>CAWUFW010011217.1:0-522500 GCA_963921515.1 Calotriton arnoldi | reverse complement strand
CCTACCCTGACTATTGGCATCAACCCTTCCACTCTCCGGCCACCGACCCTGCTTACAAGCCTACACCATGGTTTGCTGGAATTCGATTCTCTCCCGGCTGCTCATGCACTTAAAACTGCGCAGGAAACAAGTTGCACACATGATTATACTGACTGACTCCCTCTCGCCCCCACCTACCACGAACCCCTCCACCAAGGCACAAGCTGTAGATATTTAAAAAAAATCCTGATGGCCAATGTTGAATCTACCCCTGACCACTTCAAAGGACGTGATATGATCCCCAGTCAGCAGATCCCTAATCCTACCAAAACCCCCTCTTTCCCACCTGGCTAAACAGTCATCCTGAAAGATCCTAGGGAACTGATCATTCCTGGGCAGAGGAGTGTACCTACTGTATTTACCCACCCCCAGTTTCTTGCGTACACATGACCAGTTTCGAAAGGCAGTGATCCGGGTCTTAAACCGAGTTCTTTTAAAGTAACTCGGCTCAAAAAATTCCAACAACAGCCGCCAGCAGTTGCCCCAATCAGAAGTTCGAAAATTGAAGGGACATACCCTGGCGCGTCTCCCTCCCTAGCCTTGTCGTTAAATAAAGGACCATAATATTGAAGCGCTGCCGCTAAGTAGTATAATTTGAAATTGGGGAACCCCCAGCCACCCCTTTCTCTAGGTAGGCATAGAAAAATATTAGCCCTTCTAGTCCTCCTGTAAGACCAAATAAATCTAGCCACCAATCTATCCATTAATTTAAACCAATCATTATGTATCTCTAAGGGTATTGTGCGAAAATCATATAATAACTTTTGCAACACCGTCATCTTAACAAGGTTGCACCTCCCCATTATTGAGAGTTTAAGGTTGTCCCAGCGACTAAAATCCTTCTTGACTTTTTACAAAATAGGGGATAAGTTTAAATGGACTTTAGTATCTACTCTTGCTGTGATTTTTATTCCCAAATAGATCGCTTTGTCGACAATCCTGCTATCAGTGGCTGAAGTAAATCTGTTTATCAGGTCCTGAGTTTTAGCCCTGTTCAACAAGAACCCTAATTGATTCCCAAATTCTTCAGCTATCATTTCCACAGACTGCAGAGCCCTGTCAGGATCAGCTGTAATTACTCTCCACATCGTCCGCATTGGCCAGCATCTTAGTGTCCCAGCCCTGGAGGCTAACAGGGAAGATGTCTGGGGAGGCATCCAACTGCCTTAGAAAGGGATCTATGTACAGTGCAAACAACAAGGGGGAAGAGTGACAGCCCTGTCTCGTTCCCCTTTCAATCGAGAAAGGCTCTAACTCACCCCCCATGACTTGCAGACGAGCAGTGGGGTTTAAATACATTACCCGTATCGCATTAATGAAGGATGTCCCCAGACTGTTAGCCACCATAATCATCCAGAGATAGTCCGAGACCCTGTCGAAAGCCTTCTCCGCATCAAGCAGGGCAGCCCCCATTGGCTTCGCAAGGACCTCAGTGGCATCAAATAGCGAGATCACTCGCCGAACATGATCCACAGTTCCCCTCCCCTGGATAATGCCATGCTGCTAAGGTGAGACAAGACGATGTATTACATTGCTTAGCCTACTCGCAAAGATCTTTGAGTATAGCTTTACATCGCTATTTAAAAGGGTAATTGGCCTTTAAAAGCCCAGGGCTGTGGGATCCTTGCCTTTCTTAAAAAAAAATAACAATATTAGCCATACCCCAGAAGCCTGGCGGTAGTGCCCCCTCTTTTATTTCATTAAACAATCCCTCTGTTTCCTATGGGTTTCTTTATAAAAAAACCTTATAAAACTCTAAAGGAATACTGTCTGTACCTGTGGCTTTACCTGATGGTAGGGCTTGGAGAGCCGCCTGAAACTCCTCTAATGAGACAGCCACCCCCAATAGGAGTCTCTCCTCTTGGGTTACCTTAACGCTAGGCACAAACTCCTCTGAGACCCGAGAGAGGCCCATAGGGGAAGCTTTATAGAGAACTGAGTAAAATGTCCTAAACGCCTCCCTGATCTCACCGGGATCCGTTACTACTCCACCTTGCATGTCCCTTATCTGGCTAATGTGCCCCACAGCTTGCTGTTGCCTAGACCTAACTGCGAGGAGCTGCCCCACACGTTCACTGTACTCATAGCATTCTTGGCTCTTGACTAGGTACCTCCCAGCAGTTTTCTCTGCGGTAAAATCATTCAAGCATGCCTTGGTTATGGCTATTGAATTCGCCACTGGGGTCAAATCCCCCCCGCTTGCCACAGCACTAATCAATACTGATTCTAAAAGACTAAGTTTTTGGTATAATTCTTTAATCTGTCCCTGTCCTCTCTTTTGTTTGGCCAAGCTGAACCCCAAGGTTTTACCCCTTGCCGCCGCCTTAAATGCATCCCACACCATTCCAGGAGCACTGCCCTTGTTGACAATAAAATATTCCATAAGCCAACCCTTCATATGGTTCAAATAATCAGGATCAGACAAAAGTGCCCTCTCGAATGACCACTTTCTAGCCACCCTTTTTACTCCGTCAAGTGGGAAATCAAAAACAATGGGGTTGTGATCTGGTATTACCCTGGGAAAGAGTTCCACCTGAGCCCCCTCAAGTAAGACCAGTGAGACCAAAAAATTGTCCAACCTGGCAAACCTACCATGGGGGTCTGATTAATAAGTATATCCCGGCACAGAGGTTTTCAATGAAGGCCAAACATCAATTAAACCTACATCTCTCAAGAGACTTTTCAATGATCTTGAGGTTTGCGGCTTACGCCCAGCACTAGAGACTCTACTGCACCAAGGCCCTGCTCTAGATCCATTTAAATTTAGATCCCCACAAACTACATATGGTGCTGGCCAAGAAGCCAATTCCATAGCTAAAAAGTTGAATAAGCCAGGATCTTCTAAAACTGGGGCATAAACTGAGCACAGTGTAAAAGCACCATTGCCAGCTTTACACTCCGTTATTACCCATCTGCCCATATTGTCTGCTGCCTTACGACCCGGTGTTACAGCATTCCCTCCAACTAAAATAGCTACCCCCTTGGTCCTAACATCCTGAGTTGTATAACATATTGCCTTCAGACCGAGAGTTCAGCACAGCACTGTCATCACGTGCTATATGAGTCTCCTGAAGGAAATATATATCTGCTGTTAAAAATGTAAGATCTTCTTACAGCCTTCTTCTTTTAGATCTTCATTAAGCCCACAGATATTAATTGTGGCGATACGGAGCTTAGCCATCCCTCCAGAAGATTGCTTTAGCCACCAGCAATATCCTCCCAGGATTGATAGAATTCCTATAATGCCAAGACACTGTCCTCCACCTGATCTTATATTCACACCCCAACCTGTCCTTCAATACAACCAGAAAAACCAACCTACTAAAAGTACCTTGCTGCAATTTAGATGCCACTTCATCTGGCCTCATTCCTAACACCTTCCCCCCAACCTCCCCAACACCCCCTCCTCCACCCGACAGCCACCCCTCTCCACCTCCCCACCCCTACGAGTGAAAGCAGCCAGACCACCCAGGTCTGTGTGATGGAGTCGGCAAAAAACACTGCAGGCTCCCACCCCTAATCCCTCCTGCACACCCCCACATACCAATGTGAAAAAACCATGCAATACTCCCAGCGAGTCCCCAAGCCCCCAATATACAAAAAACAAACAATACCAGTAATATTGAAGAGAGACCCAGCTATGGTTAGCATGTCTCACAATTTTCCTAAGCTAACAGCCATGAGCTATATATTATTTTTATTTGCCAAAGCCTGCTCAAGATGGTCTCTAGCTTGTATTTCAGAGGTAAAATTTTTTATAGCCCCTCTAACTCTGGTCTTCAGTCTAGCTGGGGCCAACAAAAAAGCCTCGAAGCCTGCATCTTGATAAGGCTTAATCACCTGCCGCAGACGCCACCTGCGTTCTGCTGTTATGTGATAGAAGTCGGGGCGCACAAAAAAGGAGGACTCTCGGTATTTCCTTCTTGCCTCTGGCCGAGCCTTCTCAAAAATAGCTTGGCATAACAGGAAATTTCAAACAAAGACTAAGATGGCCCTTGGCTGCCTCTGACCTCTGCTGGCCTCTGTGGGTCTGTGGCGTAATAACGGGAACCAATGGACCCTCTGGACTTCCCGTTCCCAATCCCACCCCACAAGTTCGGGAAAGGCTTCCTTAAGAAGGTCCAACATAAATGATCGGATATCATCCCCTTCCAGGTCTTCCTCTATCCCCAGAAACCAAAGATTGTTCCTTCTTTGGCGGTTTTCCAGATCCTCCATTTTCCACATGGCATCAGTCATTTGGGCATTATGGGACTTGGTCTGTTCTTTGACAGCAGTCCGGTCCGTTTCCAAGACGGCTGTTCTCTCCTCTATACTGTTAAGCCGCTCGCCGATCTCTGAGCATGCCTTCCCCACTTAACGACCTGCACCTTCTTGTTTTTTTGTGGCCTGCCTGGCTTTTTTTTCCATCTGAACGAGTCTCAGCACGGTGCTCCTTGATAGACTCCAAGATCAGGGCCAGAGCGGGATCCATAGTCACTGCCCCTACAGCCTACGAGGCCCCCACAGTAGTCTCTGCCTGGGCGGACGCTATCTCCGGTGTTCCCAATATTTTCATATGTGAATAGTCCCATCTCAGCCAGCTGCCGATTGTACACTTCTCCCTGTTCTATCGTCAGTCTGTGTTGCCCTTAGCGCTCCTCCGATGCCTTTGGCGCTTGAGGGGTGTTTCAGGTGCTTCAAGAGTGCTAGAGTCTGTCGCTGCAGAACTGTACCCAACTTCACTTTGACTGGAGCCAGAGTCCTTCGAGCAAGAGCCATCAGTGAGTGAAAAGAATTTATCAGCCCCATCGGATGCGAGAACGGCTAGAGCCAGACAGCTAATTTCTTTATTACAGTCCAGATTGCTCATAACACCGCTGGGAGCCAAAGATCGAGAATTGTACATATCTCAATGCTCTTTTTCTGGGGCTTCCTGGTTCACCTCTCTGGGGATTCTAATAGCCTCTCCCTGTTCACCAATGTCTTGTAATGTATGTAGTCCCAACTCTGATGAAGAAGAGCCCCCGTAGGCTGCGGCCTCTCCTGCCATCTCGATCTCCTCCTGCTGTGTCAATGATATCCCAGACTGGTCATCTGATACGGGGCCCGCACTCTGTCCCAGCTTGTCATTCTCCTGGAGTACTCCCTGAGCTGGCTGGACCACACTTCCGTCCTTGACCCTAAAAAAGGCACTGATTGCTGGCTGCGGTGGGGCCAAGGATGGAGCCAAGCTGTCTTTGCTGTGCCCCAGACCCCACCTCCTCAGAGACTTGTGTAGCACCCTGTTTTTTTACCACAGCTTAGGTGCGGTCCGGCAAATTCCTCCTCCTCCCTGCCCCCATACTCTCTGGCTGTCTTTTTAAAGCCTGAGATTCTTTCGGCTTACCTGTACTCTCATCCTTATGGACAGGGGGAGATTCTTGTCTTGGACCATACACCTGTAGAGCAGGCCGTGAGGGCGCCTCCTTATGTTGTCTGGCAGCTTTGAGTGCCATGGTGCAAACAGTCAGGGAATTTGCCCCCAAAGAGAGCTAGACGCTGTCTTCAGGGTTGTTCTGGAGTATCCTGCAGGAAGGCCCACCCACCTGCTCAAAGTGCGGTTCAGGGTTTGGGTCAGCCTCCATGCCAGAACCGTCAGCGCTCTGGTGTATCCTCTCCACGTCTCCACCATGCCCAACTCTGCAAACATGCCTTACCAGAGGTTGCTGTAGGATCCGTCCACTCAGCAAGGACCTTAAGGAGTCAATCAGGTGCCGAGAACCCCATCGGAGAGGCGAAACTCCCCCCCACAAGCACCGAGACGGAAATCTGTCTCCGCTCCGCACAGCGATCCCTCTGTGATGCACAATGCTGCTGAGGAGCAGAGTGCCGGCGCCCCTGCTCTGAAGAGCCTCCCAGGCCGCACTCGCATGAAGAAAAAACCACCGGGGCTACGAGAAACCACTGCGCCCCTGAGCTCACAAACTCCGCCGACAGGTGAGATCCTATAAGGGGAGGTGGAGGGTGCCGGGGAAGGAGCGCCGCCGCAGTGCTTCTATGCGGCCGCCATCTTGCTTTTCCATGTGTGGAATAGCTGAACCTAACTATAACGTCCCTGTAACCTTTGGTTTTTTCAGTGTGTATATATATATATATATATATATATATATTCACTGAAAAAACCATAGGTTTTAGGGACAGTTATAGTTAGTTGGACATTTCACTCGTACAAAACCATAGAAATTCCCCCGTTATAGTTAGTTCAGCTAACTATAACTCGCGCTCCCGCAATGCACTGCTGATGACGTCACATATTACATCACTCATGACATGGTCAGTGACATCACTGATGACATCTCAAATGACATCACTGATGACATCATCCAGTGACTGTGTGTTTCTGTAAAGTTTAAATATGTTTAATATATATAGGGAAAGGTGTATTGAAGAATGAGTGGGTGTATAAGTGTCTGAATGGATGATTTAGTACGTGAGTGACTGACTCTACAAGTGAGTGATTAAATGTATCTTACTGAATGCATGGGTTAGTGACTAAACTGTGTGAATGTCTGTATCCGTCTGTCTGTTGGTTTGTAAGCGGCTGCATGGCTTTCTGAATAGCTACATGAGTGTCTACATGGGTTATTGATTGATTGTCTGAGTATCTGTATGGGTGCCTGAGTGTTTGTGTGGGTGGGGTGTGTGTGACTCTGTGCATAGATGTGTGAGTTGGTGATTCACTGGGTGCATGGTTTCAAGAGTGCATCTGTGATGGACTGTATGGGTGGGTGAGTGTGTGTATGGGTGTGTTAGTGATTGAATGTATATCTCAGTGGTACATGTGTGAGTAACTACATATGTGAAAGGCAGTATATATGTGTGTTGGAGTATATAAATGGCTATAAGTGAGAGTGTGTGATTGTGAGAGTGGCTGTATGGATGAGTGTGTACTTGTATCAGTGATTGTATAAGAGCGTAAGAATGTGCTAGTATTTGTATGAGTAAGTGAGCTGGTGTGTGTATAACTGTATAGGTGAGTAAATGGGTGTGTGATTAAGTTTTTTGCATGACTGACTAGGTGTGTGAGTACCTCTATGGATGAGTGGCGGTGTGTGAGTGTTTATATAGGTGTATGAGTGCATATGATGGTCCTGTACTGAGTGACTAAGTATGAGTGACTGTACGGGTGAGTGAGTGGATGTGTGTGTAGACCTAAGAATCAGTGAGTGGGTATGTAGTTTTTGGTGTTGGAGTGTCTATGGTTTTGAGAATGGCAGTCTGTAATTTAGAGTGGGTGTATCAAAAGTTATATTAGGGTGTGAGAAGATGCATGAAATTATCACATGGATGATGTCATCAGTGATGTCATTTGAGATGTCATCAGTGATGTCACTGACCATGTCATGAGTGATGTAATATGTGACGTCATCAGCAGTGCATTGCGGGGCGCGAGTTATAGTTAGCTGAACTAACTATAAAGGGGAATTTCTATGGTTTTGTACGAGTGAAATTTCCAACTAACTAGAACTGTCCCTAAAACCTATGGTTTTTCAGTGAATTTCAAAGGTTTTTTAAATGCTAATTTCTAACTATAACGTGTCTGAAACCTATGGTTTTTTCAGTGAATTTCAAAGGTTTTTTAAATGCTAGTTTCTAACTATGCCTACAGAGGTAGGACATGTGAAGAAAGAAGAAAAAACGCACAGAAAGAAGCAAAAGATGTGCAGAAAGAACCAACAGAGGGAGCAGAAAGAGGCCTTGTTGCAAAATCCTCCTGTGCCCACAACTTTTTCAGACGGGTACTGGTGGTAACTGACTCTGACTAATCGGAGCCAGTGCTATGCTAAAAGACACTTAGAATACAGTGAAAACACCTACATACACTAGGGAACACTATGCGTTGGGGTACCCCTGTGATTAGCATGACCTCCTCTGCAAGTCCCTAGTACATAATAGGGCAGGGGGATTAAAACTACCTCTTAAAACGCGCCACAGGGCGCGTTTGCACAGTGGTGAAGGGAGGGGGGGCCTGAGGTGACATGTGTGCAAACACGCCCTGTGGCCGTTTTAAGTTGGGAGATTAAGTCCCCTTGAATCCTGAGGGTCCGTGGGGTCCAACTAGCCCCAGGTACCTACAGTTAGGACCACAGAGCTGAGTTGCAGAGAGGCGTTCCGAGGCCACTCACCTTTTTTCACCTCTCTGCAACGCAACTCTGTTGTGCTTACTGAAGGTACCTGGTGGACTAGTTGGCCCCCAGGGTCCCTCAGGATTCAAAGGGAATTAATTCCCCAACTTAAAACGCACCACAGGGCGTGTTTGCGCACGTGTCACATGAGGCCCCGCCCCCTCCCTTCACCACTGTGCAAACGCGCCCCGTGGTGCGTTTTAAGTTGGGGGATTAGGTCACCTTGAATCCTGAGAGTCCCTGGGGCCCAACTAGCCCACTAGGTACTTCCAGTAAGCACCACAGGCCTGCGTTGCAACGCCTGTAACAAATTGTGCAGTTGTGTTTAGGTAGTGAAGAGGGTCGTGCTGGGGGTAGTGTTTTAGGGTTTAGGGTAGTGCAGTGGTGTTTGTGTAGTGTAGGGGGTCATGCTGGGGGTAGATTTAGGGTTTAGGGTAGTGCAGTGGTGTTTGGGTAGTGTAGGGAGTCGTGCTGGGGGAGTGTTTTAGGGTTTAGGGTAGTGCAGTGGTGTTTGGGTAGTGTAGGGGTCGTGCTGGGGGTAGTGTTTTAGGGTTTAGGGTAGTGCAGTGGTGTTTGGGTAGTGTAGGGGTCGTGCTGGGGTAGTGATTTAGGGTAGTGCAGTGGTGTTTGGGTAGTGTAGGGGTACTGCTGGGGGTAGTGTTTTAGGGTTTAGGTTAGTGCAGTGGTGTTTGGGTAGTGTAGGGGTACTGCTGGGGGTAGATTTAGGGTAGTGCAGTGGTGTTTGGGTAGTGTAGGGAGTCGTGCTGGGGGGAGTGTTTTAGGGTTTAGGGTAGTGCAGTGGTGTTTGGGTAGTGTAGGGGGTCGTGCTGGGGGTAGTGTTTTAGGGTTTAGGGTAGTGCAGTGGTGTTTGGGTAGTGTAGGGGGTCGTGCTGGGGTAGTGATTTAGGGTAGTGCAGTGGTGTTTGGGTAGTGTAGGGGGTACTGCTGGGGGTAGTGTTTTAGGGTTTAGGTTAGTGCAGTGGTGTTTGGGTAGTGTAGGGGTACTGCTGGGGGTAGTGTTTTAGGGTTTAGGGTAGTGCAGTGGTGTTTGTGTAGTGTAGGGGTAGTGTTTTAGGGTTTAGGGTAGTGCAGTGGTGTTTGTGTAGTGTAGGAGGTCATGTTTTAGGGTTTAGGGTAGTGCAGTGGTCTTTGGATAGTGTAGGGAGTCGTGCGGGGGTAGTGTTTTAGGGTTTAGGGTAGTGTAGGGGGTCATGCGGGGGTAGTGTTTTAGGGTTTAGTGCAGTGGTGTTTGGGCAGTGTAGGGGGTAATGCTGGGGGTGGTGTTTTAGGGTTTAGGGCAGTGCAGTGGTGTTCGGGCAGTGTAGGGGGTCGTGCTGGGGGTGGTGTTTCAGGGTTTAGGGCAGTGCAGTGGTGTTCGGGCAGTGTAGGGGGTGGTGTTTCAGGGTTTAGGGCAGTGCAGTGGTGTTCGGGCAGTGTAGGGTGTCGTGCAGGGGGTGGTGTTTCAGGGTTTAGGGCAGTGGTGTTCGGGCAGTGAAGGGGGTCGTGCTGGGGGTGGTGTTTCAGGGTTTGGGGCAGTGCAGTGGTGTTCGAGCAGTAAAGGGGGTCGTGCTGGGGTGGTGTTTCAGGGTTTAGGGCAGTGCAGTGGTGTTCGGGCAGTGTAGGGGGCGGTGCAGGGGGTGGTGTTTCAGGGTTTTGGGCAGTGCAGTGGTGTTCGGGCAGTGTAGGGGGTGCTGCAGGGGGTGGTGTTTCAGGGTTTAGGGCAGTGCAGTGGTGTTCGGGCAGTGTAGGGGGTCGTGCAGGGGGTGGTGTTTCAGGGTTTAGGGCTTCAGGGTTTAGGGCAGTGGTGTCCGGGTAGTGTAGGGGGTCGTGCTGGGGGTGGTGTTTCAGGGTTTGGGGCAGTGCAGTGGTGTTCGAGCAGTAAAGGGGGTCGTGCTGGGGGTGGTGTTTCAGGGTTTAGGGCAGTGCAGTGGTGTTCGGGCAGTGTAGGGGGTCGTGCTGGGGCTGGTGTTTCAGGGTTTAGGGCAGTGCAGTGGTGTTTGGGCAGTGTAGGGTGTCATGCTGGGGCTAGTGTTTCAGGATTTAGGGCAGAGCAATGGTGTTCAGGCAGTGTAGGGGGTTTTGCTGGAGGTGGTGTTTCAGGGTTTAGGGCAGTGCAGTGGTGTTCGTGCAGTGTAGGGGGTGGTGTTTCAGGGTTTAGGGCAGTGGTGTTCAGGCAGTGTAGGGGGTCTTGCTGGGGTTGATGTTTCAGGGTTTAGTGCAGTGGTGTTCGGGCAGTGTAGGGGGTCGTGCTGGGGCTGGTGTTTCAGGGTTTAGGGCAGTATAGTGGTGTTCGGGCAGTGTAGGGGGTCGTGCTGGGGCTGGTGTTTCAGGGTTTAGGGCAGTGCAGTGGTGTTCGGGCAGTGTAGGGGGTCATGCTGGGGCTGGTGTTTCAGGGTTTAGGGCAGTGCAGTGGTGTTCGGGCAGTGTAGGTGGTCGTGCTGGGGCTGGTGTTTCAGGGTTTAGGGCAGTGCAGTGGTGTTCGGGCAGTGTAGGGGGTCGTGCTGGGGGTGGTGTTTCAGGGTTTAGGGCAGTGCAGTGGTGTTTGGGCAGTGTAGGGTGTCATGCTGGGGCTAGTGTTTCAGGATTTAGGGCAGAGCAATGGTGTTCAGGCAGTGTAGGGGGTTTTGCTGGAGGTGGTGTTTCAGGGTTTAGGGCAGTGCAGTGGTGTTCGTGCAGTATAGGGGTGGTGTTTCAGGGTTTAGGGCAGTGGTGTTCAGGCAGTGTAGGGGGTCTTGCTGGGGTTGATGTTTCAGGGTTTAGGGCAGTGCAGTGGTGTTCGGGCAGTGTAGGGGGTCGTGCAGGGGTGGTGTTTCAGGGTTTAGGGCAGTGGTGTTCGGGTAGTGTAGGGGGTCATGCTGGGGGTGGAGTTTCAGGGTTTAGGGCAATGCAGTGGTGTTGGGCAGTGTAGGGGGTCATGCAGGGGGTGGTGTTTCAGGGTTTAGGGCAGTGCAGTGGTGTTTGGGCAGTGTAGGGGGTCGTGCTGGGGCTGGTGTTTCAGGGTTTAGGGCAGTATAGTGGTGTTCGGGCAGTGTAGGGGGTCGTGCTGGGGCTGGTGTTTCAGAATTTAGGGCAGTGCAGTGGTGTTCGGGCAGTGTAGGGGGTCATGCTGGGGCTGGTGTTTCAGGGTTTAGGGTAGTGCAGTGGTGTTCGGGCAGTGTAGGTGGTCGTGCTGGGGCTGGTGTTTCAGGGTTTAGGGCAGTGCAGTGGTGTTCGGGCAGTGTAGGGGGTCGTGCTGGGGGTGGTGTTTCAGGGTTTAGGGCAGTGCAGTGGTGTTTGGGCAGTGTAGGGGGTCATGCTGGGGCTAGTGTTTCAGGATTTAGGGCAGAGCAATGGTGTTCAGGCAGTGTAGGGGTTTTGCTGTAGGTGGTGTTTCAGGGTTTAGGGCAGTGCAGTGGTCGTGCAGTGTAGGGGGTGGTGTTTCAGGGTTTAGGGCAGTGGTGTTCAGGCAGTGTAGGGGTCTTGCTGGGGTTGATGTTTCAGGGTTTAGGGCAGTGCAGTGGTGTTCGGGCAGTGTAGGGGGTCGTGCTGGGGGTGGTGTTTCAGGGTTTAGGGCAGTGCAGTGGTGTTCCGGCAGTGTAGGAGGTCGTGCAGGGGGTGGTATTTCAGGGTTTAGGGATGTGCAGTGGTGTTCGGGCAGTGTAGGGGGTCATGCTGGGGGTGGTGTTTCAGGGTTTAGGGCAGTGCAGTGGTGTTCGGGCAGTGTAGGGTGTCGTGCTGTGGGGTGGTGTTTCAGGGTTTAGGGCAGTGCAGTGGTATTCGGGCAGTGTAGGGCGTCGTGCAGGGGGTGGTGTTTCAGGGTTTAGGGCAGTGCAGTGTTGTTTGGGCAGTGTAGGGGGTCGTGCAGGGGGTGGTGTTTCAGGGTTTAGGGCAGTGCAATGGTGTTCGGCCAGTGTAGGTGGTCTTGCTGGGGGTGGTGTTTCAGGCTTTAGTGCAGTGGTGTTCGGGCAGTGTAGGGCGTCTTGCTGGGGGTGGTGTTTCAGGGTTTAGGGCAGTGCAGTGGTGTTCGGGCAGTGTAGGGGGTCTTGCTGGGGCTGGTGTTTCAGGGTTTAGGGCAGTGCAGTGGTGTTCAGGCAGTGTAGGGGGTCGTGCAGGGGGTGGTGTTTCAGGGTTTAGGGCAGTGCAATGGTGTTCGGCCAGTGTAGGTGGTCTTGCTGGGGGTGGTGTTTCAGGCTTTAGTGCAGTGGTGTTCGGGCAGTGTAGGGCGTCTTGCTGGGTGGTGTTTCAGGGTTTAGGGCAGTGCAGTGGTGTTCGGGCAGTGTAGGGGGTCTTGCTGGGGCTGGTGTTTCAGGGTTTAGGGCAGTGCAGTGGTGTTCGGGCAGTGTAGGGGGTCGTGCTGGGGCTGGTGTTTCAGGGTTTAGGGCAGTGCAGTGGTTTTCGGGCAGTGTAGGCAGTCGTGCTGGGGCTGGTGTTTCAGGGTTTAGGGCAGTGCAGTGGTGTTCGGGCAGTGTACGGGGTTGTGCTGGGGCTGGTGTTTCAGGGTTTAGGGCAGTGCAGTGATGTTCGGGCAGTGTAGGGGGTTGTGCTGGGGGTGGTGTTTCAGGGTTTAGGGCAGTGCAGTGGTGTTCGGCCAGTGTAGGTGGTCTTGCTGGGGGTGGTGTTTCAGGCTTTAGTGCAGTGGTGTTCGGGCAGTGTAGGGCGTCTTGCTGGGGGTGGTGTTTCAGGGTTTAGGGCAGTGCAGTGGTGTTCGGGCAGTGTAGGGGTCTTGCTGGGGCTGGTGTTTCAGGGTTTAGGGCAGTGCAGTGGTGTTCGGGCAGTGTAGGGGGTCGTGCTGGGGCTGGTGTTTGAGGGTTTAGGGTAGTGCAGTGGTGTTCGGGCAGTGTAGGGGGTCGTGCTGGGGGTGGTGTTTCAGGGTTTAGGGCAGTGCAGTGGTGTTAGGGCAGTGTAGGGGTTGTGCTGGGGCTGGTGTTTCATGGTTTAGGGCAGTGCAGTGGTGTTCGGGCAGTGTAGGGGGTCGTGCTGGGGGTGGTGTTTCAGGGTTTAGGGCAGTGCAGTGGTGTTCGGGCAGTGTAGGGGGTCGTGCAGGGGGTGGTGTTTCAGGGTTTAGGGCAGTGCAGTGGTGTTTGGGCAGTGTAGGGGTCGTGCTGGGGCTGGTGTTTCAGAGTTTAGGGCAGTGCAGTGGTGTTCGGGCAGTGTAGGGGGTCTTGCTGGGGGTGGTGTTTCAGGGTTTAGGGCAGTGGTGTTCGGGCAGTGTAGGGGGTCTTGCTGGGGGTGGTCTTTCAGGGTTTAGGGCAGTGCAGTGGTGTTCGGGCAGTGTAGGGGGTCTTGCTGGGGGTAGTGTTTCAGGGTTTAGGGCAGTGCAGTGGTGTTCGTGCAGTGTAGAGGGTCGTGCTGGGGATGGTGTTTCAGGGTTTAGGGCAGTGCAGTAGTGTTCGAGCAGTGTAGGGGGTCGTGCAGGGGGTGGTGTTTCAGGGTTTAGGGCAGTGCAGTGGTGTTCGGGCAGTGTAGGGGGTCATGCTGGGGGTGGTGTTTCAGGGTTTAGGGCAGTGCAGTGGTGTTTGGGCAGTGTAGGGGGTCGTGCTGGGGGTGGTGTTTCAGGGTTTAGGGCAGTGGTGTTCGGGCAGTGTAGGGGGTCTTGCTGGGGGTGATGTTTCAGGGTTTAGGGCAGTGCAGTGGTGTTCGGGCAGTGTAGGAGGTCTTGCTGGGGGTGATGTTTCAGGGTTTAGGGCAGTGCAGTGGTGTTCGGGCAGTGTAGGGTGTAGGAGAGTAGGATCTGCTTCACATGGGTACCCCCACTTTTTGCTGATGCTTCACTGGTTTTCGACATTAGTCTGGCTGGGGCCCTGCTATTCAGAACCCCAGCCTAGCTGTTTCCTCTTTAAAAGGGTCTCCATGTGCCTTAGGCACATCACTGATTGGGATCTGGAGTGCCCTTATAAGTCCCTAGTATATGGTATACTATGTACCAAGGGCATAGGTACCTCAGAGGCCTGCCAGGGGCTGCAGCATATATTATGCCACCCCTGGAAGGCCATCCAAACTGACACCACAGGTCTGCTACTGCAGCCTGGGTAAGGTGGTGCATGCACCCCTTACTGTGGTATAGGTTACCTATATCACTAAAAGCATACACACATATAAACCCATAAGTCACTCCTAAGGCAGGCCTTATCAATCCTAAAGGCAGAGTGCATGGTTCCTATGTGAGAGGGTGCCCCTGCATGAGCAGGGCCCCTCTGCAGCGTTCGGAGACCATCTCTGATGCTGTTTGTAGTGCAGCCTGACCATATACTCTTAAGCGCATTATATCCTCGCGGTAAAATGCTAACTTTGGAATGGCTGCACCTAAACATGTCGTGTTTGGTGTCAAACATCTTGGAATACTACCCCCCGCCAATCCTGGCGGCGGGGGTAGCATTCCACCCTTCTAGAGGAAAGGCATGTTAACTCTGGCGAGTCCGGTAACTTCTTTCCAGAGCCCTGGCAGCACAAAATGGATGCTGCTGCCACAGACACGAGTCTGGCCTCCTGCTGCTGGACGAAACTCCGGCAGGGGAGGCCTGGACAATAGGTTTCCTGTCCCAGGGAGGTGTGACCACCTCCCAGACAGGACAATGTGTATTGGGGCTGGGCGGGAGCACTTTGGGTGCTTTGAAGTCCTGCACTGGGGGCACATTTGGTGTCCCTGTGCATACCCCAGTTCAAACCGGATCAGGGGCTCGCAGCCCCTGCTTTGGTGCGAACTGGACAAAGGGAAAGGGGTGTAGCCACCCCTCTGCCCTGACCCACCCATAGGTGGGGCCACAGAGTAGTCCATCCCCTATTTTTAGAATAAAGGTAGGAACCCAGTCCTTAGGACTTTAGATTATACCTGGACGAAACTCTGACACTGAATCCTGGACCTTTGACGCTCTACGACAAGATTAGAGGACTGAAGAATCTCCCTTGGGGTCAAGGAGTGACTCCCCTGCTTGGCAGGCACCAAAGAAGCATCTGTCCAGTTCGCATTACTGAAGCTCCCGTCGGATGCCGAAGTCATCGCATCACCAGAGGTGGATTCTCAGACTTCCCCGAGGATACCCTGAGTTCCCAGCAAAGCTGAGGCCCGTGGCTATCGTGGGTGACTTGAGACCGTGACCCCTGGACACCGAGCACACTTGCAAGTGCACCAACTTCTGGGTCTCCCAAGAAGTCGTGCTTTGGGCTCCGAGTAGCCCTAGCCTCCAGCACCACCTGCACCGAAGATCACTGGCCCCCACTCCACGAGTGTCCTGTAAGCCAGCTCCACGTGCGGCGTCACGAGGCTCTTTTGCGGTCGCTAGCCCGTTGGCTAGTAGCCCTTAACAAAGGCCAATCTTTTCTTTACTTGGCATCCTGGTTGCTCCAGGCCTGCCCTCACTTACCCTCGCTGGGTGAGTTCCCCAGACCTTGCTGGTCTGCATCATCGACGATCTACATCTTACTCGAGACTTGCCGTTGCCAAGGCTTGTTGGGTCCAATCCGGTCGCCGACACCTCAGCACTCGACAGACATCGAGCAACAGCCCGAATCCTGCTCCTGGTCGCCGACAACGCCTCCCGGACCTCGTGGCTGAAGAGTCAAGACGACCGTCACCGCACCTGAAGCACTCGACATCGGTGGGCATCTGTCCATCGCCTTCCTGGTCACTGGCTAGTGACCCAGACTCTGTCCCCTCTGCTTTCAGGTTCTTCAGAACTCCGATCCACTCTTGGATCCACCCGGACACTTTTCTCCTGATCGCCAGCAGCACTTTGCAGCAGATCGCCATACGAAACGACGACGAAACCCGACCCCGAAAGGCACCTATGCACCCGGCTTCCCTGGGTGAGGTAACACGAGTACTCCGGTGCTCCCGTGGGTAGAGACTCTTCAAAGTCCTAGATCTCAAAGGGTTTTGGCCTAGTCCTCTTTTAAGTGTCCCTTTCCTCTATTTTCCCGATCCCGACTTTCTCCATAGAAGTTAACGGCGTATCGCGGTTGTGTATTTACACTGCACGCGTCTCCCGTGGGTCCCCTGTGTCACTACCTTGGGTGGTTCCTTGTGGTCCAAGCACTTCTAGAGGCTCTAGGCCTAGTGTCTAGTTCAGTCGTGGTTCGCATACCACTTTATTGGTATATGGTTTGAGTACGCCCCTAGGGCCCAAACGTGTATTTGTGCTATTACTGTGATTTAAGATCTTATAACCTATGTACTTCAAACTCTAGCCTCATAAAGAGACTAGAGGGGTGTGTTTAGTAATAAATACATATATTTTGAATATATACCTGGTGTGGTGCTCTTTCATTTGGTCACTCAAGAGATTATAGACTGGTAAAACAAGCTGCTTTACATTCCTTCAAGACTTAGCCTGAAGGCTGCTCTCCATAGCTACCACTAGGATAGCTTTCAATAAGGTTGTCTTTAACCTATCTACCATAAGAGTCGATTTGGACTGGTGCAAGGTGCCCACTATAATTAGTGGACAGCATATGCCAGGCCAACTTCTCACATAGGGGTCATGCTGGGGGTAGTGTTTCAGGGATTAGGGCAGTGCAGTGGTGTTCGGGCAGTGTAGGGGGTCGTGAAGGGGGTGGTGTTTCAGGGTTTAGGGCAGTGCAGTGGTGTTCGGGCAGTGTAGGGGGTCTTGCTGGCGGTAGTGTTTTAGGGTTTAGGGTAGTGCAGTGGTGCTTGTGTAGTGTAGGGGGTCGTGCTGGGGGTAGTGTTTTAGAGTTTAGGGTAGTGCAGTGGTGTTTGTGTAGTGTAGGGGGTCATGTTTTAGGGTAGTGCAGTGGTGTTTGGGTAGTGTAGGGAGTCGTGCTGGGGGTAGTGTTTTAGGGTTTAAGGTAGTGCAGTGGTGTTTGTGTAGTGTAGGGGGTCATGCTGGGGGTAGTGTTTTAGGGTTTAGGGTAGTGCAGTGGTGCTTGTGTAGTGTAGGGGTCGTGCTGGGGGTAGTGTTTTAGGGTTTAGGGTAGTGCAGTGGTGTTTGTGTAGTGTAGGGGGTCATGTTTTAGGGTAGTGCAGTGGTGTTTGCGTAGTGTAGGGGTCGTGCTGGGGGTAGTGTTTTAGGATTTAGGTTAGTGCAGTGGTGTTGGGGTAGTGTTTTAGGGTTTAGGGTAGTGCAGTGGTGTTTGTGTAGTGTAGGGGGTCATGCTGGGGGTAGTGTTTTAGGGTTTAGGATAGTGCAGTCGTGCTTGTGTAGTGTAGGGGGTCGTGCTGGGGTAGTGTTTTAGGGTTTAGGGTAGTGCAGTGGTGTTTTTGTAGTGTAGGGGGTCATGTTTTAAGATGCAACGCTCCAATACCTGACCAGTCTGCACTACATAAAACTGCAAAAAAACTAAAAATAAAAAGTGTTTTGCATACTTTTGTCATTGGGCTATATGTGGGGTACATCTCGGTAATATTTGTGCTACATTTGGGCTCTTTTTTCACTGGTGGCCATCTTGGAAGACTTCTTTGTTATGAAGTTTCCTAATTTCCTCATTTACTGCAGTCTCCTCAGTAGGAAATGCTTTCAGTTTTTACTTTGATTCCATCAAGAAGGCATTCAGATGTCACACATTTGCCATAAATTCAGAATGTTATTACTCTAGTTGTTCATTAGATCACTGTAGTAAAGCTACTGCTCACCAAGGAGTTAACTGGAAGTCTACTGCTGGTATTGAAAGTGATTGTTTCAGTCTGCATGTCAGAATTTTCTAATGAAATAGAAGAGGATTTGAGATCTCACTTAAAACATGCACTAAATTTTCTTTTGCAGCACTAACCATAATTTCTATGGCAAAATGAACCCCCTCATTTTGTTCCTTTTTAAATTAAATGTTTTAAGTGTTACCAGTTTATTCCAATCAAGATGGCTTCAGGTGTGCCATACTTTTGTCATAAGTAAGGCTGTTAGCACTCTAGTTGTTCTTTAGAACACTCTGGGAAGCTGCAGTAGAACACAAAGGAATCAACTGACAGTCTCTGCCCTTGTTGGATGTACATGTTTTACTGAGAATGTCAGACTTCATTCTCACATGACTGAGAAAGATAATGTGAATTTACAGAAAATATGCTCTCATTTTAGCTTCTGGGGCACCTTCCAAAACTGTATGGGACAAGCATGTGAAAATAGTTTTCTCTCAAACATGATTCATGATATCCCAGCAGAAGGTTTTTCACAGGGTAAAATCACCTTAGAACACACCACAATTCCTGAAATTAGTATGGTACCATCAACAAATGAATTCTAATGTAACTAAAGTCTGTTATCACCCTTTATAGTTCTCCTTTTGGTAACCCTCAAAATCTTCGATTCACTACAATGCATTTCAAAGGGGTACTATCATTTATATTGGTCCCAAGATGGCTGCCAGCAATTCCAGGATGAAGTGCTGACAGCCAATCAGATCTCACGATGACATGTGTGGTTAGGCTCCGCCCAGATATATATGTGTTTTTACTTTTGATTTTCTCAGCAACTACTGAACGGATTTACACCATTTAACAAAAAGGGTTCTTTTTGAACCAAGAACTACCTCTTTGCCAAATTTGGTGTAATTCCGTTCAGCAGTTCGGGCTGTAGCCGTGTCTAAAGTTTCCTATGGGAAAATGAATGGGGAAAACACGTTTTGGGACCCCCCTTTTTTCTCGGCCCCCGCTTGACGAATCACCCTGAGACTTTCAGGGTAGGAGCGGACCGGAGCGGGCCATAAAGTTTGAAAATTTTGCGAAGATTCGTCAACCGACGCAAGAGTTATTTCAAATAGAATGTCGCGGATTTCCTATGGAAAATAGGTCCTAACTATAACTATCTACTGGCGACCGCCAGTAGATAATATATATATATATATATATATATACATATATATATGTGTATATATATATATATATATATATATATATATATATATATATATATATATTCACTGAAAAAACCATAGGTTTCAGGCACGTTATAGTTCGAAATTAGCATTTAAAAAACCTTAGAAATTCACAGAAAAAACCATAGGTTTTAGGGAAAGTTATAGTTAGTTGGACATTTCACTCGTACAAAACCAGAGAAATTCCCCCGTTATAGTTAGTTCACCTAACTAGAACTCGCGCCCCCCCAATGCACTGCTGATGACGTCACATATTACATCACTCATGACATGGTCAGTGACATCACTGATGACATCACTGATGACATCTCAAATGACATCACTGATGACATCATCCAGTGACTGTGTGTTTCTGTAAAGTTTAAATATGTTTAATATATATAGGGAAAGGCGTATTGAAGAATGAGTGGGTGTATAAGTGTCTGAATGGATGATTTAGTAGGTGCGTGACTGACTCTATAAGTGAGTGATTAAACGTATCTTACTGAATGCATGGGTTAGTGACTAAACTGTGCGAATGTCTGTATCGGTCTGTTGGTGTGTAGGCGGCCGCATGGGTTTGTGAATAGCTACATGAGTGTCTATATGGGTTATTGATTGGTTGTCTGAGTATCTGTATGGGTGCCTGAGTGTTTGTGTGGGTGGGGTGTGTGTGACTCTGTGCATAGATGTGTGAGTGGGTGATTCACTGGGTGCATGGTTTCAAGAGTGCATCTGTGATGGACTGTATGGGTGGGTGAGTGTGTGTATGGGTGTGTTAGTGAGTGAATGTATATCTCAGTGGTACATGTGAGTAACTACATATGTGAAAGGCAGTATATATGTGTGTTGGAGTATATAAATGGCTATAAGTGAGTGTGTGATTGTGGCTGTATGGATGAGTGTGTGCTTGTACCAGTGATTGCATAAGAGCGTAAGAATGTGCTAGTATTTGTATGAGTAAGTGAGCTGGTGTGTGTATGACTGTATAGGTGAGTAAATGGCAGTGTGATTAATTATTTGCATGACTGACTAGGTGTGTGAGTAGCTGTATGGATGAGTGGCGGTGTGTGAGTGTCTATATAGGTGTATGAGTGCATATGATAGTCCTGTACTGAGTGACCATAAGTATGAGTGACTGTACGGATGAGTGAGTGGATGTGTGTGTAAACCTAAGAATCAGTGAGTGGGTATGTAGTTATTGGTGATGTAGTGTCTATGGTTTTGAGAATGGCAGTCTGTAATTTAGAGTGGGTGTATCAAAGGTTATATTAGGGTGTGAGAAGTTGCATCAAATTATCACATGGATGATGTCATCAGTGATGTCATTTGAGATGTCATCAGTGATGTCACTGACCATGTCATGAGTGATGTAATGTGACTTCATCAGCAGTGCATTGCGGGGGCGCGAGTTCTAGTTAGGTGAACTAACTATAACGAGGGAATTTCTCTGGTTTTGTACGAGTGAAATGTCCAACTAACTATAACTTTCCCTAAAACCTATGGTTTTTTCAGTGAATTTCTAAGGTTTTTAAATGCTAATTTCTAACTATAACGTGCCTGAAACCTATGGTTTTTTCCAGTGAATTTCAAAGGTTTTTTAAATGCTAGTTTCTAACTATGCCTACAGAGGTAGGACATGTGAAGAAAGAAGCAAAAACGCACAGAAAGAAGCAAAAGAAATGCAGAAAGAAGCAACAGAAGTCCACAAAGACGAAGAAAAGTGCAGGAAGAAGCAAGACATGTGCAGAAAGAACCAACAGAGGAGCAGAAAGAGGCCTTGTTGCAAAATCATCCTGTGCCCACAACTTTTTCAGATGGGTACTGGTGGTAACTGACTGAGTAACTAGGCCTAGAGCCAGTGCTATGCTAAAAGACACTTAGAATACAGTGAAAACACCTACATACACTAGGGAACACTATGCGTTGGGGTACCCCTGTGATTAGCATGACCTCCTCTGTAAGGCCCTAGTACATAATAGGGCAGGGGGATTAAAACTACCTCTTAAAACGCGCCACGGGCGCGTTTGCACAGTGGTGAAGGGAGGGGGGGGCCTGAGGTGACATGTGTGCAAACACGCCCTGTGGCCGTTTTAAGTTGGGAGATTAAGTCCCCTTGAATCCTGAGGGTCCGTGGGGTCCAACTAGCCCACTAGGTACCTCCAGTAAGCACCACAGAGCTGTGTTGCAGAGAGGTGTAAAAAGGGGCGTGTCCTGGACCACCTCTCTGCAACGCAGGCCTGTGGCGCTTACTGGAGGTACCTGGTGGCCTAGTTGGCCCCCAGGGGCCCTCAGGATTGAAGGGGACTTAATTCCCCAACTTGAAATGCGCCACAGGGCGTGTTTGCACACATATCACCTCAGGCCCGCCCCGTGGCGCGTTTTAAGTTGGGGGATAAAGTCCCCTTGAATCCTGAGGGTCCCTGGGGTCCAACTAGCCCACCAGGTACCTCCAGTAAGCGCCTTCAGAGCTGCGTTGCAGAGAGGTGTATTATGGGGTGTGGCCTGGACCACCTCTCTGCAACGCAGCCCTGTGGCGCTTACTGGAGGTACCTGGTGGGCTAGTTGGCCCCCAGGGACCCCAGTATTGAAGGGGAATTAATTCCCCAACTTAAAACGCGCCACAGGGCGCGTTTGCAGAGTGTTGCTGGGAGGGGGCGGGGCCTCCGGCATGATCGCGTCTTTTTTTTTTCTTTTAAGAAGGGGGCTGTGTGGCCCCCCTTTCTTTCCTATTTTATGGGCCCTGGGGACCCCATCCCCCAGGGCCTGACCCCTATTTTTTTTTTAAATGGAAGGGGGCCGCGTGGCCCCCCTCCCGAGGCCATATTCGTCCCCGGGGACCCCATCCCCCGGGGCATGGCCAGTGTTTTTTATTTTTTTATTTATTTATTTGGAGGGGGGCTGCGTGGCCCCCCTCCTCAGGCCATTTATGGCCCCAGGGACCCCATCCCCCGGGGCCGGCCTTTGCGTTTTTTTTTTTTTTATTAATTTTATTATGGGGGAGAGGGGCCCCCGCATATTCCGTCCATAATATGGAGTTTGCACGTAGGATTTAGGACACCGGAATATGCGGGGGCCCACCTTGGGCTTCATCTGGCAGTAATTAGTGCACTTACACTTTTGATGGAATAACCGGGACTACAACTCCCACAAGTCTTCACTCAGCCCATTGGGGCGGGACTATGTATAAATTAAGGGAGCTGCCCACCACAGCACGATCTTTCCGACAGCCTGTGATAAAGAGGAAACTCGAAACGCGTCGGCATTTCGGAAAGCTGCCAATCCAGCCTGCTGACGACGTGTGTCCATACCCTTAACAAAGGCTGGTAACCTTGTGCGAACTCGTGTGCGTCTCAAGTGAGGTACCATGTGTTATTGATATATATATATATATATATATATATATATATATATATATATATATATATATATATATAGTTCATTGAAAGGCCCAAAGGTTGTGGGGACTTTCTAGATAGATTCAGATTTTACACACACAAAACCATAGAAATTTAGCAGTTATAAGTTATCTCAAGTAACTATAACTCACCCCCCGCCATGCACAGTTTTCTCATCAATAATTTGACCGAAAATGTTGCAGTGATGTCATAGAAGATGTCATGAGTGATGTAATATGTGGGTTAATTAGCAGTGTATGGCGAGGGTGTGAGTCATAGTTACCCTAGGGCACAATTTATAGTTACTTGACATAATTATAACTGCTGAATTTCTATGGTTTTGGGTATGTAAAATCTGAACCGAACTATAACGTCCCTGTAACCTTAGGTTTTATCAGTGAATTTGTACTTTTTTTTAAAATGCTATTTCCTAACTAGAACGTCCCTCCAACCTGGGTGTGTGCAGTGTTCATTGTGGCCTGCAGCCAGGCCCTGCTCCCAATCAACTATAGTTGCCCAGCCACATACTGCATACAGCCTTTGGTTGTAGTGCCAGTCCTTGCGCCCGATCAGCCAGTGCTGCCTAATCCAGACTATGCATGGCCTAATATGTACCAATTCTGTGCTGTGTGCTGCCTTTGACCAGGCCATGTGCACAACCACCTTACGTTATTTGCAGCAGGATTTGGTTTCAGGGATTGTCTGACCTTGGACTGGGCTTAATCTGCTAGCTGCCAAATTTCATGCAGATTCAATGAACAGATATTAGTGAATGATACTCTAATTGCCCTACCAATTATCTTCATCCCAATGGATCTGCTGAGAACTGGAGATCACCAATATTAAGCTAAACATCTGCCAAAATGTGTATGAATTCATCAAATAGTGGCCAGTATATTAGCAGATGAATGCCTCGTTCATCCCTCCCTTGAAATATGTTCCCACTTGTTGGGCCTGCATGAAACTGAGAAAACCAAGAATAGGATACACATGCTAAGTCTCTGCCAAATTGTGTGCAGATCGATCAGACAGTGACAAAGTTATTAGTAAATCAAGAATGTCTGACACTCCTCCCCTCCTAAACTCTTCCCACCACTCGTATCTTAAATACCTGCGCTGGGTGTAGCCTTCCCCATTTATTGCCGATTCATCAAACAGTGTTAAAGTTATTAGAAAATGAAAATGTATTGCCCCCGCCGATGAATTGGCACAGAACTTGACAGGCCAATGAAACACCAAGCTTCTATCATATTTTGTGCAGATTCATCACACAGTTCCAATGGTAAGGAATGCTGTTTGCCCCCACCCTTTTTGTTCCAAAAACTGTTTTTTATTGAGAAAAGACTAGGCATCTCCAACATGTAAATTTCCCAACATTAAGGTGTACAACCTGTTTTCCCAGCCTCTTTTTAACATAATCCCACCACCCCCCCAACAACCCATCCTCAATACACACAGGTCAGCATGAGGTAAAAAGTGTGGGTGCACTCACCAGCTCCAGATCAACATTATATATCTATGCATTCAGTTCACATATACATAGAGGAGGGTCAATAGCTCAGGTCAAAGGTCCTCAGTCTGTGCAGTCTGGTCAAGCAAACTTTAGTACCTGAAAGGTAATCAATTAAGGGTTGCCAAACCCGTTGATAGAGTTTGCATTGGTCAATTAAGTTGTACATCATTTTTCTGTAGCCACCATGGTCCAAAGTTTGACATACCATCTATTCAGCATAAGAGGGTCTGTTTTTTTTCAAGTCGGCAGCGATTAGTGGCAGCTGTTGCCATATTGTTCACCGGTATTCTACTCTCTTCAACCATGCGTTTCACCGCTGTCACCCCAAGTCCTAACAGTATCACTTCTGAAGGTCTTGTACAGGGTATCCAATGATTTGCTTAACCGGACTAATTATTTCCTTCCAGAAATATGTCAATTTAATACATGACCAACATATGTGTAGACTGGATCGTCTTTGTCGCCACGTCTCCAAACACAACCCACTTGTGTTTGGCTATATTTCTTTTAGGCTTCAAGAGTTAAGGTATAAATTTGACATCACTTTGTACCCTGCTCTGTGGCTTGCTTTCTAATAGCCACCTCTTATATCATCCTACAACGTTTCTCATCTCTTGTCCACTAGCACCCTACCCAGTGTTTCTCCCATGTTATCTGGAATCCCCTTTTTTTTCCTTCTCTGCCACCCAATCTTCAGGAGTTTGCATGAATTTGAGATAACTGAATTGGATTCAGAACATGTCATTATATATTTTTCAAAGGCTGCTCCCTCATTCACAAAGGGTTGGCAGATTCAATTGTGCAGTTGCACATGTTAATCTGTCTTATTTGGCTAGTCTATAATCTACCTTACATTGTGGAAAGGAAAATGACATTCCCTTTTGAAAGCAAATATCCCAATGTTCGACAGTCTCCTTCCTTCCGTCTCTGAAATGTACCCCTTTGTTGCCGGTGTAAAGTCTGGTGAAGGGAAATAATTAGTGATGGATTGGATGTGAATCCTAGTTTTTTATCCAATGCATCCCATGTTTTCATGACTGTACTGAGTATGTCACTAGCATACGCTTTTCTGGGCCTAGCATATTTTGACAGCCATAGAGCATCCCAGAGTAGCCTTTCCATCACACCTCCATCCGGATGCACTCATGTTTTGTCCCACCCCTTTTTATTTTATTTTATTTTATTTTACAGAGTTTTATATAGCGCAAACTTGACCCGAATCGGGTATCAGAGCGCATTACATAGCACCAGTTGCATTACATGAGGACACATTCATTTTTGTTAGGCACGGGGAGATTAAGTGATTTGCCCAGAATCACAGGATGTTCAGCGTCATTGCCGAGACTCGAACCCAGTTCCCCAGATTCGAGGTCGACCGCCCTAGCCGTTAGGCCAACTCCTCTCCCCCTAACTCTGCCCCCCCCTCCCTTTGGTGTGTGTATATATATATATATATATATATATATATATATATATATATATATATATATATATATATATATATATATATATATATATATTTTTTTTGACGAGTTTTATATAGCGCTGGCTAGACCCGGAGATATCAGAGCGCTTTACATGAGGATCATTGAGTTACAAGTTACAAATTACATCCGTTACAAGAGCATAATAAAACACAGGAAAGAAACAACGTTACGGTAATTCGTCGGTGGGAGGGGGAGGGAGAAGACATAGTGGGGAGACGAGGATTTATGATCTATGAATTTGAAAATACTAAAAGTAGGGTAAACATGTTTAGTCCATGCTTGCATTTGTGCTGATCTATCAAACGGTGCAAAACACACAAGATGATGGACGGAATGCTGCACATTGGCAAACATTCACCCCCAGTCACAGATCTGGGTTTAATCCATCGTTATTTTGCTTCACCACGCCACCCCAGTTCAGACATAGCCATATGCAAATCAGTCTTGACCCTGTGCCTCATGGGAACAGTCCAGACCGAACTACCAAGCCATGTCTTCCCTGGACCGGAATCAAGCATCCTAGGACCGGTTTCAGGCTATCAGCCTTCATCAGCCAGGATAGCTTGACTCCAGTGGCGTAGTGAGCACGGGACCCACGTCTGGGCATACCCTTCCCACTTAGGGCAAAATGCAAAACACACGATTTGTTCTGCATTCCGTCCATCAATTGTGTGTCTTTTGCTTTCTCGCCCTAAGTGCGCCAGGTATGCCCAGACGTGGGTCCTGGGCTCACTGTGCCACTGGAATCAAGCTATCCTGGCTGAAGAGGGGTGAAACCCCGAAACCGGTCCTAGGATGCTTGTTTCCGGTCCAGGGAGGGCCTGGCTTGGCAGTTCGGGCCTGACTGTTCCCATGAGGCACAGGGTCAAGACTGATTTGCATATGGCCAGGTCTAAACTGGGGTGGCATGGTGAGCAAAAGAATGATGGATTTAACCCAGATCTCTTGACTGGGGTGAATGTTTTGATTTGTTCTGCATTCCGTCCATCAGTTGTGTGTCTTTTGCTTTCTCGCCCTAAGTGTGCCAGGTATGCCCAGACGTGGGTCCTGGGCTCACTGTGCCACTGGAATCAAGCTATCCTGGCTGAAGAGGGGTGAAACCCGAAGCCGGTCCTAGGATGCTTGTTTCCGGTCCAGGGAGGGCCTGGCTTGGCAGTTCGGGCTGGACTGTTCCCATGAGGCACAGGGTCAAGACTGATTTGCATATGGCCAGGTCTAAACTGGGGTGGCATGGTGAGCAAAAGAATGATGGATTTAACCCAGATCTCTTGACTGGGGGTGAATGTTTTGATTTGTTCTGCATTCCGTCCATCAATTGTGTCTCTTTTGTGATCTATCAAACGGTGGCAAAGTTACTAGTATATCAAATATATTTTGCTTCTCCCCATTCGGATTTTCATGAAACCAGCACGTGGTAGCACGTGCTTACTGCTTGCCACTCTTCACGCAGATTGATCAAACAGCACCAACGTTTTAAGCAAATGAACTTTTTTCTTACCCACCGTCCCCCAATAATACTCCCATGTATTCTTTACCACAATACTTGTCATACAAATAGAAAAATAATCATTCCTACATGCTGCCAAAGTTTGTGCAAATTCATCACACAGTGATAAACCTATTGAAAAATGAACACTTTTTTTGCCCCACCCTATTTTTTTAACTGGGCTCCTCTTTTGCGGATATGCGCAAATTCAAAAATCCCAATAGTAATCTGAACGTCCTAAGCATCTGGCAAATTTCACCTCTAACTGCAGCTCCATCACTGTGCAACTCCATGCAAAATATTCGACAATTGTGAGCGCGCGGCCACACTGGGGTCCGCCTTCACTTAAGTGCCACCACGGCCAAGCGCCTAAATTAACCATTGCCAGCTCTACCTAATCCCAGAGCCATGGTCGCCACACCAGCTCAGTGGAGCTGGAAAGAAGAGGATGGCAATGAGCTGGCAAAGGTGGCAGTATCAGCAGTCAACCCAAGGTAGGAGCATGCCAAGACGCTTCCCAGACTTCAATATTTCAGGACGCCAGATATCCAAGGGGCAAGCTCTGGGCCGGATGCAAGTGTTGTGAAGTCTATGTAACCTTGAATTCGTAAGTTTGATTTACATTCATTCCATGTAGATTTATTTTAGGATCTCCTGCGAAACTGCATAAGATGGGGAAACATAGAGGCATACACATAAACACAAGAGGAGGCGCATATAGAAGTGCTGACACTCATTACCCCAGAGTATCTGTCTGCGCTTGAGGTGCAGGTACTTTCACATTCTAAGCTGAGAAGAAGTGAAACTGTCCCTTTCAATTTAAAGAACTGCAGATACTGGACACACCTGTCCATGAAAGCACCAACCAGAGGCACAGAAACCATTTTAACCTGTGCACTGATCCTTCCCTGCCCCTCTGACAGCAAAGCCCCAAATCTGTCTGCAGTCTTATGCCCAGCATGGTGACTTTTATGGCGCTCTCACCCCTCCCCGGCTTCTAATTGATACTGCCTAACAAAAGTGTCCAAGGTCACACCATCTGGCTGCTTGCTTGCTCACTGTAGCTGACTGGCCTAGGTGAGTAGGGGAGCTGTTGATGCTGAGCCGGTGGTGCAGGTCCCAGCTATAACCTGTCGGGCTTGAGGCAGCTCTTATTAGGCGGCTGGAGGCCTGGAGACTGCTGCTATTCATTCAGTCCCTATTGTGATTGAGCCCCATCCCACCCAATAAGATGGGGTGTCATGGAGGAGAGATAATCATAAGTCCCCCCCCCCCCCTCCCCCCTTGAAGGGTTATTGGCAGATCATCATATGGAAGGGAGATGCCACTCTCTGTAAGTTAGGGCAAAAGGTCTTTAGTTGCCTGTGTCGAAGGACTCTCAAAATGCAAAATACAGGGCACACCGTACCTCAATCTGAAATTATATGTATATACACACATATAGACACACACACACACACACACACACGGTACTCAGTCTGTTTGTAGTGTATGGCACACTCATCTCCGGTTCTGTTACACTTCACTTTGATTGCGGTGTCAGAACAGGTGTTAGAAAAGTTGTACAAAATAAATTTATTGTTACTGTTTAGCAGGAGTACATATTTGCTCTCAGTCTCTGGTCCAGACGTGTTATTTCTCTTCTTTTCTGTCTGTCTTCTGTGATTCCACAGACACCTATTGTCTCTCCACAGAACCCCCTCCCCAGAGAGTACAGACACTGGCTGCCTCCTTCGATTTGGGGGCACTGTACACATGACAGAGAATAACAGAGAGCTATAAACAAAGCAGCAATGCCCAGGTACTGTACACAAAACACGCACAACGCACTCGTGCACTGCACACGCGGTAGATTTTGTGCGTCTGTAAAAACACAGCAGTGCCGGAGTACATTACACAAGGCAGTAGGTATCAGGGTATTGCAGGCACACGGACACTGGACGGAGCACTATACACCTACATAATCATCTCACTGATGCCGGTACACTATTGGCATGGCATGGTCAAGTGCACTGCATAGGTCACATCATTCATGGAAGGGGCACTGTGCATGACCATTGCACTGGCACCGAGGCAGTATACACATGCCAAGGGTATGCACACAGTACGGGGCAATGTACACATGGCAGGGGCACCAGAGCACGGTGTCCAGTTTTGATACTTGCACTGTGGCCCTGTACACATTTCACGCATGCCAGGACAGAGTACATGTCAGGGACACTATACACGGTAAGTGGGCAAGGGCTGTAAACAGTGCAGCAGCACTGGGGAACAGTACATGAGACACAGCTGCAGAGGCAAGGTTCCTCGCCACGATGCAGTGTCCTGTCCACTTAAGTTAATGCTGAAAAGCAAGCAATGAAAGGATAAAAGCCTGCCAGTCAAAGAGATGGTATATAGGCTATGCTCCATAGGAGGGCCAAGTACAAGATTGGCAAACTGGGACCCAAATTAGAAGCAGGAAAACGATAGTGACAGGAAGGCCAACAAATGGTAAGGAATTGGTGGGCTCCAAGCCCTTCTATATTCTTGGTAAGCCCACAATATGTCTTCCGCAACCTGTCTGGTAGAATCGACCTAAAAAACGGCCATAACATGACGTCTGGGAGGCGGTCTTCCACAAGATTCGAATACTATTCATGCACTTAACTTTAAATATTCGTTGTATCACTAGAGATCGCTTTTCCTCAGGACATAGGAAATTCCTTGGGGCACTCTAAACACACACACACACACACCTGTAGTTGTTCATAATTAATGATGAGGAATTGCGAAACTACTATTATTGGGGACTTGAAGTGACACGTTCCTCCTATCGTATAATGCGATACAGGCGTGAAGGCTTTCTGCTGCCCGAGTGCCATACTTGGTATAGGATGACGTCTTAAAGTGCATACAGTTACAAATCATGTTTCTGTTTGAAATATACAGTGCGCATTTCCTCGGCAGAGTCTGCCTTGAACACTTTGCTGTCGTTGCCTAGTTCATCCTACTTCATATAAACCGGTTTTTTGTTTTGTGAAAACAGCCTGGTTGATATAATCTGCCCTTGCTCAAGGACTTGCTGGTCACACCGTCCCCAGAAGAGAGGAACCGCTCTCGCAGGACAAGAATTTATCGCAAGGAAGAGCTGCCTACATTTATCAAGGTTTGTTTCTTCACGTTGAAGTTCAAGGGGATAGATATTTCAGAAAGCTGTCGGATTCTTATGCCTTCGTTTTACATTGTTAATGTTTAATTCAGAAGTAACTATATCAGTAACAGTTTTTACATTTTTATGTACATTTTATGAAAAAAAAATGTTTGGGGCTGGACAAGGAAACCTATTATATTTAATCGTTTTTGTGTGTGATGTGTGCATTCGGTCAGCTTTGGTGTATCGCAGCAAACGTTCTTTTTTTTAAATTTTTAAAAAAAATATATTTAAATTGGTTTTCTCTTATACAACTGTCGTGTTACACACACACACAAAAATAGCAGGAGGTGCAGTGTCCGAAAACATCATTATATATAGATATAGATCATCTGCGCAGCAAACATTATCACTTTCTGCTTTAAAAAGTTATAACTCGAATTTAGTTTAGATTTTTTTTTTTAAAACACGTCAACCATGGGGAAATGAACGTGTGCTGCAGTCCAGTTATCTATGCCCATACCCAGCGTTAACTGGGCACACAAGCACTGGGTTACTCCTGGAAAAGAGTCAGGGTCTGGCTTTTCTTTATTTTCGTGGGTTGTTTGTTGGGGGAGGAGGACACGTGGAGTGGTTCAAGTCCTAAAACTCGCAGTGCTATGTCCAAAGGTGCGCTAGAGGCGGAATGCTCTAGAGATGCGCACCCAGAATGGGGGTACAAGCCCAGGACACACCAAGGGGCAGGCTGTCAGAATCTGGCGTGAATTAGTGAAAAGAGTGCTAGCTTTTTAATGTGCAATTATAGAGTGCTCGTCCTTTGGTATACTGATGGGCTGAGCTGAGCGCTGGAACCGCGATTTGCACAAGGGCGCATGGTGAAGGAGCGCTAGAGCCGAGATTTGCACAAGTGCGCATGGTGATGGAACGCTAGAGCCGAGATTGCCCTCGGACTGGAACTGAAGCCGGAGAGTGCTATCGCCGGGGTGTTGAAGAGGTAGAGTCAGTTAATGCTTTAGTGTGCCCTGTAGATGTGGTGTGCTTTAGGCTGGGTACCCCCCTGTGTGTGCCCTAAAGATCAGGCGTGCATTGATGCTGTCCTCGAGACTTTCGTGCCTCCGGTCAGTTTTGGTGGGTGCGCGCAGTCCTTTTGCTTATATCTTGTGTATTTGGCGGGTCCTGCCTCTGAAAGGTGAAAGCACTAAATATATCTGATTTCAAAAGACAGCAAAACCTCCACAGTTTAACTGTGTAAGTTGAGGTGCGTGTGATTGTGTATTGTAGGGGTGCGTGAATGAGTACGTGTAATGATGCTCAGTGTGTCCTGTGGTTAGTGCGGTGCTGTTTTCGGGAGTATGTGTGTTTTTTATGAGGCGTTCCTGTGGTAATCAGGGGTACTTTGAGTGTTACATTTTGCATGTTTTTAGCGGCATTTGATGCATTTTTCCGAACGTGGAGCCGTGGGTGTTTGCTGGTAGTGCTGACGTGTGTGGCCGCCTCTATGTTTATGTATGCATTTATCGCTGTTTCTGGATTGGAATTTACAAATCAGCAGCGGGCCGACAGTTTGTCGGCATCTAAGTGCATTTATGTGTACCACCAAGTGACGTATATCATAACAACTAGTTTAAATGTACCCTATATGTCTATCTGAAGGTATGTTTTTCTATATGTAGCTATGAGGTGTGTGTGGAGGGTTCTGTTAGAGTGGCAATGTGTGGGGCGTGAAGCGTGCATTCATACACGTGTGGCAGCCGACTGTTTACCAGGGATATACCGGTTAGCATAACTCCAGGAGTTTAGCTACCAATGGTGCAGCAGGTGCAGTGGCACCGGGGCCCATTAAACCCTGGCAATTGCTGTATTTTAAGGGAAGGTATTCCATGCCAGTGATTTAATTCCCGTTTATGTTTGAAATGTTTTGCGTAATCTTACACTTAATCTAACAATCCCTAGGAGCGTTAGCTATGTCCAGGATGCTGTGTTTCTGTATTTTTTTCGTGTAGCATATTACTCTTGTATATGCATACTTTAAACTTAGTCTAACACAGGGTGAACATAACAGGAATGATTGAGACATTTGCAATATTAATTATTTACTACAAAATCAATACTGGCAAAGCCAATAGTCCTTGCTGGACAGAACTCTATATTGTAGCCATATGTATGTATATAACATTGACCAATTGTACGCACAGTTCATACATTGTGGTGACAAGTCTTAGATGGCTGCTAGAATATTTATATGGCCAGGACAATTGTTACGCGGTGGGACATTTCTTAAGTCTTGCCAGTTCATACATGAAGGGAAGAGCTCATATAAGGCGGGAAAAGTCCTTATACTGTCTGGATAGTTTTTAAATACCACGGGCGGTTTATACCTGGCATGAGAGTTATTATTTGACATGCAGAGTGCGTGAATGTATAGGCAGTGCTTATATGGCAATGGCATGGAGGATGCTTGTATGTATAGGACGTTCTAACGAGATGGAGAATACAAGGATGTACAGGGAGTGGTTATGTGGCACGGGGAATGCTTGTAGTTCTGTAGAGGTGGTTATTATATGGCAAGGAAAACGCTTGCAGGTATAGGGAGTTCTTACGTGGTATGAAGAATATTGTATCTATGGGGAATTGTTATATGGCAAGGAGAATGCCTGTATGCATAGGGAGTTCTTATACTGTACAATCAGCGAGTGCATGGTGTAGAGAATTCTTCTATGAGAGCGCACTTGTGCGGCACCGGCTCTTCTGAGGAGCGGAGACAGTGTTTACATGGCATGGATATTTCTTATGTGATAAAGAGCGTTTTTATGTGGTGTGGACAATGTTGGGGGAGGCATTGCTGCTACTCTGCCATCTAAGGGCCCGATTCTGATGCGGGTTGGAAAAGCTTCCCGACCGAGGGCCTGATTCTGATGCGGTTAGGAAGGCCTCCTAACGGCATTTGCTCCTTCCAAATCGGATCGGGAACGTGTCTTCCCAACCGAGGGCCCAATTCTGATGCGGTTAGGAACAAATGTTCCCATTGAAGTCAATGGGAGTTCAACCAAATCGTATCTGGAAGCATCCGGATGCATCCTACTCCGCCGGTCGGACTTTCCCGATCCGAGTGGGTCGGACACCATTTCCCAACCGATTCGGTCGGGAAGCTTTTCCAACCCGCATCAGAATCGGCCCCAAAGTGTAATCTGTGCTATGGCTAATCTCTTTTTATGTTCACGAGCGAACCGTGACTAGTGTGCCTGGTTTATACCTGGTCCTCCATAAACGACCCGACCCGACGCTCACATTTCGGTCCACTTTCTAGAAACACCATCACATTCAAAAACATACACAGAATATGCCGTAGGATGTTAAAGCCGGGCAGGACAGCAGAGACATGGTCTAACTCTAGTTGCAATTGATATGTGCATAGAAGCAGACTTTGTGTAGATCTGTGGGATGTGGCGCAAGCGGCTAATGGTGCAGGCAGCTGTGGTGTAGCATGCAGTGGGTGCCGGCACAGGCAGTAATGATGCAACAGTTTGCGGCACAGCCATGCGGTGGGTGCAGGCAGATTTGAAACAAGCTGTCATGGTTCAGAAAGTCATGGATGGGGGCAGATATTCTAAGTGCTCGTATTGCTCTATTAACCTTCCTGCTTCCTCAAATTTGCTTGAAAATGCACCATTTATCCACTCTTTTTTTTCAGCTCGCTGCGCTCGCTCGCCGCGGTGCAGTACGCCAATAATTTTACGCCACACCACTTTCAAATGTCACCAGCCGCCACTGCCTAAAAGGCTTGCACCTCTTTGTTCAGTAGCGCTTCAGCTTTCTATAGTCTGGTACCATGACATATCAACAGTACTTAATATAGCACTACCTCATGATTGTTGTTCCTTTCCTTAGGCTTATGTCCTCAGTTCGCATGCTTTATCCTTCCATTATATTCCTAAAACCCTGCATGAGTAGCTGACTTTGACTTAAAACTATTGATTGTTCCCTCTCCTTACTTTCTGTCCTCTGCATGCTCACTCTCTCGGAGTATACCACACTCTACGTCGCGTGCCTGCCTGCTTTATTCTTCATTATTATATTTCTCCATATTGCCCACACCTTATTTCATAGATCACATTTCCTTCTCCTTTGAAGCCATATCCCTGCAACTTTACAATACTTAATCTTCTCTAGCCTTTCTGTTCATCCCACAAACAGTTCGCATGAACTCACATAGACCTACTAATGATCGCACCCAACTCCTATTAACTTAATCTACCACAAAGAAACTGGAGTAAATATATGGATTGCTTTCCTTGATAACACAGGACTCCTCACAATTACCACTGGGTTAACCTACCTTGGTTCCAGAGTAGGGTGCTACTCACTGTAAAGTGCTTCAGAAGCTCATCAGGGGTACTGGCGCTACATAAATGCAATTACAATACAATTATATCTTCGGTGAAAAGTCAGTTCATAAAGCGGCAGTGGATAACCCACAAAGCAATATCAAAGAAAATGTTTAAAAAATAATAAAAAGTTCAAACATTGAATTACTTAGCAAAATGTTAGGTTAAAATATTTCAAATCATGTTGGGGAAACCTACTAGGTCAGTATTAATACTATTTTAATCCACTGTATATGGGCAGTGCCCTAAAAGAAGAGCAAGTTTCATGTTTGACGTAGAATACAATATATTCAATATATTGCGCTGCTTTTGACCTGTGTGAACGCAATGAAATATATGCACATAAGCTGGAAGTGAGAAAGCATATTTCTTTTTTTTCTCACATTATACCCATTTAGGATACTTGCTTCTTCGCAAGTCTTCTTCAAGACAGTAGCAGAGAATACGATTGTCTCAGGGCAAAGAAAGCAATGAAGTTGCTCACACTGCCCTTGCCCCCCCCCCCCACCTGCACTCCCTCGAATGATCTCTCCTCCTTCTCAAATATTCCTGGGAAAGTTTGTTCCTGCTGAGGATGGCTTTCATGATTATGGAATTTCTCGGTTTTCTTTTCTTGAGCAGAGGGGAATTTATCTTTTGGCTTTTACAGTAAATAATACATCAATGACAGACTATTGTGGTAAAAAAGATAGTTCACAAAAATATTGTAAAAAAAAGTTACCATAATAGCATGTTCCTATACATATAATGGTTAGTACAATAATTTCGAATAAAACATATTGTTGACTGTAATATGGCCCAAAAACATAAAACAATATCGATTAAAAAAAATATATATATATATATATTTACAGTTTAAAGTAGTGAATCCTAAATATTACAATATATAACATTAATATATTGTAAAATAAATAAATTCCACTAATATGTAATACTATATATAAATATATACTTACATAAAATCGCACATATAGGTATGCATTTATATATATTTGTGTGTGTGTGTGTATATATATATATATATATATATATATAGTAACAGTTATTACATGTATATTTTACATTATATTAATTGTATTTTGTATTTTAAATTTAAAACATATATTGATACATATATGTATTCTGTGTGTATGTATATATAAATATATAAATGTGTGTATATATATATATATATATATATATACACACAAACAAAAAATATAACGTTTATTTTCAAAATATATTCATTAGTTTAGCCAATAAATAAAATATAAAAAATTGGAAAACCCCACAAAAGTGATACACAAAAAAAAGCATATAAACAATTCAGTTGCAAATCATAATTTATTTAGCCAATAAATAAATTATAAAAAATGTAAACCCCCAAAAATGTAATAAAAATACTATTAACATTTTCAAAACATTAAAAATAACACATAATATAAAACATTAAAAATAAACAAATAATACTGTAAAATATATTTAATCAATATTACAAAAAGTATTGGAGTCTAGGAATATTAACTACACTATTCCCACTCCAATTTATACAACAGTAGGGAAAGTTTTGAACTTCTCACTCAGTAAAAAGAAGGCTATTCATCAATCTATAGCTTAGGCTTCTATAACACAGGTTCCGACAGCATAAGGTTATAGTGACGATGATATGATAACAATCTTATCAATATCCTATTCACATGCCACTACATTAATCATGAAATAACGCCTCTGCAGTAGGTCTCTTATGGTATCAAAGAATATCATCAACAGTAAATGTCTGCAGCTTGGCTTTGCTTCAAATGCCCACTTATAATGTAATATAGATGCAATAACTTTGTCCCCAAGCACTAGAGGGATTCTGAAATAAGAACATATTTGTTCCCAAGTGCAACTTGTTTCCCTTTGAATAAATAAACCCAATGCTACTCCGGAAAAAAAGAGTTCACTTTTAAAGTAACAGTTTGTCATCAAAACACCAGCTTCTATTTCATTTAATCCACAAGTTTTCTCCCAAACACCAACTTGTCGTTTTCACCAGGTACTCGCATTTTCTACTGTCCCAGAGGGACAGTACGACCTGGGAGTACTTGATCCTGACCCACATACTCAAGTATCACAGTCACATGACAGAAATGCCCATCATATGTTAGAGCTAGGCACCAAAAGCCAGGCATACCCTCCTGGTGCCTGGATATGGAGCAGAAGCCTGTCTGTGGTCGCCACAGCAATCCCTTTGATAGCCACAGCAATCACAAGGATGCAGACAGTATTCAAGCCTTAGACATCTGTTGCCAACGCCACAGTTTTACCCTGCGATGGTCAGTATAAAGTCTAGGATTCCTACAATATACCAATGGCAGTCACTTCTTACCAGAGCCACTACAATGCCTAGAACACCCACAGAGAGATGCACTGATTATATTGCATGTGTTATATCACATGACAATAATACTGTGCCCACTACATCAACCAAACTTCTTCATAACCTAAGTCTATTTGAGGTAAATGCAGAGGGAAGATTGATAGTTAAATCCCTACCTTAATGCAGTAGTGGATGGCGTAATGGAGTTATTATTATTATTGTAGGAAGATATCATTGACCTCTGTATAGTTCATGCAACTTTCGCAGCATACCAAGCAGGGCATTATAAGGCTTAGGTGATCTTTCTGCTAGGGCCAATTTAATGTCGAGTATGCTGATCTAGTCTCTACTACTGTCAACGTCACCTAACCCTAGCAGTTTCGGTTTCATCTCCACGGCACTGTAGTTCAAATCCCTACTTTTTTCAGTTTCTTTCACCTGTATTTTCAAAGCTTTTCTCTTCGGTCTCCTTATTGTCTTTTTATCATTCTCACATGTCTTCTGGTTCTTTCTCCCAGTCCTCCACTTCGCCTTTCTGTCTTCTGGCATCGTGTTTATATTGCTGTTCCACTGTGCTTTCTTGTGATTTCACCCTATTCCTTCTTTTTCATACATACCTTTATTTTTTCTACCTTTTGTCACTCTTCCTTAACTTTTTTTGCTTCATTCGTATTCTTTCTTTCAACACTGCTCTTTTACACGTTCTGCTGTTTTCTATCCTTTCATTTCCCTTTCATTTTTCCTTCAGCCTTTTCTACCTTTCCATCTTTCCTTTCCCAATGCATCGTTTCCAACTTCACATTTTTCACCACCTTGCTATATTTTTCTCCCTATTTCAATTTCCTTAGGCTCCCTCTCTTTCTTTCCACTTTGTGGTATTTCTTTTTTGGTTCCTTTGTGTCCTTGCCCTCTCATGTTTTTGTCATTTTTGCCCCCAGGTGACCTGTTTGTCCATCTCCTCTTTCTATCTTAGCCTCTTCTCATTTTCTTAAATTATTTAATCTGATTTATTTTTTTCTCTTTCCTTACACTTTCTTTCCTTCCATCTTTCCCTTTCTTTGCTCTTTTTGTAGTTCTTCATTTTATTTTCACCATCTAGTGTCCTTACTTACATTTCATTCCTCCCTCATTATTCTTTACTTTAACTCTTAATTTATTTTGGGTTTCCTTTCTTGTTTGCCTCATTTCCTTTTCATTTTTGTGATTGTTTTTCTCTTTCTTTTCTTTTATACCTTTTTGCTTTCCATCTTAGCGGGTGACATAGCGCCGTGGACTAGTCCATCAATTGTAGAAATTAATGTTTATCCTAAAGGTCACATGTTCTAAGCCTGGTAGGTACAATCAGCCTCTCATCTATCTGAAGTCAATAGATTGAGTATCATTGAGTTAGGTAACTTACTATGAATGCCTAGACATCATGCAAATGGTAAACCTAATCTATGTATGGCTGATAATTACTCAGCAATGCTGAGATTACTTCATGCAGGGAAACACCAATGAATTGGTGGGGGGGGGGGGTAGTATTTTTTCCCAGCAGTATCCAACATATTGGACAACAGCAGAAGCATGTGTTCCTCGAGAACTCCTTTAACAACTGTTACTTAAGCACAGGCCAGACAGGAGATTGTAGGCAGCCTGGAGCAAAAACCTGTTGCAGAGCTCTGTCTCCAGGGATCTGCTATCCCTGCCCATCCATTCATTTCCTCTTTGAAAATATGCATCTTTAACAGACAGACATATTAAGTATATTGTTGGTGTTTATTAGGCTACGTCAGAAAAAATAGTTTTGTTCTTTCATTGAAATAGATAAACCTCAAGATTAATTAATTTAATTATTATTACGAATCAAAAACACAACCATCAGTAAGCTTTTGTCTTTATTTAGTTTATTTACCATTTTTAGGTCGAGCATTCAAGACCTCTTGTATATACTTTAGTATATACTTATATGTGTATGTACTTTGTGGGCTCTGGAGATCAGCCCTAGGACTTGTCTGCTTCCGCAAAGGGACTTTTTTTTCTGTTCAACTGCCTCTATTTAACTGTCTTGATAGAAAAAGACCAGTAGAGGTCAGTAAAATACCAGAATTGCTTTCTGCTTGTTCAACTGCCTCTATTTACCTGTCTTGATAGAAAACGACCCATAGAGGTCAGTAAAATACCAGAATTGCTTTGTGCTTAGGGACATTTTTTTTTTTCTGGCAACTGCCTCTATTTAACTTTCTTGATAGAAAACGACCAGCAGAGGTCAGTAAAATACCAGAATCACTTTAGCATTCTCTAGATTGCAGTCCATAGAAATTGTCTTCTACGAGCACCCGTAGAGAATATTTTTTTCAAATCTTGTATTTTCAGTGATATGACCACCGAAGGCCCTGATTTTATATTAAAAACAGAATTTTGGACTATAGCATTTCCCGCTGAAAGGCAATATTTCTCTCCATGTGTTCCCATACCTGGCATGTCACGCAGTTTGGTGCTTACTTTCCCTCCATGTTAAAGAACAGTAAATGTTTCAGCACCCAGGCTAATGTGCTGCATAGCTAAATACATATAAGGTCCCAAAGGCGAGACCGATTGCATTGCAAATGCTTGTTGCTATGGTTTCCTCCTGATTTTGTGTCTTTACTATTTTTGCTGTGACTGCCACTAGCATGAATATTGGAATGAATGTTAGAGCACTGCAAATAACCCTTTTACTTCTGGGGTGTAAGCGCACTTTTGTGTCGGAGCTTATCCAAACATTCAGTATTAGGTTGTTAAAACGCGTACCTTTTTGGTCTCTTTCTGCACCCATGCAAACAATGTGTTTTTGCGACATTCAGGGTTATGTGTTGGTGCAAACCTGGCATCACTATCTTATTGCAACCTGTAGATATTTTGAAAATGTGAAGCTATTTTCATGTTTTTTCACCAATTTATTCAATATTCTGTTGCATTTTCAGCGTGAACAATCATAAATCCCAAAACGCTAACCAAGGAATGTAGCCTTGATTGTCTGGAGTACAGCAATACTGTTGGACGTGGTCCTATCTGCATGGCCACTGCTAACCCTTTTGACTTCTGACCCTCTTGACTTCTGAATTTCGTTTTTTTTGGCAATATGACTCTGTAGACCTTTCTACAGCTAACCAGTGCTAAAGTGGTTGTACTCTTTCCATAAAGGATGGTACAATTGGCCTAAACCTGATTGGCACATTTAATTTATGTGTACGTCCCTAGTAAATGTACCCAGGGCCTGTAAATTAAATTCTGCCAGTGGAACTACATCATTTATTGTGCCACCCACTAAAATGGCCTTTTAAAACATGTCTCAGACCTGCCACTGCAGCCTGTAGTGCAATGCTAAACTGCCATTTTGAGCTGGCAAAAGAAACCATTTGCAAGTCCTAAACATTCTTTTTTTAATGCACATAAGTCACCCCTAAAGGTAGGCACTAAAGGACCATAGGGCAGGCTGCATTGTATGTAAAAAGCAGGGCTTTTGTTCTTAAGTTTTATATGTCTTGGAGTTGAAAAAAATCTTTCATTCGTTTTTCACTTATTTAAGGCCCCTCTCTCTCCTGTTGGGTAACATTGGGTTACCTTAATAGATTTAATAACTGCCACCTTTTGATTGGGAACAGATAGGGATGTCCAGTTTGGGCTAAAATGAATTGTAATTTTAAATCCTCTTTAATTGTAAAGTTGGCTTTTCAGTCACAATTCTGAAAATGCTACTTTTAGAAAGCTGGCATTTTCTTGTCCTAACCATTTGGGGCCTGCTTCCAGTGTCCTGAGTCACACAACTATGAATAGCTTAGCTGTTGGGCTTTGCGTATTCCCTCCAGACAATGAGACCAAGGGGGACTAGATGTAGGCTGGATGGGCCATCCTGCATTATGGATGTGTGCGGGGCAATTCCTTGCCCCACTTACATTTCAAAGGACTTGCCTCCAGCACACACAAAGGAACCTGACACTCACCTTTTGTCACTCCAGTCTTCTTGCAGCCTTGGCAGGGTAAGAACTTTCAAGAACCAGATGTGGGGGTAGCCTAGAGGATTCCTCACTCCAATGGATGGCACCAGGTATAAAAATTGGACCTCCTTAACCACTCTTCAGTACACTCCTGGACATATGGAGACTACAGAAGGAGGACTGCCTTTCTCACCAGAGGACTGCTCTGCTGCTTGAGGCCTGTCATGTTACCCAGAGGACTGCCCTTCTGCTTGAGGCCTTCCCTGCTCCCTGAGAAGGAAGACAGTACCTTTTCCCTTCATCCCAGGCTAACCTGAACGACTGCAAGGGACAGTTGGCTGACCTCCTGTTCTGTGTTACAGGTAAACAACACCCTGTAGCTGACCAGCTGACCTGCTGCACTTGACCTGCAATTGGACCTCCCTAATGCCCTGCTGACCTTGCTAAAGTAAGTCCTTGATCCCCTAGAGGTGACTCCTCATGTACTGAACCCTTGGCTGGCATCAGAGAGAATTCCTCTGCCTAACTGAAGGTTCCATCAAATCTGACGCAAAACAACACCAAGTCCTGCAAAGCCTCACCGCACAGCAGAAAGGTTCATCGAAACGGACGACGAGCGACGCATAGCCTCAACACACAGCTGAAAGTTTCATTGAAACTGATGCAGAGCGGTGCAAAACCTCACAAAGTAACGGCGCACAGACCTTGCATCAAGGACATAAGGTACAACTCCCAGCGGGACAAACTTGGTCCTGTGCCCTGCACTTCATCGTGGGTGGCCTAAACGTGTGACTTTGTCCAGGCACAGCGTGAACAGATGCCTCAGTTGGAGCTTTGCACCTTTTGGCACTATTAAATCTCTAGTTCTACTGACTGGATTTTTGTCGTTTTGGTATCATTTTACTTGTTACAATTTATCCTATTTTTCTAAATTGGTTTTGGGATTTTTCTTGTGTTGTGTTTTCACTTTATTACTATTTGTGTGTTACATAAAATATTTAACACAGTGCCTCTAAATTAAGCCTGACTGCTTTGTGCCAATCTACCAAAGGGTTAAGCGCAGGCTAATTTAGTGACTTTTGTGGTTCACCCTGACAAGGATTGTGGTTGTTGCCCGAGTGGTGCTTCCAACCCCTTAACCAATAACTCAATTTCTTACAAATACCAAATATGTGTGGGTTATCCTAGGAAATTGCTTATACAAAATCAATTATGAAATCTAGCACGGATCACAATATGAACGAATCACAGAGTATGTTGCGCCGTTCTTTGACGGCAGAAATGAATCTCCGCACTATGTGGAAAGAATAAAAACTATATATTTGCTAACTCTGTATGACTTAAGATCTCGATTTGTGCAAGCCAGATCTCCCTTGTCAACACTGGCTGGCCAGTATAACATGCTGAACATGACGTTTATCAGATATTCATTATTTTATCCAAAACATGGTAAATCACTCCACTTTCCATTACACAGGATCATATCCCTACCAAGGCTTGACTCCCAACATTATTGTTCTGTGTCTCCTTAGGAAGGGGTACCAGATATGTATAGGATTTCTATACGTTAAAGCAGGCTATCCACAGGCGACTGTGTGTAACGCTCGTTTGCCTCCCTGTTTTTTGGTCACGGGTATAACCCCCTGGCTGTATGGAAGGAAACATACCCCAACAATTTGTTTTTAACATCATTAGGTTTCTTTTGATGGATGCCAGACCTTCCTCTCTGATTTGCTGGCTGTGAGATTGCACTGATTATGACCTTTGTCTCGTTCTTGGCAACTTTTTCCCAAATCAACATAATTCTATCCAGTTTTCCTTGTGCAGCAACATATCACTGCCAAGGCTTGCCCCTAATTTTGCTCGCTTGGGTCTCTTGAGTTACCAGACATGATTGGGTTTTCTATGGGCTCTTGGCGCCCCTCAGTATGTTTCAGAAATTTGGAAAGAAGCTGAAAGAAAAATGCGAGGCTGCCTGTGTTTTGGTTGCAGGGATCACCCCTGGGTTTTATGAAAACCTAACACAACCATGTATTTTCAAACCATCATATGGTTTGTTTCTGTTAGTGAGTGCCAGAATCCCTTGACCTTCTCGCCTGGCCAGGATAACGCTTGCCCTGAACAAGTCACTTTTCTGATTTACTGCATTTTCTCCAAAACATGGCAATTTACTTCAGTCTTTCATACATAGAAACATACCCCATACTCTAAAGTTCTTTGTAATTTATGCCCCATTTCTCTGCTTCCCCAGCCTCTTAAAATATGGAATCCGGGGCAACCACTCCAATTACTCATTTGTCGTAAGAGTTCAGCATATGTGGGCTTTCATAGTCCCTGCAATACAGAATGTGTACTGGTGGTGATCTTAGATGGTCCTAGATGACCTCTGTGAAGTCTTGGATTCAGGTAGTATTGCAGCCTTGATCCCTTTCGATGTCTACCCCACAGGTGTCACGGCTGAGCATTCCATCCTTGCTCTAAATGAAGGTAGATCAGAGTGTTGTCTGTATACATGTGGTGCATGATATGAAGCACTTCCAGCATGCGAGAACACTAAAGAGAATTAGTGAGAGCTGCTCCTTGTTTACAGCGGTCAATGCAAGTGATGTTGTATGCAAAGGAGTCTTGCTGGATGTGATTGCTCAAGAAGGAATTCAACCAGGCTAGAAGTGACCCAAAACAGCAAAACTACGGTGGTACACATTACATTATTTTAGCATTGTTGATTGTGAAATTGGACATCATCCTCTGAAAGCTGTCCTCAACCAACCATAAGATCCAATTCTTACAAAGTTTTAGACAAATTCTCTACATTATAATGCCAGTCAAACAGACATGGAGGGCATTTAAATCCCCTTTCTCGCCTGGTGGCTTCTCTCACAGAATGACAAGTTGAGCAGCAGCTGTGCACACCAATATGGATAGCTCTTGGCCAATTGCCACCCTCTTACAACAGCTATAAGGGCAAAGAGCCAGTATCAACAATTGTTCTCACACCAGTTTGGTCTCAGTAGTCAACATTCCATCTTGATAGTGAACACATAAGTGGGGTGCGCATTTTCAGGTGTACTCTTTCGAAGCACAGCGCGACTCCCCTATACAATGTTAGAGCCTGTATATGAAGAATGCTCTATTTTCTCTCGCCTGTCCCCTGAACAATTCGTAGGTTATGTAGGTAAAATATTTATTTGGTGCAATCTTAAAATTCTGCCTGCGGTTCTTAGAGATGTTTTATCTTCTTTGTAGGTCAAACACAGGACAATTTCAGAGTCTTAATAGTCCCCTGAATCTGACCTGGCGAGCTGCATGTAATTTGCGTTGCATTGCAGCTTCCTTTTTGGGAGGAGAAAACAAGGCATGTAAGTAATTTTTCCAAATCTTCCTTTATATCACTGGTTTGAAATGAATATTTGTTGTTATGTTAACACGTTTAGTAAATTAATTTTTAGACTCTGGATTAGTACCAACTTGTGATAATGTAGCAAATATCTTCAAACGTGCTTTTACATGTGTGAAGAGTCTTTGAAATTTTAAATTGTTTTACATTCTTAGATTTTTACTGTCTGCATTACTCAATTTTTTAATAAATGCAGGCCCTATTTATTATCTTATTTTTATATGGAGTATTTATATAGACCGGCCTAGCCATGAACTGCAATGGAATGCTTTACATGAAAATCTTACTGAATTGCACCAATTGAGTTCTTGATGTTAACAATATTTTAGGTACTTTTATTTTCCTACATAGAAATTAGTTAAATGTCATCCTTATTTTCATTGTATCAGCTTGCATTAAAAAGATTATTCTAATATGTATTGGAATAGGACATCCTATTTGAAAGCTGGATATCAGAGTATGAAAACAGGATCACTGCTGGGCAGTGGGGAATGCAACGGAAGGACTGTGCTATACTAGCACTAACATCCATGCCAATTTATATTAAGGAGCTCCTGCACAATCTAACATTGAACTGCAGCACTCATCGCACAGGACAAGGCTGCTCTGTGGACTGGCGCATTCAAGATTTGCCAAACTGGTGCACCACAGATGAGGCAACAGCTCAGCTCTTGCATGGACCTTGAATCTTACTGGTCTTTAGAGGCAGAAAACAGACACTATGATGGATGACATCTTCAAGAAAGGCCAATTCAACACTATGGGCCTCATTACGATGTGACTCGGAAAGCCTCCGACCGCAGGTTGGAGGCTTTCCAAGTCACATCTTCGGTTTCACTTACGACCGCTTCTTTACAATGCAGGCAGTCGAAAGGGATACCGGGTGGTCATTCCGGCTGGATTACAACGAGCTCAAGGAGCCCGTCGGCCAGTAGGAGGCCCCACCGTAATCCCTATGGACGGCTTTTCTGTCATCGGGATTACGATGTTGGTTTTCGACAGGCTTTCCATGTCGGGCTTTCCGACATGGAAAGCCTGTCGGAAAGCGACTTTGGGGGCCCCTAGCAGGGCCCCCTTCTCCCTGCGGCCTCTGGTTGGGGGCAGAGGGGGCATCTATGGTGCAACCACTGTTATACCCTGCACCATGTGGCAGGCACCTTGAGGTGCCTGCCATGTGGTGCAGGTATGTACAGATTCTCCCATTTCTCTATGGGAGCTTGTGCTACTGCCGGTTTATGGCCGCAGCACAAGCTCCCATAGGGAAATTGGAGTATGCGACCGCACCATGTGCGGTCGCATTGTAATACTGCAGTAAGGACCGCCGACCAGAGGTTGGTCGGTCCCGATTCCACAAGGGTCCGCCCGACATCGAAATAAGGCCCTATTTGTCTAATACCTCCAGCTTAAAGGTACATTGATGAAAATTTCAGTTGATCAGTTGATCAATGTTTCTATTAGGTCCACTTGAGGGATGCAATTGTTGCAATATATTTGTTGCTTAAAAGCATATATCATCAGAAAACAACTGACCGCATCAGACACTAATGACAAGTTCCAAAGTGGAACTGCAAATCACTGGAATTTTCTTTGCAGTTTACTTAAAGCACAAAATCTCATAAGTCAGGAACTAGATCCAGTAAACCTTTTTTAAGTGGTCAACTGGATCTTTCACTGGCTGACAGGATTCCAGTTGAGCTATCTCGCACTGTTTCAAAATGGAACTCATTTTAGTGATTTCGTATTTACTTGCATGAAAAGCAGTAGCTGCTTGTTGAAGAACGAGGCAAAAAATCCTGCTTGCCTCTGACCAGCTCCAACCTGCCATTTCTAAGTGAGGTTTGATTTTCAATAAGAGGAAACGTCCTTGAGCTGATAGTGCCTGGTGGAATGTATCCAGGGTCCCGGCTTCCTGGGATGTAAGGCAGGCACTATGTGATGCACCAGTTCAGATCCTTTGAAAACTTCGAGCACCTCTTTTTATTTTCACAATTTGGCATGAATGACTTTTTGCTGACATGACACTGGTTTCCCCAATTAAGAGATAGCAGTGATGTAAATGCACCTTTATGTCCATCTGCTACATGTGAAAATGTTCAATAAAAACATGTTTAAAAAAAGTGACAGGAGTGATGCAAACAGAGAACCAGATTCGGTAAGATTTTGCTGTGATTTATGCTTGTAGTACTTCTGACTTACTCATGAATTCCAGAAGTAAGCAATGAGTAAAACATGAATACTCCTGGCTTATTGATGGAATTGAGGAAATAATGGGAACCAGAGATCAATATTATGAAAAGTACAATTTGACAAGAAATATCAAAATCGAATAGAATTTGAGCTATCGAGTCTAGTAAGTACTGTTTGTGGAGAAGAGGAATCGTTGAAAATGAGTTAAAACGAATAGGATATTGAAACTGAGCAGAGAAATGAAAAGAATTGGAAAGCAATTCTCACAGCAGAAGTGGGAAATTCCCTTAACTGCCCAGTAGCTCTAATAATTCGATCTGAGGAGATATAATGCATTAGGTCTTGATCATGTCCCAAGAGTTTGAAGGGGGAGGCTGGGAAAGGGTGATGCATGTGCTCCAATAAACACACAGGATTTCATTAATTCATTCTTAAAGATATTGGCATGTTTCAGTCTGACCTGTAAATATCCACGAACCCACACATTTGTGGGTGTTCACAGCGCATTTTCCTACCACTTCCCACCCTGTAAATGGTTGAAAATATATTCCACGTTGGAATGCATCATTCCTCCAAAATCTGTGACATTTTCATTGGTGGGAAGAGGAAGGGACACTCCCCTCCCCAAAAATCACTGGGGTAGGAAAAGCTTTCTTCACGGGAAACTTATTTTCCTTTCTTTAATTTTTTTTAAATTAATTTGTTTATTGGCATTTTTAGTATTACAACACAAACAATTACAGTACATGGTGGGCATTATAGTTACAGTACAAGGATACGGTGATGCAGTACATGAAAAGAAGGATGTGAGGTGTAAAAGCGCAAGACACAGTACATTATATCAGGCATCGGCATGAGAGATATACAGAATTACACAACAGGTGTACTAGAGGGCCACCTCGCTAAGTTGGGGTCCAGCGGCCTCTGTTTGACAGCTAGTCTGCCCGTTCACAGCGTTATCATCAGTGTCGCTTACCGTCGCTTTCAGCAGGTAGGAGGCAAGGGGTTCCCAGATGTCACGGGGCCTCGAGCGGGTAGGGAGTAGCTCAGCATATACAGTGTTTTGCTCCTGACAATAAGTGAGGTCAGCTAACCAGTCCTTGAATTTGGGCGCCCTGCCCCTACCCCATCTACATGCAATTTTACGCTTGGCGAGGAGGAGGCCCAGCGCCAGGAAGCGCTTGATGCAGCCCTTGTGCCCGGGGAGGTATCACAGGAGGCCCATTTCGGGTGTAAGTTCAAACTGCCCCCCAATCATGTCCCCTAAAGCCGCTGCCACCCCAGTCCAGATGTGCACCACTGGTCTGCATTCCCATGCGATGTGTAGAAACCCCGCACCTTCCCTCCCGCAGCGGTCGCATTTGTCACTATCGCGCAATTGAAGTTTGTGCATTTTCACAGGATTATAGTACATACGGTGGAGAAATTTGAAATGTATGATCCTGAATCTGCTGGTTGCTGTGATGCGCTCAGTCTGCTGGCAACAGTATGCCCAGGCTTCGTCTGTAATTGGATGGCCTAATTCCATTTCCCATCCCTGTCGTGCTTTCAGGGTACTATGCGATCCTGCCCCGATGGTTGCCCTGTAGATGCGTGATACAGCGTGTGATGCCCCAGCCTGTAGCGTCGAGTGCAGTGGGAGTAGTGTGGGGGGTTCCTCCGGAAACGCCGGTGTGGCGGCTATGACGTCCTGTCGCAAGCGGATGTAGAGGAAGCGGTCCATGGTAGTGGGGGGAGTGTCGCCGAAAAACGCCGCTGCGACTTTGAATTGCCCTGCATGGTACATGTCCCCCCAGGTATTGACCCCAAACTTGAGGAACATACGCTTGCAGATGCCTTCTTGTGTGACTGGCAGGTTGGGCTGATCTCGGAGGGGAAGTAATGGGGAATAGAGCATGGGTGCTTGGGACCGTTTGGCTATGGCGTGCCACGCGTTATTGGTGCATACTACTGTGGACCGTGGTCCCCCAGCTGCTTTATTATCTGCGCCTAGGAGTCCTGTGAGAGGAACGGACGCCTGAAGCCCTTGTTCAACCGCCAGGTGAGTCATGAAGGGTGGGGGCTCGAGCCAATATGCGGCGTAGTGTGCCTGAGCGCTGAGATAGTAGAGTTCAGGATCGGGTGCTTCGAATCTGCCCTGAGCGAACGGCAGCGTAAGGGTACTCCATTTGATCCGAGGCTGTTTCCCACCCAATGCCAAGCTAATAAGTTGACTCTTCGGTCTGGTAAATAAATGACGGCCAGGAGAGAAGGGGATGTTTGTGAACAGATATAGAAACTTGGGCATAATGACCATTTTCATTAAGGCCACTCGGCCAGCAAGGGAAAGCAGAAGAGCTATCCATCTGGTGATCAAGTTTTCTACCTTATCAAGAACCACTCCATAGTTCACCCTCAGTAGTTCGTCTTTGTCTTTGGTGACGGTAATGCCCAGGTATCGGACCTCATCATCACACCACTGCAGCGGGTAGTCCATTGGGAACGGGGCGGTACACCCGGTGAGCGGGAAAACTTGAGACTTGCCCCAGTTTATTGTGATGCCCGATAAGGCCCCGAATTTTATTATTTCGCGGATCATGGCATTTAACCCGTCTACAGGATCACGCACATAGAGCGTGATGTCGTCCGCATAAAGCGAAATTAGGACGGGCCGAGTGGGGTAGTCTAGCGCATATTGTTTATGGTGCTGTCGCAGCATGGCCGCCAGCGGCTCCATTGCTATTGCAAATAGCAGGGGTGAAAGGGGACACCCCTGTCGCTTACCTCTGGATATGGCAAAGGCAGGGGAGCGTTCCCCGTTCAGAAGCAATGTGGCACTGGGAAGGTGGTAGAGCAGTTTGATCCACATGAGGAACCCTGGCGGGAATCCCATGTGTGTTAAGACGTCGAATAGGTAGCCCCATTCCAGGGAGTCGAACGCTTTGGTGGCGTCAAGAAAGACCGCCACCGCCTGGTCGCCCTGATCGATACCATGCATGATGGAGAATAGGGTCCGCAAATTGTGGGAGGTTGACCGACCCGGTATAAAGCCTGCTTGGTCTGGCCTGATAAGATTGTCCATCAAGAGCGTGAGTCTGTTGGCCAGCACCTTGGCCAAAATCTTAGCATCGCAGTTGATTAAGGACAGGGGCCGGTACGAGTCCGGAAAATCTGGGGATTTCCCGGGTTTTAAAAGCGACACCAGCATGGCTTCTCGCATAGTGGGTGGGAGCGACCCCGCTTGGGCCGCATCTTCATACAGGGCTTTCAGAAAAGGGGCCAGCGTGTCTATGTATGTTTTATAAAATTCGATTCCGAGGCCTTCAGACCCCGGCACTTTCCCATTCCCTATTTGCATGATGGCCTCCCGGATTTCGTCTACAGCGAAATCAGCCGCCAAGAATTCCCGCTGCCTGTTGCTGAGCCAGGCCAATTCTATCTGTTGCAAGTATTGAGGAGTCTCGTCTTGGCGTGACGCGCAGGACGTATATAGTGTTTGATAGTGAGTGGTGAATACCCCCATGATGGCCGATGTATCCCGGTGAGTCTTGCCTTCCCCGTCACGAATCACTAACACATGGTTCGCTGTCTTTGGTGGCCTAATGGTCGCTGCTAGTGCTTTGCCGGGGCGCTCGCCCTCACCGTATTTACGCGCTGTGTGGTATTTTCCGCGAAAGACACTCCCTCTCTGCCTCTGCTTGGTACTCTGTGAGGAGTTCGCGGATTTTGGCTAGGGCGGGACCTTCGCGTGCCGCGTGGGTGTGATTCTTGCTGCTTGATTTGGCGTTCTAGCCTAGCTATGGTTGTGCGGATATCTTTGAGGATGCCCCCCGCCTTGGCCATACAGTGTCCTCTAACAGTGACCTTTAGCGCTTCCCATACAGTGGTCAAAGAGGGTACTGAGTCTATGTTTAGCCTCAGGAACTCATCTAGTGTTTCCCCCAATTCCGTTTGAAACACTGAATCGAGGAGCATTGTAGGTTGAAGGCGCCACAGCCTAGGTTGGGGCGATAAGCCCGGAGGGTTCAGCATCATGAGCACGGGGGAGTGATCTGAGTAGGTACGCGCTAGGTGGCGGGTGGAGAGGGCATGTACTGCCATGCCTTGCGACGCAAGCCACATGTCCAGCCGAGACCAGTTGTTGTGTACTGCCGAGTGGAACGTACCCTCCCGCTGTGTGGGGTGATGGTGGCGCCAAACGTCCACTAGCAGGTTGTCCACCAGTATTTGCTGTAGTTGGCGTTGTGCTTTGGAGTAGTGATGCAGCAGTGGGTGGGAGCGATCCTGTGTGGGATGCAGTGTTAGGTTAAAATCGCCCCCCCATATAAGATGAGTCGAGCCTATGTTCACTATGCGCGCCCATAAGGTAATGTAGAAGTCTTCGTTGTCTATATTGGGCCCGTAGCTACAGACCAGTGTGATAGACGCTGACGCCAACCTGCCCCATGTCATGCAGTACCTACCCTGTGGGTCGAGTGCAAAGCCCTCCTCTTTGTAGGGTGTTGTCCTTTTAATAAGGATTGCAGTGCCTCTAGAGTAGGCTGAGTACGAGGAAAAGTGTCTGTGGGAGGCCCATCTAGAGGCAAACTGAGGCTACTGTGTAGGTAGGGTGTGCGTTTCCTGCAGCGTAGCTATGCTGACAAGATGCCTATCCAGAGGGAAACTTACTTTCCTTGTGGAGAAAAGTTACAATTAAAATTAAATGCATTTGATGTGCTATTTTTTACATGTCACACTATAAACCACCCAATTTTTTAATTTTTTTTTTTAAAGTTTACAAAACATTTCCAGGATTACGCCTGAAAAACCATGAGTGGCTCTGGTTTCCAGGCGTAACCTGGAAAAGTTGTATAAATTCCTGAAATGTGTAAACGTTCATCCATGTGAGGGTGCAGATATACTAACGTCTTTAAGAAGGATGCCCTCATAGTTCATGTTGGGCTGATTAACATTTTTGCATCGTTTTCCTCCATCAGTACTTCCTTTAACTCTGCACTGATTGGAGCTTGTGCACCAATTAGGCACTGTATAAACCTGCAGCATTTTATACGAAGATCAGGCTTTATAATTGTTTTTTTTTTTTATTACTTAGACGGGAGATATTTCAGTTGATGCATGTTATATATTATTCACTTTGAAACTATAATGTGTATATGGCAAATTTAAAAAAAAATCAAAAGATTGTACTTTCATTATTGGTAATTAGAAAATACTGGTAGACTACACCTTCTATCGGAATACCAGCTACCTGTGTTTGTGGGCCCATTGGAAACAAGATGTTGGTCCAAGGTAAAAAAAGAATGGTTGTATAAACGAATGCCTTTTTGTATTTTCTTAGGTTGTGAATGCCTCTTGAAGAAGCACACATATTGGCATTATGGAAGTCTCAAGGTAACTTGATATAATTATGTAAATTACATTTTTGAAAAACTTTAAATAAAATAAATTGAAAAAAGAAAACATTTTTAGGAGCTACTGCTTAGTATGATTTTAGTAAGAATCTGAAATTGTTTTAAACAGTATTTTTTCTGATATTTGATGCTCGAGATTTAAGCATATCTAGCTAGAATAACAAAGGGTCTTAAGGCTGTACACATACATTTATGGCTGAGAATGGCTCCAATTACGCAAAACAATAACTGTCAACTGTAATTGGTTTTACTATTGCATATTTGTACGCCACAGCTGTGTACAATTACAAAGTAGTAGATCTCATGCAAGGGCTTGGGTGAATGGTTTTCTTTATGTAGGAAAAATATTTTCCCCCATGGAAAGAAAAATAAAAGAAATATACCTTATACATCAGGCTACTTTTTAGATCTCGCACACTACACAGTGCATGGGCAGGGGTGTAACTGACACCCCCACAGCCCCACCCCAGTGCGGAGGACCCTCAGGGTTTCTTGTTTTGAAGGGGGGGGGGCCCCCTCACCCGCTAAGCCATGCCATTGCATGCCTTGCAGAATGGGTGCACGGCATGCAACGGCCTGGAATAAGACATTGTTAAACTCTCTGTAAAGTCACTCTGCTTTACCGAGCAGGCCCCTGCAGTGTAGGGGGGGCCCAACTGTTCAGGGTGCCCCCATTGAGTCCATTCTGCAGGGGGGCCCCATCATTTTGTGCTATGCTACAGAGCATGCACTTTGTGCTACAAGATGCTGTGCTTTCCTACCTGCACCCTTTGTGTTGCTTTCCCCACAGCTGCACTCATGTTCCTACCTCCCCCCCCTTATATTGCATCAATTCCCCCCTCCCTCCGTGATTTTGCCCTTTGTCTGAGTTGCTTCTGCCACCTTTGTTCCTTCCATTAAACCATGCTACTTTTCTTTCCTCTTTGATGAACGATCCAATGTGGGACGCTAAACAATTAGAAAAAAGTAGCTTGTGCCATTTTGCAGGTGCCCGCATGATTGGTGCGTGCGCCTACAAAAAGACATGGCTGTCTGCTTCATAGTTTTTTTTTCTTCTTTTTAATCCATTTTTTGCACAGCAGCAGGGAAGCTGTACAGCATGGCTATAACCATTGGTAAAAACCAATGGGTCCCAAAGGTGAAACATACATTGCTAATGCTTGTTTCCAATGTGAAGTTAAACCCTGCATACAACACCTCATTGTGGAAATAGCAGAGTTGCAATCCATCCAGTTGTGTTGATTTTACTTTAACTGATAGCAGCTTCTTCTGATACCAGAATGTTGCTGCTGGTAACGGAGAGTTGCCGCAGGGAATTGGAGATGGATGTACGCTGGAATTCCTGGACAAGTTGTTAATTAGTGAAGGGTTGCCTGTGCTGGTCATCACTGGTAATGGGGTACAATTTGTATCTGTCAAAGCTAAGGCGTACTATAATAGGTTTGGTGTCAAACATCGTACCACTTCTGTATACAGTCCTAGCGGGAATGGTATGATCGAGAGGTTCAACAGGGTGTTGAAAGCATCCATTCAGTTAGCCTTCAGCGATAATAGGGATTGGGAATTAGATGTTTTCAGAACAGTATGGATGTCTAGGACCACAGGAAATGATATGACTGGATGTTCTCCCTTTGAGATAATGAGAAGCAGGCAACCAAGATCCAAAAACAACCTAGAATGGATAGTTAAATCTACATGGGATTGTAGCATTTCCATTAATAATGTGAGGACAAGAATTGTAAATACTCATAAGAAATACAAGGAATATTATGATTCTAAGTGGGGATCATTGAAAGGACCTAAAATTGAGGTTGGAATGTTTGTTACTGTAAAAAAGCATGCAAAGTAAGAAAAGGACAGAGTCAATTTTCAGAACCCTTAAAGGCCATTGACATTTTGAGGAATGCAGTTTTACTAAGAGATGGGAAGATATGGAACTTAAAGAGTTCTGTGGTGAAAGGTGACGAACAATTGTATGTTTGTAGTGGCAATATGGGTAATCACTGTGACATGGAGGAGGAAACAAATTCCTTGTTGGAGGAGATGGCAAAATTAAACGCTGAGGAAGGTGGTAATTGCAAAGCATTGAATGTGAGTATGAAGATGATTACAGATGATACTGGTAGAACTGGCATTTCAGAGGATAGATCCGGTGGATGTGAGGAGATGGTGAATGAGTTGCCTGTGAATGAGGAAGGGTGTGTATCAGATGTAAACGTTAATGAAGACTCTGGACGTAATTGCAGTTCAGTTCTGATGTGAATAAGAGAACTAGGAAAAGACCCAAATGGATGTCCGAATATGTTTGTGAGGAAGAGGATGGTTGAGATTGGAAATTAGTGGTGAATAGTCATTTTGAGGTGTTGGACATTGTCTATTTTTTTATTTTTTTATTTTTACTCTATAGTCAATAATTTGTAATGTCTTAGTTATTCTCTTGCGATGTTAAACATTTATTGTTATATGTGTGTATGTGTATATATATATATATATATTATCTACTGGCGGTCGCCAGTGGATAGTTATAGTTAGGACCTATTTTCCATAGGAAATCCGCGACATTCTATTTGAAATAACTCTTGCGTCAGTTGACGAATCTTCGCGAAATTTTCAAACTTTATGGCCCGCTCCGGTCCGCTCCTACCCTGAAAGTCTCAGGGTGATTCGTCAAGCGGGGGCCGAGAAAAAAGGGGGGTCCCAAAACGTGTTTTCCCCATTCATTTTTCCATAGGAAACTTTAGACACGGCTACAGCCCGAACTGCTGAACGGAATTACACCAAATTTGGCAAAGAGGTAGTTCTTGGTTCAAAAAGAACCCTTTTTGTTAAATGGTGTAAATCCGTTCAGTAGTTGCTGAGAAAATCAAAAGTAAAAACACATATATATCTGGGCGGAGCCTAACCACACATGTCATCGTGAGATCTGATTGGCTGTCAGCACTTCATCCTGGAATTGCTGGCAGCCATCTTGGGACCAATATAAATGATAGTACCCCATTGAAATGCATTGTAGTGAATCGAAGATTTTGAGGGTTACCAAAAGGAGAACTATAAAGGGTGATAACAGACTTTAGTTACATTAGAATTCATTTGTTGATGGTACCATACTAATTTCAGGAATTGTGGTGTGTTCTAAGGTGATTTTACCCTGTGAAAAACCTTCTGCTGGGATATCATGAATCATGTTTGAGAGAAAACTATTTTCACATGCTTGTCCCATACAGTTTTGGAAGGTGCCCCAGAAGCTAAAATGAGAGCATATTTTCTGTAAATTCACATTATCTTTCTCAGTCATGTGAGAATGAAGTCTGACATTCTCAGTAAAACATGTACATCCAACAAGGGCAGAGACTGTCAGTTGATTCCTTTGTGTTCTACTGCAGCTTCCCAGAGTGTTCTAAAGAACAACTAGAGTGCTAACAGCCTTACTTATGACAAAAGTATGGCACACCTGAAGCCATCTTGATTGGAATAAACTGGTAACACTTAAAACATTTAATTTAAAAAGGAACAAAATGATGGGGTTCATTTTGTCATAGAAATTATGGTTAGTGCTGTAGAAAGAAAAATTAGGACATGTTTCAAGTGTGATCTCAAATATCTTCCTGTTATATTTCAACAGGAGCAGCCTGTCAGTTGATGCCTTTGTGTTCTACTGCAGCTTCCCAGAGTGTTCTAAAGAACAACTAGAGCGCTAACCGTCTTACTTATGACAAAAGTATGGCACACCTGAAGCCATCTTGATTGGAATAAACTGGTAACACTTAAAACATTTAATTTAAAAAGGAACAAAATGATGGGGTTCATTTTGTCATAGAAATTATGGTTAGTGCTGTAGAAAGAAAAATTAGGACATGTTTCAAGTGTGATCTCAAATATCTTCCTGTTATATTTCAACAGGAGCAGCCTGTCAGTTGATGCCTTTGTGTTCTACTGCAGCTTCCCAGAGTGTTCTAAAGAACAACTAGAGCGCTAACAGTCTTACTTATGACAAAAGTATGGCACACCTGAAGCCATCTTGATTGGAATAAACCGTTAATACTTAAAACATTTAATTTAAAAAGAACAAAATGAGGGGGTTCATTTTGCCATAGAAATTATGGTTAGTGCTGTAGAAAGAAAAATTAGGACATGTTTTAAGTGAGATCTCAAATCCTCTTCTATTTCATTAGAAAATTCTGACATGCAGACTGAAACAATCACTTTCAATACCAGCAGTAGACTTCCAGTTAACTCCTTGGTGAGCAGTAGCTTTACTACAGTGATCTAATGAACAACTAGAGTAATAACATTCTGAATTTATGGCAAATGTGTGACACATCTGAATGCCTTCTTGATGGAATCAAAGTAAAAAACTGAAAGCATTTCCTACTGAGGAGACTGCAGTAAATGAGGAAATTAGGAAACTTCATAACAAAGAAGTCTTCCAAGATGGCCACCAGTGAAAAAGAGCCCAAATGTAGCACAAATATTACCCAGATGTAGCCCACATATAGCCCAATGACAAAAGTGTGCAAAACACTTTTTATTTTTAGTTTTTGCAGTTTTATGTAGTGCAGACTGGTCAGGTATTGGAGCGTTGCATCTTAAAACATGACCCCCTACACTACAAAAACACCACTGCACTACCCTAAACACTACCCCAGCATGACCCCCTACACTACACAAGCACCACTGCACTATCCTAAACCCTAAAACACTACCCCCAGCATGACCCCCTACACTACACAAACACCACTGCACTACCCTAAACCCTAAAACACTACCCCAACACCACTGCACTAACCTAAATCCTAAAACACTACCCCCAGCACGACCCCCTACACTACCCAAACACCACTGCACTACCCTAAAACATGACCCCCTACACTACACAAACACCACTGCACTACCCTAAACCCTAAAACACTACCCCCAGCACGACCCCCTACACTACACAAGCACCACTGCACTACCCTAAACCCTAAAACACTACCCCCAGCACGACCCCTACACTACACAAACACCACTGCACTACCTTAAACCCTAAAACACTACCCCCAGCACGACCCCATACACTACCCAAACACCACTGCACTAACCTAAATCCTAAAACACTACCCCCAGCATGACCCCCTACACTACCCAAACACCACTGCACTACCCTAAAACATGACCCCCTACACTACACAAACACCACTACACTACCCTAAACCCTAAAACACTACCCCCAGCACGACCCCCTACACTACACAAGCACCACTGCACTACCCTAAACCCTAAAACACTACCCCCAGCACGACCCCCTACACTACCCAAACACCACTGCACTACCCTAAAACATGACCCCCTACACTACACAAACACCACTGCACTACCCTAAACCCTAAAACACTACCCCCAGCACGACCCCCTACACTACACAAGCACCACTGCACTACCCTAAACCCTAAAACACTACCCCCAGCACGACGCCCTACACTGCCCGAACACCATTGCACTGCCCTAAACCCTGAAACACCAGCCCCTGCACGACCCCCTACACTGCCCGAACACCACTGAACTGCCCTAAACCCTGAAACACCAACCCTAGCACGACCCCCTACACCGCCCGAACATCACTGCACTGCCCTAAACCCTGAAACACCACCCCCTTCACGACCCCCTACACTGCCCGAACACCACTGCAGTGCCCTAAACCCTGAAACACTACCCCCAGCAAGACCTCCTACACTGCCCGAACACCACTGCACTGCCCTAAACCCTGAAACATCACACCCAGCAAGACCCCCTACACTGCCCGAACACCACTGCCCTAAACCCTGAAACACCACCCCCAGCACGACCCCCTACACTGCCCGAACACCACTGCACTGCCCTAAACCCTGAAACACCACCCCCAGCACGACCCCCTACACTGCCCGAACACCACTGCACTGCCCTAAACCCTGAAACACCACCCCCTGCAGGACCCCCTACACTGCCCGAACACTACTGCACTGCCCTAAACCCTGAAACACCATCCCCTACACTGCCCGAACACCACTGCACTGCCCTAAACTCTAGAACACTACCCCCAGCACGACCCCCTACACTACCCGAACAACACTGCACTACCCTAAACCCTAAAATACTACCCTCAGCACAACCCCCAACACTACCCGAACACGACTGCACTGCCCTAAACCCTCAAACACTCCCCCCAGCACGACCCCCTACACTACCCGAACACCACTGCACTGCCCTAAACCCTAAAACACTCCCCCCAGCACGACCCCCTATACTACCCGAACACCACTGCACTGCCCTAAAACCTAAAACACTCCCCCCAGCACGACCCCCTACACTACCCAAACACCACTGCACTGCCCTAAACCCTAAAACACTACCCCCGCATGACCCCCTACACTACCCAAACACCAATGCACTACCCTAATCCCTAAAACACTCCCCCGCATGACCCCCTACACTACCCTAAACCCTAAAACACTACCCCCGCACGACTCCCTACACTACCCAAAGACCACTGCACTGCCCTTCCCTAAACCCTAAAACACTCCCCCCATCACGACCCCCTACACTACCCAAACACCACTGCACTACCCTAAACCCTAAAACACTACCCCCAGCACGACCCCCTACACTACCCAAACACCACTGCACTACCCTAAACCCTAAAACACTCCCCCCAGCACGACTCCCTACACTACCCAAACACCACTGCACTACCCTAAACCCTAAATCTACCCCCAGCATGACCCCCTACACTACACAAACACCACTGCACTACCCTAAACCCTAAAACACTACCCCCAGCACGACCCTCTTCACTACCTAAACACAACTGCACAATTTGTTACAGGCGTTGCAACGCAGGCCTGTGGTGCTTACTGGAAGTACCTAGTGGGCTAGTTGGGCCCCAGGGACCCTCAGGATTCAAGGTGACCTAATCCCCCAACTTAAAACGCACCACGGGGCGCGTTTGCACAGTGGTGAAGGGAGGGGCGGGGCCTCAGGTGACATGTGCGCAAACACGCCCTGTGGTGCGTTTTAAGTTGGGGAATTAATTCCCTTTGAATCCTGAGGGACCCTGGGGGCCAACTAGCCCACCAGGTACCTTCAGTAAGCACAACAGAGTTGCGTTGCAGAGAGGTGAAAAAAGGTGCGTGGCCTCGGAACACCTCTCTGCAACTCAGCTCTGTGGTCCTAACTGTAGGTACCTGGGGGGCTAGTTGGGCCCCAGGGACCCTCAGAATTCAAGGGGACTTAATCCCGCAACTTAAAACGCGCCACGGGGTGCGTTTGCACACATGTCACCTCAGGCCCCCTCCCTTCACCACTGTGCAAACGCGCCCTGTAGCGCGTTTTAAGAGGTAGTTTTAATCCCCTGCCCTATTATGTACTAGGGACTTGCAGAGGAGGTCATGCTAATCACAGGGGTACCCCAACGCATAGTGTTCCCTAGTGTATGTAGGTGTTTTCACTGTATTCCAAGTGTCTTTTAGCATAGCACTGGCTCTGGTTAGTCAGAGTCAGTTACCACCAGTACCCGTCTGAAAAAGTTGTGGGCACAGGATGATTTTGCAACAAGGCCTCTTTCTGCTCCTCTGTTGGTTCTTTCTGCACATCTTTTGCTTCTTTCTGTGCGTTTTTTCTTCACATGTCCTACCTCTGTAGGCATAGTTAGAAACTAGCATTTAAAAAAACCTTTGAAATTCACTGAAAAAACCATAGGTTTCAGGCACGTTATAGTTAGAAATTAGCATTTAAAAAACCTTTGAAATTCACTGAAAAAACCATAGGTTTCAGACACGTTATAGTTAGAAATTAGCATTTAAAAAACCTTTGAAATTCACTGAAAAAACCATAGGTTTTAGGGACAGTTATAGTTAGTTGGACATTTCACTCGTACAAAACCATAGAAATTCCCCCGTTATAGTTAGTTCAGCTAACTATAACTCGCGCTCCCGCAATGCACTGCTGATGACGTCACATATTACATCACTCATGACATGGTCAGTGACATCACTGATGACATCACTGATGACATCTCAAATGACATCACTGATGACATCATCCATGTGATAATTTCATGCATCTTCTCACACCCTAATATAACTTTTGATACACCCACTCTAAATTACAGACTGCCATTCTCAAAACCATAGACACTCCAACACCAAAAACTACATACCCACTCACTGATTCTTAGGTCTACACACACATCCACTCACTCACCCGTACAGTCACTCATACTTAGTCACTCAGTACAGGACTATCATATGCACTCATACACCTATATAAACACTCACACACCGCCACTCATCCATAGAGGTACTCACACACCTAGTCAGTCATGCAAAAAACTTAATCACACACCCATTTACTCACCTATACAGTTATATACACACCAGCTCACTTACTCATACAAATACTAGCACATTCTTACGCTCTTATACAATCACTGATACAAGTACACACTCATCCATACAGCCACTCTCACAATCACACACTCTCACTTATAGCCATTTATATACTCCAACACACATATATACTGCCTTTCACATATGTAGTTACTCACACATGTACCACTGAGATATACATTCAATCACTAACACACCCATACACACTCACCCACCCATACAGTCCATCACAGATGCACTCTTGAAACCATGCACCCAGTGAATCACCAACTCACACATCTATGCACAGAGTCACACACACCCCACCCAAACAAACACTCAGGCACCCATACAGATACTCAGACAATCAATCAATAACCCATGTAGACACTCATGTAGCTATTCAGAAAGCTCATGCAGCCGCTTACAAACCAACAGACAGACGGATACAGACATTCACACAGTTTAGTCACTAACCCATGCATTCAGTAAGATACATTTAATCACTCACTTGTAGAGTCAGTCACTCACGTACTAAATCATCCATTCAGACACTTATCCACCCACTCATTCTTCAATACGCCTTTCCCTATATATATTAAACATATTTAAACTTTACAGAAACACAGTCACTGGATGATGTCATCAGTAATGTCATCAGTGATGTCATTTGAGATGTCATCAGTGATGTCATCAGTGATGTCACTGACCATGTCATGAGTGATGTAATATGTGACGTCATCAGCAGTGCATTGCGGGCGCGAGTTATAGTTAGCTGAACTAACTATAACGGGGGAATTTCTATGGTTTTGTACGAGTGAAATGTCCAACTAACTATAACTGTCCCTAAAACCTATGGTTTTTTCAGTGAATATATATATATATATATATTTTATCCTGCTCTTCAACCTTTTTAGGATATCACCTTTTGTGTTATTTTGTTATTGTACATAGTTTTTATGTAACAGGGGAAGACGTGTTGTGTTGATTTTACTTTAAATGATAGCAGCTGCTTCAGTTTCCAGAATGTTGGTGCTGGAATCGGAGAGATGACGCAGGGAATTGGAGATGGGTGTACGCTCTTGCTGGGCAGTGTTTTGACCAGTTGTTCAATTTGTAAAATTAAGTGCCTGAGCTCTCGCCAGGAGGGCGCCAGCCCATTTCTCCTGCTAGTGCCGCCTAAAACAGAACCAACTACCAACCATGAAAATGGGGAGAGGATGTGGAGTAATGGCCAAAGCTGCCGACCTCTGAGCTTGGGAACAAGGTTCAAGTCTCAGCGCCCGCTCAACATCCCGTGATTCTGGGCAAATCACTTAATCTCCCCATGCCTACCATAAATGTCCTTAACTGGTGCTCATGAAACGCGCTGGTGCTGATAATTAAGTGCCGGTGCTGAGCACCAGAAACCACCATTGAGTATCATTAGACTGAGTGAAAGTACCATCTGCTATTTACAGTAGTTTCAAATGTGAAAACACCAGTAGGTTGAAGTGGTATATAAATACAATTTATCATTAGTACCTGTAGTAGTTGAACGATCGCTGCTGGAATGAAGGGGAGAAGGGCATTAGCAAGTTTGAATCCTGGCAAAGTCGACTTAGTCCTCCATTAAATGTAGGGGAATTGAGTATCAAAAATTAAGTACCATAAATTGAGTATTAGTAACATCTGTTATTTGCAGGGCTTAGAAATGGCAGAAGTGTGTGGTATAAAGCACTATACAAAAACAATGTACAGTAGTACTATTATTTAAAGTAACACAATGTACAATTTTATTTTGTGACAGCAGAGAGAAGTACTCCTAGTTTACTGCCCTGAATGATTTCAAATTAGAAATACAAGATGAGAATTGAGATTTAAATCGGTGTTAAAAGTCTTAAGCTCAATGGAGCGATGTTGTTGCAAACCTGCCACTGTAAAATTCATAAAAGGAGCTGGTGTATGTCTGTTTTCTGAATTCCAAATTGGGACAGCCAATTGGCTACAAAACAATGGGATTGATTCACAAAGTTATTGCAGTGACCTGCTCTTGTAGTACTCCTGGCTTACTCCTGAATTCCAGGAGTAAGGCAGGAGTAAGCCAAGAGTACTCCAGGAATTCAGTAGTGAGCCAGAAGTACTACATGAGTAAGACTATTTGGTATATGGATGTCCGCGTATATAGAAATCAGTGTCTGGCCAATGTGATGCCAACAACCCTTTTTTATTTTATTAAATATTTGTATTATTTTTAAGGTATGGGTAACAATTCTTTCACAATATTATTCATAAAAAAATATTCGTAAGTCATTAATCATTTCATATACCATATTGCGATAAAATACAACTCCAAAGTTAAGATAAAGCACTATCATATAAAAAAAAAACTCCGTTTCAAAACATACAATAAGAGGGGTTGTGATGGCGACATACAGTACAATAATCATAAGGCAATATAATAGTGATATAGAAGACCCCAGTTTAAATTCTCCTAATATAAAGTGCTTGAAGGACAAAAAAGTGCATATAGTGATTGCCACTGGCTCGCTAAGCGTTATTCAACCTTTACAAGAGGTTAGAGTAGCAGCAGACAGTACCATGATACTAAGCTATTTCACAGTGGCATAATAGCCCTGTAGTAGCAGCTAAACTCTACTGTTAAGTGCGTGAAAAAACATTCCGATACATAAAATGCGGGCCCTTTGTATACCTTCTGAGGCCTAACTTGACATGTGCATACGTATACCCACTTAAACCACTCAAAGCTCTTGGATACATGTCTTGTTTAAGCCCTATTCGTCCGTTATTCCTGAGTTAGTTGCTACATCATTACTAATCCCTTCCATCCAGTCCTCCACTGAAGCCCAAATCAATCTACCCGCTTCCGTGCCCTCCTCCCTTTTTGTTAGTAGAGATTTTTCTCCATATTGTACATACCCAAGAATTGTAATCTCCACTCTACAAATGTTGGGGGATCCTGCCTAATCCATCTAGGTGACAAACACAATCGTACCATGGCGACAAAGATTAAATAGACCCCCCCCCCTCTGGGTAATCCCTCATCTTCACTGACCCCCAGAAGGATTACCTGGGGCGTCATGTTCAACCGCTGCTTCAAGATCTGGCCAACGAAGAGTGCTACCTCTTGTATAAAATTCGCCAGCCGGGGGCAAGTACTAAACATATGTACTAGATCGGCCCCTTCCATGCCACATCTATAGCATTTTGAGTCAGCCCTCTTTCCCCATTTAAATAACTTCTGAGATGTATAATATAAATCAAACACTGTCCTAAAATGTTGGCTCCTAAGACTTGCAGTCAGGATTACCTCATTACACAGCTCCAGAGAGCTCTCCAGTAGTGGTCCCTTCAACCCCAACCTCAACTCCCACTTATCCTTCTGCAGTTCCATATTATCTGGAAGATCCTCCATCAGGGCCTTATATATCTGCCCAATTCGGCCCCCCGGTTCCAATATATCTACTACTGGGTATTTGACAACTGACAATTAGTTTTCATCTAGCTTGCCTAGGTAATTCCGGATCTGAAGGTATTTATAAAACTTCTCCTTGGTTAGCCCAAATGTTGCCTGCATCTGTATAAAAGAACACAATTGGCCATTATCAAAAAAATCTCCCAAGTTTCAAAACTCCACAGGCCTTATATCGATTGCACATACCATCATGAAATATGCCCGGTAGGAAAGGGGAATCCCACAGGGGGATATACCAATTTATTTTAGTATATGAAGTCTCTTTTTAATCTGGCACAAGTTCTTAAAGGCCCCCTCCACTGTCTTGAACTTAGTTGTTTTATAATAGCTCTTCTCTAGGTTCCTTAAAAACACCCCTTCATATCAGAACCTAACGTGAGTTGATATATAGACGGTACCACGGCCATATTCACTTCTTGAGTCTTACCTGTTAACAATACAGCAAAATGTTGTAGCATACATGCTCAATAGTATAATGCCAAACTAGGAACCCCCCGCCCTCCTTGATTTTTTGGTAAGATCATAAATTTTGAGGCCTGTCTAGGTTTCCTAAACAGCCACTTAAAGTTGTTGGCTAAACTGTCCAGTTTAGTCAGCCAGCTCTTATGTATCTCAAGTGGGATGGTTCTAAATAGATACAATACCTTCGGGAGTACAGTCATTTTTAATACATTGCATCTCCCATCTAACGTCAGATGTAGATTATCTATTCTATGCAAATCCAACTTGATTTTACTAAAGAGTGGGGCTAAATTTAATTCCACTATCTTCCCAACATCGGGTGTGATAACCACCCCGAGATAGGTCGCCTCCTTTACCCAGCGGCGGTCACCAGAATCGTTGCTTTCCGTGCTCATCACTTGGGTCTTCCCCTCATTGAGATGATATCCAGAGACAGCCCCAAGCCCGCGCTTCCTCCTTGTTATATTTTAAAGCATTTTTAGGGTCGGGGGTTATAATGACTACATCGTTGGCATATGCCATACTTTATATTGTACTTGGGACACGACTACTGGTTGGATCTTACTATTACGTTCCAATCGTGTTAAAAACGGATCCATGTATAGGGTAAATAATAAAGGCGAGCAAGGGCACCCCTGTCTTGTTCCATGGGTGATACTGATTTGATTCCACTCGTTGCCCATTATTTGCAACCTCACTTTAGGAGCCTGGTACAAAGCCCTGATCGATTTGATAAAGCCCAGACTGAGTCCCTTCCACCTTAATACCTCCCAAAGGTAATCCCACGAGACTCGGTCAAAGGGTTTCTTTGCTTCCAAAAACACCAGCCCCAGCTGTGACTTACCAACTTCTGCTATATCCAGTAGCTTGCTCACTCTACGCACATGGTCATCAGTACCCCTCCCCAGAATAAAGCTGTGCTGGTAGGGAGTCACAAGCTTCGAGATAACCTTGCTGAGTCTCATTGCTAGAACTTTTGAATACATTCTAGCATCAGTATTTATCAGATATTGGTCTATAAGATCCTGGGTTCAAAAGGGGTTTACCCTTTTTTTGAAAAATATCACAATATTAGTTTCCTCCCACGAAGATGGAATTACCCCTTCTAGCTGTGCTGCTGAAAATATAAGAAACACAGCCTCCTGGAGCTCGGGAAGGAATATTGCATAAAATTCCAAATTAATTTTGTCGGGCCCAGCAGTTTCCCCCTTGCCATAGCTTTAGCTGAAGTCGCCAGCTCTTCAGCTAATATATGCATTTCCAAAGACGCTTTATCCTCTTTCTCTATTGGGTTCCCCTCGATTGTGCTAAGAAAGTTAGAACACCAGTTAGGCTGTGGATCTATATCGTCTATATACAGCTCCACATAAAATATGCCGAACACTTCTAAAATCTCTACCGGTACTGCCGTTCTCCTCCCCTGTTTATCACAGATAGCCTCAATCCCTCTTGCTGTCTCCTGTCTAATACGATGTGCTAACAACCTGCCCCTGCTATCCCCATATTAGCAGCACTCTGCCCTGTAATTCTGATATCTGGCAGCCACCTCCTTACTGTAATCTTCATTGATCCTGGCCCTAATTACCGCTAATTTCTTCACAATATCTCCACTATCCATCCCCTGCTTAATTAACTTAGCCTGATCAAGCTCATGTTTGGAGAGTATATTTTACATTTCCTTTACCTGTCTCCTATTTTGCTGTTGATTAGACAAGCTATAACTCAATGTCTCTCCCCTTACACCCGCTTTTAGGGAATCCTAGACCATCCCTGGGGCAGCTGTGCCCTGATTTACTAAAAGAAACCCCTTCAACCACTCACGCATTTGGACCAGGTAGTGCTCATCCTTTAATAGCTTCCGTCGAACATCCAGGGTCTGAGTTTTCTTTCAAGGCCTACCATTGCACATCCTAATATAAGAGGGTTGTGATCTGACATCACCCTCAGGAAAGATTGATTCCCAATCTGTCCCCCCAGGGAGGCCGAGATAAAGAAGTAATCCAGACGGGCCAGCTTATTGTGAGGGTGAGAGAATAAAATATAGCCCCGATCCGAGTGTTTCAATTCCCCCCATTAATCAATCAGGCCATGATCCTTAACCAGTTGTTGCACAGCTTTGTAAACTAACGGTTTCCTACCCGAATACGGATAGCCTCTCCCCAATTTCTTCCCTACTCCTAAATGTATATTGAAATCCCCACAAAGAATAAGAGGGGTTGGCCAAGTTGATAATTCCACATTGAGTAAGTTGTACATCTCTGGATCATCTAGATTGGGGCCATATATAGAGCACATTGTTGCCCTCCCTGTACCTATGCACATATCTGCGATAGTCCACCTTCCCGCCTCATCCTCTTTAGTTTTAATTATCGAACCCACAGACTGATTGGCCATTATAGCAGCCCCTCTGGTAGTGGTCCCCTGCATCGTGCAGCTTAATAATGTGTATCCTAGTTCCTCTAGTATTTTCCTATCATCCCACGGGATATGCGTCTCGTGTACCCATATAACATCCGGTCTCATACCCTTTACACCCATTGCCATTCTACCTCTTTTGCCCTTGTCGTTCAGGCATCAAACATTTACTGTGCAAATGCAAATCTTACCCAGCATCATAGTCTTCTCCGATTGTACTCCAGATTACATAGACTGCCTCTTTTAACACACAAAGATTATTCAACTTCTTCTCTACTTTCTTACCCTTACCCTCCTGTTGAATGTCTAGAAATACGCAACCCATACCTTCCTGACCCCTCCTTCCCCCCGCCACCCAACCTCCTACCTCCTCCCCATCCAGCAAACCCCCCTTCTTTATCCCCTTCCTTGCTAGGACAGTTGGACCACGCCTGGTCCATAGATGGAAATGGATCCCTCCGCTTCATCCTACCCCAATATACTTAAAGAAAAAGAAGCAAAAAAAATAATTGTGCATATTTAATCATCATTCTCTTAATCATCTCCTACCACCCCCTCAGCTGGTGAAAAAGGTGATATATCCATGAGCACAAAAAAGTTCAATACCAAAATTGACTACAATTACCAGGGCACCTAATATCTTTCTTTTTTCCTCTTCCCCCTTTCCCCCCCCCTGAGATACCCTAATATAAAGTGCCCTGATACTACCCAATAATCTTGTTCTAAATTTTGCATATAAAATTATTTCCTTTGGATACCCCCTGCCTTGGCCTCCTGTAAAATCCAAGATCAGCCTAATCTATCAAGGAACTCTTTTTCTTTAATTTCTGATGTGAAATAATGCGTATGGTCTCTTGAGATGATTTTCGGTTTAGCTGGGTTAAGTAGATACGCCTGTGCCCCCTAAGACAACATGGGTTGTATTAGCTGCCAAAGCCGCCACCATCTCTCCACTGTATCGTGGCAAAAGTCCTGTCACACAAAAAAGGAACAGTCGTCCACCACCCGTTTTGCAACTGGTTGAGCTTTGTCAGAGATAACCTGATGCAGAAGATAGTTGCCAATGTACACCAAGATAGCCCTAGGTCTGCTCCCTTCTGAATTCTGGCGCCGATACTGCTTAAAAGGGAATCTGTGTGCCTGCTGGATCTCTGTTTCCCAGTTCCAATTTTGTAATTCCGGGAAAGCTCTTTTAAACATATTGACAATAAAGCTTCGGGCATCATCTTTTTCTAGCCTTTCCTTTACTCCCAGAACTCTGAGGTTATTTTGTCTTAACCTGTTCTCGAATTCTTCAAGCTTCCACTGTATGTCAACTAATCGTGCCTGATGATCTTCACCCATCTGTTTGTTAGCTACGGTTTCTGTTTCTAAGACGACCAACCGCCTTTCCATTTCAGACATTTTGCCTGCAAACTCAGTGCAGGTCTTCGCCACCTTACAAACAAACCCTTGGAGCTTCCTGTTGGCCGCCTGCATCCTCTGAGAATCTAACCTAGTCTCATTGCGATGGGCCATAACTCCTTGGTATATAGTCTCCAGGGTAATCACATCAGGTTGAGCCTCTGCGCTAATATTACAGCTAGGGATGCTCCTTCTGGTCTGGGCATCGCTGAGTAGTTCCACATAAGAGCAGTGTGGTTTGCTCCTCCTTTGGGTGTGTTTGTATGTTTGACAGATTTTTGAATCTCTTGTCTTCCACCCCCATTGCCACCGTTACATGACCCACTGGAACATTTTTCAATTCCAAATCTTCCGCAGACTAATCAGATTGATCCGACAGTGAGATGAAATGCTCCACCATTTCAGTGACTTCTGTGTGGCCAGCTGACTTAGACCTGGCACCTCTTGGGTTCTGATTTTCGGCACTTTTCCTTTCTTTCTCATAGCATTCGGTGGTGGAAGACTGGCTACTTTTGGCCTGGTGTCAATCAGGACTCCTTTCTCTAGCCCACCAGTTCCTGCAGCATAGTCTATGGCTTCTGATACTGATATAACCATAGTTTTATCAGGGCACCTCGTGATAGATACTAGAGTCGAATCCCCATCCAAATTTACCATGTCCATTACAGTGGGGGTAAGGGCTAGATTAAGCGTACTCACATTTGTTGACTCCATTAATCCTCCGTTGTTTGGCAATCTGCTCTCTTCCGTATCGCCATGCGCTATATCAGTTCCACAAGATACCTCTCCTGACCCAAGGGCGCGTGCTCCTGCTTCCATAACTGCACCCCGGTCCACTTTTTAAAAAAAATCCTATGGTTTACGGCTGTTTTTGGTTCCTCTAGCCCCAGGATCATCCTTTTCACACGCCTCACTGGTGCTCCCTTTCTTCCCAGGGAGTTTGCTTTTTCCTGCTGCTGTCCCAATTCCGGTGCCACTGGCCACCCGCGGTTTCAGGGCTGATTTAGGGCCCATTCTGATGCTCAGGAATCTAAATCGTTTGCTATAGTACCACGCAGTTACTGCCTCCAACCTCAACACGGCGAGCAGCAAGTCCTGGAGAAATCTCAAGGCGTGACGCTCCCACCATTGATGCGCCGTGCGGCCAGGCAGCATCGTTTGTTTGGGGAGGAGCTCGAACTCCCGTGTTACTGCACATCTACGGCAGAAGAGGTGAGGGGAGGGATCTGTGCGGCTGTGACTACGCAGTCTCCATCTTCTGACCATGATGCCAACAACCCTATTGGATGAAAGCTCTGTGAAGTTGTGCAGACCAATAGGGTGCTGTCTCTAGAGAAAACCTACTGCAGCACCGCTTAAAGAGTCACTCCATCTCCCCTAAGAAATAATCAATCAACAAATGGGAAGGAATACCATATGAACTTGCCTTCAAGTATTGTTGCTAGGACAACAAGCGTGGATGCTCTTTGTGTCTTATTCACAGATGTTTAGTTGTGACTTAGTGGTGTTGTGCTCCTAACTTACTCCCAGATCACTCTTAGAATTTAGGAGTAAGTTAAGAGTATTACACAAAAAAGTACATTTGTCTATTGATGACGGTGTCTGAGTCACACAGATTTTGCTGCGACTTACTGACCCTTAGCTGCCTCCTAAATTCCAGGATTAAGCCAGAAGTACTACATAAGTAAGTCACGCCTAAATATTGGACCTTTGTGAATCAGACCCCTTTTCTTTAAATGTAACACCTGATGGGGACTTGTCACTATTCCAGATTCACATGTATACTGTGGAAGGTACTGTCCTGCAGTCTATGAACATTATCTTCCAGAACATTTGTCATACCTCTGGATGTAGCGGAGTCTGATTGTTATAGAACCGTACACATGCATTGATGAGACAGAAGTTACTGTAATAAAATATGAATACCTCTTTTACAGTATTGTACGCAGCCAGCACTTGGCATAGTAAAAGGACCAATTAAATCTGCTGGAGTACACGAAAATTCAGAAATTCTTCTTAGTGCCTCTATATGTCCTCTCATCAAGGCATTGGCCAGGGTATGAAATTACCTTTTGCTTGATAGAAAAAATGCCCTAGGGCAGTCAAGAAAACCTTAAGCCCAGTTTACTCCAAAGGATTCTGAATATAGGCTTTGACAGTAGCAGTTTCCAAAGACACCCCCAAACTGACTCAACTAGAACCTTTGATGGAAAAGGCTTCACTTAAATAAGAGGCTCTAGCTAGAAGAAGACATCTCCGGAGAATAAATCGGGATTTATGTAGTGCTTTTACCCCAGTTTGACCTTTTCCCAATCATGATCCAGAGCAAATTCATGTTCGGCAGGTTGTGTGTGATGTGGAAAGAAGTGTTAATGTTCTCGATGATCATGATAAGAGTTCATTGAGAAGGGACTGTAAAAGGACAAAAATGTCTTGAGAAGCAGAAGGCGCTAACCAATGCCAGAGGAGAATACAGGGTCTTTGGGTAGATGTAGTTGTTGCTCGATGCTGGTTTTCCATAAGTGTCATACATTGAGCCAAAGTTCCTCTGAACCACCCTCTGCTCGCAGATAAGGGTGAATCATTCTTGCTGTTTTTGAATCCGCTTGATATAAAACAATTTAAATCAGGATGATGATCCTGGAGATTCCTCATATGGATCTGAAAGTAATTCAAAGCGTTCAAGTCAGTTGAATGCAATTTTGACTTTTATGTGGGCATCTGTTGCAAAGTCATAGTCTAGCACAAACCCTAGTTGGTCACAACTTCCAGCTGCCATTGTGTTCTCATCACAATGCCCAGAAACAATAGCACTTTTCCTTAAATAACTTTCCTGCAAGTCTTCCCAAGAGACCATCCTCATTAAGCTGGTGGCTTTTCCTGTTCCTCCGTGCTACAGGGTCTGAAAATAATTACTAAGCTCTGCTCTTCAGAACTTCCAGGAATTTAAGCTCCTGATCCAGGTGGCCCTTTGACTCAAAGGACTGGCCAGGAGTCTTTTGTTGCTGGAGACATTCAGGATGGCTGTGAATTGGGTAATGGACTCCAAAGATTATTCAGAACAGAGCTTCACAATCTATGAGAACTCCTGTAATTCAGTTGGTGGGATTTTCAAGTCCCTACTTGTTTAGAGGGAAATACCACCAAGTGATCACAGACCGCTTCCTGCTGCACGGTGTATTGGGCTCCCCTTTGAAGCTACAAAAGCCTGACATTTGTAGTGCTTTTTTTCAGACATGGTCAATGCAGATAGTTTAATGAGGGCTGGAAAAGATATACCATTTCATACTTCTCATACCCTGCTTAAAGAAAAATGTGTAAACAGATCGCAACTGACAGTTATGAATGTTGCTAATATTCCAAGTTGCGATCCAAGTATTGACTCCTTTAGAGGACTTATATGCCTCCTCACAGTATCATGTTTTTAATGTAACAAGAACTGTTGCTATAGTCGGAGGAAAATCCTTGCTAAAACTTCTGCTTCTTTTGCTAAAGTAAGCCACTTTTATTTGTAGTGTTGTAACTGAAAGATGTAACTGGGCATAAAAAGTACACTGTCCCTAACCCTGAGCTAGTACAGCAAATCATGTGGTACATATCAGCTTGATTTCCAACTTTTGAATGTTTGAAATGGGGTCTCTAGTTGGCAGTGGTATACAGCCTGTCCAAGTAGGGACCCTTCCTTCTAGTCAGGATAAGGGGATTACACACCCAAGATAACCCCCTCAGAAGCAATGTGTAAAGTATTTATACATAAAGCACACAGTAACACAGTGAAAACACTACAAATGGACACCACACCAGTGTAGAAAAATAAAGTATCTTTATCTAAACCAAACAAGACCCAAACAACAAAAATACACCTTACAAAACTCAAAATATGACTTTTTAAAGGTTTTAGCAATTCTGTCCATAGGAAACTATGGATGCTGTGATTTTACACTAAGTACCTTCAGATGCAACAAAATTCACAAGGCAAAACAGCCGCAGAGGAGGGAAGCATCAGAAAACACAGCGATGCGTCGGTTCCTGAATCCTTGGGGAGGCGATGCGTCAGTTCTGCTGCACGCAGGAGAAGTGTTGCGTCAAATCCGGACTGTGGGGTGAAGCGAGGAGTCGAAATACAAGACGGTTCTGGTCTGCAGGTGATGCTTCAGGAAAACTGTCACACAGGTGAGATGCGTGGGAATATGAATGCTCTGGAGATTGATGTGGCAGCAAACAGGCACTGCGTCGGTTTCTTCAGCAGTGACCTCACGATGCGTCAATCTTGTCAGCTGCACAGCAGGGCCTGTGTCGGAGTCCATGCCAGGGTCTTGGACTTTGAAGACACGGTGTGCTGAAATCAGGTTGCAGCGGTTTCTTCTGCCGCTGACAGGTGATGCGTCAATTTCTTTGGCCGCACGGCGGCGGTGCATGGAAATGTTTCCCGCAAGGCGGTGCTATATCTGTTAAACAGGCACTGGAAGGGCGGTGCGCCGATTTTGATGGTTTCAAGCAGCAGAACAACCTCCAAGGGCCCAGAACAGGAATTGGAACCACAAGGCAGGTCAGAACTCCCAGCAGTGGAACTCAAGGATGCTGCAGATAAAGTTTTTTATGGCCTTGAGACTTCCAACAGGAGGCAAGCACACACAAGCCCTTGGGGAAACTTCACAAGCAGGATACACAGCAAAGATCCAGTCCCTTTCCTTCACAATGCAGAAGCAGCAACTGCAGGCTAACCCAGCTAAGCAACTCACAGCAAAGGGGCAGTACTCCTCCTCACAGCTCTTCAGCTTTTCTCCTTGGCAGAGGTTCCTCTTGATCCAGAAGTGTTCTAAATGTCTGGGGGTTTAGGTCCAATACTTATACCCCTTTTAGCCTTTGCGGTCTTTGTAGTTTACAAGGACCTGCCTTGCCTGGCCCTGGCTCCAGACACACTCCAGAGGGGTGGAGACAGCATTGTGAAAGGACAGGCACAGCCCTATTCAGGTGCAGGTGACAGCTCCTCCCACCACTCTAGCTCAGGAAGTCCCATCAGCTTGGTGATGTGCCATCAGCATATGTAAGGCACACCTCCACTCCCTTTGCACAAACAGGCTCCTGTCAGTTTAAACCAGACATTGATTAGACAGGCAGGCAGAGGCACAGAATTATTAAATAAGAAAATGCCCACTTTCTAAAAGTGCCATTTTCAAAAACACAATTTAGAAAACCACCTTTACTAAAAGATCTGTTTTTAAATTCTGAGCTCAGAGAGCCCAAGCATCAAATCTCTAGCTGTTCCCAATTGAAAGTTAAACTTGTAAAATGTTACAAGGTAGCTCCAATGATAACCGATGGGAGAGCTAGTCCTTGCAATAGTGAAAAAATTAAATTGGCAGCATTTCACTATCAGGACATGTAAAACACACCAGTACATGTCCTACCTTACGCATACACTGGACCCTGCCCATAGGGGTACCTTGGGCCTACCTGATGGGTGCCTTACATGTAGTAAAAGGGAAGGATAGGGACTGGCAAATGGGTACACTTGCCAGGCCGACATGGCAGTTTAAAACTGCACTCACAGACACTGCAATGGCAGCCTTGAGACAAGTTTACAGGGCTACTCATGTGGGTGGCCAACCAGTCCTGCAGGCCCACTAGTGACATTTGATTTACAGGCCCTGGGTGCACACAGTTCACTTTACCAGGGACTTCCCAGTGAATCAAAAATGGCAATCATGGAATCACCAATCCATAAACCCAATTTACAGTGAGAGCATATGCACTTTAGCACTGATCAGCAGTGGTAAAGTGCCCAGAGTCATAAAACCAACGCAAACAGGGTCAAAAACAGGATCTGCAGTTCTTTTACTATGAGATCTGGTCAACTTCATTAAAAATTTGGCTTTTTTTACCCTCCAGTTTGAGCAGCCCCAATAAATAGCAGCTCTTCCTACTTTTGAAAATGCAGCAACATCCAATAGTTTACGGATTCTCACAGCTTCCAGATATATGGCTTTAGCACGTGAGCTGAAAGAGGTTTTTTACTTTAGTCATTGCAATGATCTTTTTTATAATCCTCAACATGACCTTAAATACTCCTAGCTATTAATCTTAATTGCGCAATTGCATCAATTCAGAGCACCACAAACTGGGAGGACCAAAACACAAGAAATTCCAGGCAGGTGTGGAACAACAACACACCCACAAACAAACCCATAACAAGCATTTGCAATGCAATAGGTCTTGCATTTACTACAGTTTCGTAAATGCGACACCTATTGCATTACAAATGCTAGTTTGTATAAACGCCTGTGCGGTGCTTTAACATTGGCTGCGCCCCTTTCTTTAGACAAGCCGTGCCTAAAGAAAAGGGCGTGGCCATCATTAAAATGAAAGCGCAGTATGGGGCGCTTTTACAAAAAAAAGCATTTGTTTGTCAAGTTGACAAATGCATTTTTTGTAAATGCGCCCCATGCCGTGCTTTCACTTTAATGACGGCCGCGCCCCTTTCCTTAGACTTAGCTCGTTTAAGGAAAGGGGCGCAGCCGACATTAAAGTGTAAGTGCGGCATGGGGCAATTTTAAAAAAAGAATTAAATAAATAGTTAAAAAAAAAATCATGCGGCCGTGTTTTGCGCAGCATGTAAAGCCAAGGCACGGCCGCCACTACAAGCTTGGAGTGCCGTGCTGTGCTATGTAAAAAAATAATAAAGCCTCACAAGCGTGTCCTGCCTGCAACAGCAGGCATGCGAAAACCATTAAATGAAATAGTGTTCGGAGGCTGTAAATTAAAACCTGCCGAGCAACAACACATGTAAAAGGGGGTGTCCCCATGGGAGGTTACAAATGAAGACAAGGCTGTACTAAGGAGGGACTAACTAGACTATTAAGGAATCAGAAGCCAGCGTTTATGAAGGACAATGACACAAGCCAATAAAAAATATGGGCGGAGAGTGTGCGGGGCTTCAAGTCCTTACTCTAATACAGCATGCCTCGCAGAGCAACGCATGCGCTGTCCAGGCTCGACCTAAAAATACATTACCCAATATCACATCATAAATGAGCATTAGTGCATTAACGTTACTACATTTGGCATTAAACGGACAACAACAGACAAAGTTCAAAAGTTGGGAAAACAATGTGCACAAACAAATACAGGAACACAGGACAATCCAAACACGATTTAATAAAAATAAATGCTGCCTCGACGCGGCATAGGTATTTTTGCAAATAAAAAACATAAAGCGATTCAGACACCTTTAAGTGGGCATGCACATAATTCAACAGGGCAAACAAATTAAATGACTGGTGTAAGACACAGCCAGCACATGGCACAGCATTGAAGAATATGCCACTGTGCAGTGAGTGTAACTGCAACAAATTGTGGCACCAAGTAAAAAAGAAAGGCAAAGAACACGCAAGGATGATGGGAAAGTACAGTCACTCTACAACCCAACTTGTCCTGGCATCTCAGCAGGCAAAACACCAGTCCACCGTCCAAGACTTGAGACAAACTGGAGGAACTGCAAGGGATAACCCTGTCATATATGCTAAGCCACAAGTCAAGTTTATTATGATTGGAGCTCAAAAAGGTCTACATAAAAAAATACACATAGGTCTACGAAAACAGTTCACACAGTATGTAGTGCACAGAATAAAATACACAACAATATTGTTCAATGTACAAACAAACTCCACTTATATAAAGAGCCCATGGATTAATAAAGTGCAAATGTGCAAACGAATCAATAAGAAACACTTCTTAAAAAATACAGGAAACTATCCAAGCATAAAACAATTTAACAAGAAAATAGTGCAAAGTATTTTACAGTTCAACTCTAGTACAGTACTTCTGTATAATACAATGCAATCAGCTTTACAAAACAATACAAATACTGCAAATCTTGTTAAACTGTGCAAAATCTTATTACCCTAAAAAGCCTTGTTCATCAAATATGGGGGGCAGATACAGCTAATATAGTCATATATAAAACTATTTAAGAATTGTTTTAAAAATGTAAATTTTTTTGAACAATCTATTTCTGAAGGTGGTGCAAAAAACATTTCCAGGCCTCCACTGCCGAGGTAATATTATGCTTTAAGAAAAATGGTCTTAACAATTGATTTCGTAATGAATGTAGGAGAGGACAAACAAATAACGCATGCAGAGGTCACAAAGCCTCTCTTCCCTAGGTAATCCTTCCCATGCTCCAGTAATAATTCGTAGAGGAAGCAAATTAAGCGGAATAGCAAAAAAGTTCTACACACATCATGGGGAAGGTTCCATAGGTTGAGGCTTTCTACATATACTACTCTCCACTACTATATCGTTCCTAACGTGCCAAGTATACAGTACAATATCCCTTTTCCGACTAATTTCATAAATTGATTTTGTTATCATATTTTTTTTAAATAAGCTTTGGGAGGGGTGCCACTTCACTTTGACCAATTCCAAACATATCCAGAGCTTTCATATAATTTGAGAAGACAGCACTTCTTTCTTTTAGACAGAAAAAAATGTAATGTTTTAACGCAGCCCGTATAGAGCCCGGGTCACTGTTCGTTATGCTATTCCCCCACCTTAAGCACGCTGCCATAGCAAACACATTCGTAGAGAGGAGCCTGAATTCAAGCCAGGGAGCCGAAGGTACAACTAAAGAATTCAATATACATATTTGGCACCAAATGCGCCCTTCGACCTTCTCGAAATAGACCCAGTACCCCATATCCATTGATTCACAGGCATAACTCAATGAAGGCGGAATTTTATTCATCTATACCACCAGAACATGGGCAAAACGTCTTTGCCTGTAACTCTTGTATAGCCTGCTAATAGCAGAAGCCTGGGATAATGCCTTACTTCTGCACTGACTGATATGATAACTATTTGAGCAGTTTCTAAAAATAAATATGGGTACAGCTTCACCACTTCCAACTTTTCTTTCCCTATAAACCAATTTAAATCTTTCCTAACTCTCCACCCAAGACATAAAAACCATAACTTTGCTCCAGAGATATTTATTTTTAGGAAATGTTCATCAGCAAAGTTTCCTAACTCAAAAAGATGCCTCTGTAGACCTATCGGGGTTAAATCTAGCAAAATAACATCATCTGCATAGAGAGGACAACCAAGATTCATTGTTCTTAGTTTTGTGGGTCCCCCTTACACTGTCCAACTCTGCTAGGTAAGTCATAAATGTAAAGAGAAAAGAGAAGGGGCACCAGTAAGCACCCCTACTTCAGCCCATTGTGTCTCTACTTTACTAGACAAACCCTGATTCCCTCCCATCAGACCTGAGTCCAAGTAGAAGAGTGCAGAACGACAATTAGCCTAAGTAAATGTGTGGGGGTCCATAATACAACCTATTACCAAATGCCCAATTCTGAAGGAGAAGAAGAATACTTTTGACAAACAATTTCCCAATCGCATCCAATAATACAATCTGCCTAAAACTGTCGGGAGAAGTTTTAGGACCCTTTTTATATAAAGGCACCACTGCACTTCCTTTTCAAGAAGACGGTATGGTCCCATAGGAATAACAACATTGAAACACCGGGCGTAGAGAAAGGGCCCATGCAGAAACATCTTGTTTGATAAGAGATATTGGGAGTTCGTCCAGGCCCATCACCCCGGACGACCTACTGCCCCTACTAAAACTCTCTCTCATCTCATAGGAAGGAGGGCCATATACATTCAATGAGTGAGACTCATTGTTCGACTCCAACAGAAACCCGCAACTAGAATTAGATGCATATAGCAGTGAGATATATTGGGTCCACTCTGCGTCGGATATTTAAATGGCCTCAGCCATTACTCTAGAATCACAATATTTGCCTATTAATGACCCATATTTACGCGTGTCGCCAGAAACCGCAACTTCTCTCAGCTTAATCCATTTCTGTTCCTCCTCCCTCCTACGTTCAGACAACTTCAGTCTCGTTCTCACCCGCTTCAACCTGTTGATTTCCCTTTGCCTCAGTAGCGACGGCTGCTTAAATTGTTCCCTTACTAGGGAATTTTGATTGCGATTTACCTTTGTTACCTCCCACGGGGTGACCACCAAGGGTTTAACAATGGTGGCTCGTTTCTTACTCCCACAAGATTGAAACAGAGACATCTGCTTTTCTGAACCAAGCAATAGTGTTCTCTCGTGTAAACTCGCTGCTTTAGCATATCCGGCCAAATTAATCATATTAGTATTTGACCAAAAAGTACGCCCATTTATTTTGTTATAGACAATCGTATCATTTCTGGAATTCCAGGACTCAAGCACCTTAAGTTCTAAATCAGTAGCCACCGAGAGAATACTGTGATCACTAAAATCCATCCTCGAAACCTCAAACTGTGTGCGAGCGCCAAACATTTGGTAGGAAACCACCATATAATCAATTAATGATTGCCCTCGAGAGGAGTGGAAAGTGAAGGAGGCTTGAAAATCGTCTGGGAATCTGCCATTTAAAGCAACAAGGTCATTGGCTCTCAAATCCAAAAAGCATAGACCCCGCCTGTCTGATCTAATATTAGCAGGTAAAATTGCCTCTGGGATACTCCACACCTCATCCAACTCCAGGTTTCCAAAGGTCAAAGAGGAACAATTCGAGATTTTAGCATTAAAATCTGCCACCATAATTATCAGTGTGCATTCTTCAGAGATGCTAATACTATGCACAAAAGAAAACATAGACTCAACTAAAGACTCTGATAACCTCCCAGGGGAATATAAACATTTACCAAAAGAAAAGATGAATACGATCCTCCGATGGCATTGCACAGGGCTAAATTTATACAAATACAAAGATTTGAGGGATGGACAAACTCCATAGGATTCCACTTTGTACTGCTACTAAGTAAAATAACAATACCTCAGCTGGCGTGACCTTTTACTGTAGGTTTTGCTGCACACGAAAATATAAAATAATTCTCATATTTAAAATCGGAACAAATCCCAGTTTCCTGTAAGCAAATTATCATTGGGTGAAAACACATTAAAAAGTTTAGCTTGGAATTAGACTGTCCTAAACCCACCATATTCCAGGAAATAATTTTACCTAACTGGCTACCTCTGCAAAATTGGAAGTTTTATGTTTTCTTTGGAAGCATTCAGTGCACCTGCTGCCCAACTCCAGGGAACTAACTCATCTCTCTTTAAAGATTACCTGACCATCTGGCCCTCATGTCCCACAATATTTATTACTCTCCTCCCCGTGACTATACCAATAGAGATTATGATATCCTTTGGATTTACAACCCCCCTACTATTGCATACATCTCTAATGGGGCCCTGAATGCCCACCCTGTGACTATCTAACTTAGTGTCAATGGGCTCTTCAAACAGGAAAACATCAATACCTTTTTTCCGGAAATAGGCCACATTAGCCAGGATTAGCATCACAGCAATGCTAGAACTAAATGTGAGTCTAGAATTCGGAAGTGTGCTTAGGGAATCCAAGAACACCAGATTAATATCTCTACTTGATACCAGGCACAAATCCTCAATATCTAATAAGAGCTTCAGGATGAAGCTTCTATTTAGTGGGCCCAATTCCCTATCAAACAGAGAAACAAAATTCAAGGTATTAGAAAAATGGCCAGACCCAAGTCCTTCGGCTAGATTACTACTCTGCCTTGGCCCAGCTCCCGATTTAAGCATTTGGGCTGCTGGAAAAAACAGAGGGGCCTCCCCATTGAGAGTCCTCACATGTTTGAGATCAGTCTATACAGGGAAAGAATCCCCACAAGAGGAGACTGGGGAAAATCTTTCAGAGATCCAGCCAGCCTCGTGGGGAACTTCATTATCCTCTACATCTGTAATCATATATTATACAATCCCATCCCCAGCGTCATCCTTCACTATTCCCATGTCAAACCACCACAGTTATTATGAACAGCGATCCCCATATCCGTAAGCCTCTTCTCCTGTCGGTGGCAGCTTAGAATTGGAACTTCTGATATAATAGGATAAGGGAACATACTATTTACTTCTGGGGACTCAAATTTCCGACCTATAAGAGGAACGGCCTTCTTTGACTCTTCTACTTTTTGAGGCTGGATAATGGGAGCAGAATCTTCAAAGGCATTAGAAAACCTCAGTTTTTTAGACTTACGCTTCATAATGCACCAAATCCTTTTCTTTTTCCCCTTCTGCCATTTTGCCCCGTTACAACCTGGGGGAGAGGCTCCCTTCACAGAAGAAGCACCAGCTTGTTGTGCTCTTGATAGTTTAGCACCAGGAGGGTCATCTTGTGAAACTACAACTCCAGGGGTAAGGGGAACCCCTTTTTTAAATATCGGAAAAATGGGGAAATTATTCTCAGATACAGATACATTTGCCCCTTGGGCTGCCTGGCGTTGATCTCCAGATACATGGTTTGGGAAGGAAGAGCAGGGCATAGTGACACTCTCCTTAGTGGCCTCAAATATACCATTGGATTGCCCAAGAGGAGTGTCCCCAGGTCCATCATAGTCCCTCAACTGAACTCCAACTTCTGCCACCCCATTTAATGCCACTGTAGTAATCTGAGATGGCTGAGATCTCATTTCTGTGCCCCTTTCTTCCTTCCCTGGACGTAAACCAAAAGAAGTGAGGTGCTGCACCCTCCTTAAAATGAGGGACAAGACATCCAATGCTTGATCAGAATTAGCAACTGATTTATTCAACAATGCCAAAATCGAGGAAAGGATCTTCTCTACAGAAAATAGGATGTCGGAGTGGGCCCTCCGCCCACCTGTCCCCTCGATTTCCAAATTCAATGACTGCACAAGGACTTGAGCCCCTGATTGACGTGGGCAGATCACAATTCAGCGAGTCCATTTAACCTAAAAGAGAGACCCTCAAAGATGGCGTGCTGCTATACAAAGCCAGTAATGGAGGACGACTAGGTAGGCAGTCCAAAGGTGGACTGAAGACTATGTCCAAGTCAATTGGCGATTTTAGGTTAGCCTCCCAAATTAGCTTTTTCTCTATGAGAGTGGCGATGTCCGGCAGAGAATAGTTCTCCAATACATCGGGGTCACCGCTACACACATCGCCATAGAGTTCACCATGAATCACTTGAGAGTCCTCTTTAGACAATAACATTCCTGACACAGGAGCAACATTTTGGCCACCAGATAGGGCCACAAGACTCTTAGGCGCAGACTCAGAATTCAACTTGATACTGACAATATTCGTCTCAGAAACAGCCTTTGTGTCCTCTGTGTCCATTTCTTACACTGCTTCCCCTGAGCAGCATAGCTTGCTGGACTGACTTTGGGGAATGGGCTGCACTGGGTTATGGACGAAAGCGATTAATCTGACATGAGACTGTGTCCTGGAACAGCACCGTAACTAAACTAAACTCATCTTCTTTGTTTATGCCTGAAGACATCTCTGACTCCTTATTTCCTGCCCCCCTCCCCCTCTTTGAAAACAGGGACAACACAGAAGGATGGGACTTCAAGCGAGACAAATGGAACAATTGGGACTGAGGCTTCTTTCGCCGAATAGTTTTTTTAGTTTTTAAAAGTTTAGGAGAGCTAATGTGGTTAGCAGTTGGGCCTGAAGAGGCAATTAGATGACCAGAGCACAGACACCTGGAAGGCATTTTCTAAGACACCTTATAAAAACTTGTCCACAGATGTCCACTTGCCCACAGATGCCAGGAACACCCGATGCCTGCTTTCCCGCTTTTCCTCCTCCCTGCAATTCCACAAGTTGATGTTAACCCCCCTTACTAGAGGGCAAAGCAGGGGCACACAAGAGAGCACACAAAGTGAATAATATGTGTGTGTGCAGGGAGCACAGGCCGCACCAGCCTAATACTGACTGTCTCCGCACCATCGAGGGTGCCTGCAGACTAGGCCTCCCCAACACACAGCGCGCACTCAGCCTTCGACGCACCAATATTGCAATACTCCAAGGCCAATGGCGAGCACGAGGGAAATCTCCTTGCACTTTCATGCAGTCTTGCGTCTGGCAAAAGACCCAAGAGCACGCTGGGGGACCGAATCCCAAGCCAGCCGGGTAGCCGCAACAAAGTGAGAATGTGATGTGAGCCTTAAATATTCCAGGTTGTGCACATCTCCTGGCTCACTTGGGGAATAAAGCAAACACAAGGAGATGATGGACACTTGAAGAATAAAGCTGGGATCTGGGCTTTGTGTAACTCCTCTATGGTCAGTCACCTCTTCTTACTCCCTTCTCCTTTCTCTCCCCCTCCCCCCCACTCCTAGCTCACTGCTTGGGGCCACTCAGAACCACAAAAACAACACACTGGGCTTACAGGGGCCACTCCTCGAGTCCTCAACTGCTTCCAAACGTCACCAGCAGCAGTTTAAGGACATCTGAGTTCAGGCTCCCAGCTGCAAAAGCCCCGAAAGTCACCGGATTCACCAATTGCCTGCAGCCTGCGGACACACAGGAAGCACACTGAATGCCCATTTTAGCCCCCCCTGGTGAAACTAGGGGGCGGAGGGCCGATGGCATAGAGCAGAACAGTAGCTATGGGAGAAGTTAGGAATGATCAACGAGGCAACAGTGCAGTGTTCGAGGTGTGAGGATCCTCCTCCTTGCATATGTGTGTGCATCAGTAGCCTAGGATGCACACATCCCATATCTAAACCTCAATGGCTGCTAAGCACATGAATGGTTGCCATGCACATGAATGGTTGCCATTAACTCTACACTGTCATGGAGAATGATTGCAGTAATGTCCTGGGGGTATTGCTTGTGATATTATAGAGTAGTAGCTAAAATGAACTGCTCGCTACATGACAGGCGCACAACAGTACAGAACAATCAAGGGTTGTTCCTTTCTATATGCCATAGCCATCTGTGTCATTTGAGGTACACGGTGCAGATGCAGTGGCTAGTGGATACCCCTGCTTCACTAGTTGATTCATAGTAGGAGTATTCCACAGGGCACATGAAGGCTGCAGTGTCGCACTTTATGCCTGTGCATGTCCATATTAGTTTGAAGGTTGTGGTTCCACACCAGTGTGGCAAAGGGCCTCAGATTCCAGGCTTACAAAGTCTGCAGTGCTTGACATATGTGTGTTGCAAAATAGTTCTGTTGATAAACTGTGATATGCTGCTAATCTCCTGTCTGAGACCACCTCCAGCAAAGACAACAGCTCACTTGCTACACTCATCCCTGATTGCAGCAGAACAGTGAGAGAAGGAAGTAAAGCTCATGTCATTCCATTAATATATTCAGAAGGTATCTAGAGCAGCTCACATCTTTCAGAATTCTATATATTGCTAGGTCTCATGTCAAGTACCTTCTCCACTCCCCTTTACTCTGACGTCATGGTCCACTACATACAAACGCCTCCAAGACCACAGAGTGGATGTGCCTGAAAGGTGCATGAGTTTCGTACTGTTCTAATCAACCCGTGCCTGTATTAGGCAGCTCTCTGGTCCCTCCCTCATCTTGTTAATTGAGATGTCAAACTCAAATCACAAAGTTCATCATCAAATCATCATCCTTCTCAATGTAGGCTCAATGCCTAGCATGGGTGGGGAACCAAGCTGGCTCTCAGCCATCAAACATAATCTCAGGGTAATCCAAATGATGGTGTAGGACAGACATCCATGACTTATCTGGATGGGAGGGCAGAGTCGCTAGGGAACAAGGTAGTCCAATGCAGGTATGTTGCGGGTGAGCCTTAGATCATGACACAACAGTTGGTGGGTCTCCAATGGCCCAACACTGTTCGCAGCCACTATCAACTATGATGCAGTAGATGGAGATGTTGATCAATACATTAGCCAACCAGCAGTTACAAGGATCTGGGTTAAATCCATCATTCTTTTGCTCACCACACCACCCTAGTTTGGACCAATCAATTGTTTCTTTTGCATATGTTGCCTTAAGTGGGAAGGGTATGCCCAGACGTGGGTCCCGTGCTCACTACACCACTGGATTCAAGCTAACCTGGCTGATGAAGGGTGATGCCCTGAAACCGGTCCCAGGATGCTTGTTTCCGGTCCAGGGAGTACCTGGCATGGCAGTTCGGGCTGGACTGTTCCCATGAGGACCAGGGTCAAGACTGATTTGCATATGGCTGGGTCCAAACTGGGGTGGTGTGGTGAGCAAAAGAATGAGGGATTAAACCAAGATCTTTATGACTGGGGGGTGAATGTTTGCATTGTCTAGCATTCCGTCCATCAATTGTTTCTTTTGCACAGGAAAAGACGCAGCAGGAGTGGAACCATTGCTTGTGTCAACGCATGACATGGTGGCAAAGATTACGGTGCCAGCTCCCACAACCACACACATGCTGGAAATACAAGACAAAATATAGTGATGTTGCTTGAAATCTATAAATAAATGATGCATTGAAATGTCGAATGTCTATTCTGGCCGTTTCGGCAGATGCCCACGGTAGAAACTTTTATTGATGACAGCAGTAGTGGTCAGTTTGTGATTTGAAGAATACAGTGACATTCCGTATTTGCACAGGTTAGTACTTATGTGGCTTTACATGATTCTTTTTCACTGGCTATTACACATTCTTCTTCCTCAAGTTTGCATAAATCATCACCTGCAAGCATTACACTCACAACCAACAATATCTGCCCTTGTGCCCAATGCTGTAGGTTAGATTAGTCATTTGGCCACTGCAGTTGTCCCTTTCACCCTTTCCACCTCCATGCTAGCTGTAGTGTTTGGTGTAATATGCTAGCTGTGGTATTCGAGGTCCATGGTAGGAGACATGGACATGGGTGTAGATCTCATGGCACTAGCCACAAACTTGCCAAGGGTTCACACCCTGCACACCTCTAGAAGCTTTTGGTGTCTGTGCAGTCCTTATCTGTGTTTGAGACAGCAGCGTCTACCCTGGGCTAGTGCCACCAGCCGGTTTTAGGGTAGTTGCTTGATTGATCCCTGTGGTTGGAGTTTTCTGTTGAGGCTTATGTTGTGTAGAATAAAGCAGCTCCATAGAATGTCCTCTCAGTTAAGTGTTTCAGCCCGGCTGAAACATATGCCTTGGTACAGACATATGAATTGATGTCTGACCACTTGAGCAGCCTGTTCAATGGTACATCATGTCTGGGAATGCTCCCTTCCTGTTTCCTGGTAGTTGTCTTCTGATAGGTTATCATCGGCCATGTCTTCACAGTGCATCCACTGTCACATATGGTGGAAGGATGTAACCCCAAGTGGTTAGAGTACCATGTATTAGCTCGGTGATGTGGGACCTGTATGGTCCACTCACAAAGAAAGAAACAGTTACACAATCTGTGTATTGTTGTGAGTCTATTAGCAGTCGGAGTGGCTGTATAATGCCAGTAACCCAGGGAGTGTTTTGAGTCTGTGATCAGGCCTTTATTAAAATCTCGTACCAACTATTGAGTATGAAGTGTTCTTTGCAGGTGAAACAGCCACAGGTGAAGGGACATCAGTGGGTCTTCTTGATGGCTGTTTGTTGAGGAGAGCCTCTCTCTGTGCTTGTCACATTTGCTTTGGTGTCTGGTTGAAGGAGCTGTGGCATGCTGCATGAGTTTTAAATGCATCAGTGACTTGCCATACTGCTTTGCAGGTGAACGGTTGTGAGATACTGATTCTGCCACCAGTAGTCCTCTGTGCTTTCTGTAGCGACCAAGTGGGCATAGCTATGTAGGTCTGCGGCCACAGTGTGAAGCAGATTGTTCTTGTGTGTAATGTGGGACTGGACCAGGTGCGCAGGTTTGTGATTTGTGTCCTTGGTAATTCTGAATGCATTCTGGGCCGATGTTGCTCAGGAACATTCTTTTTGTTGGCAACATCCTTTTCCTGTGCATTGTCCTCCTCTTCCTAAGTTTTCGCATGCATACAATGTGGTGCATTCCTATTAGACTGAAGTCTTCTTGCATGTTCGCCATATGCTTTGAGTTAATGTTGATACCTGTGCTTTCCTAGTCATAGGATCTGAGTGTTGCAGGTGCACGCCATTTTGTTATCTGTTTTGTAGTTATAGTAACGTGGGTATGTGTCTCAATTGTAGGTCTTGCCCCCCCCTCCTTAGGTATGTTTCCACCATGCTTGCTATGTATAGTTGTGCTGTGTTTTAGCTCTCTATGTTGTTTTGTTAAGATAAAATGCAACATATTGTGTCCTTTGCATGTTGTCACAGTTTGTGAGTGTTTTTATAGTTCAGTTGTTGCATGTGCCCGAGGCTATGTGTGGCTAAATGGTTGAGGAATGCTTCTATTACTTACTGGTAATTGCATTACTCTGAGTCCGACTCTCGCTCATTTCCATTACACAGTGAGGCCCCTGTGCCTCGTAGACACTCCCCCCTACCCTTATAAAATGTTCACGCCCCCCTCATATCTCCTGTTCGTCCCAAGCCACCATAGACACAGTTGGCCTGACAACCGGGAGGGAGGGAGTAATGGGAATGAGCAAGAGTAGGACTCGGAGTAATGCAATTACTGGTAAGTAATAGAAGCATTACTTCCTCGTCCCTCTCGCTCATTTCCATTACACAGTGAGACATACCACGCCAAAACAAAAATCAGGACAACTGCACTAAAGTCTGCACAGCCAGAACCAAAAAAGGGACATTTTATTGTCAAACAAACAAGCAAAGATAGCCCTGCTATAATACAGGACAGAACTTTCGAGCCAAAACCCTCCCCCACATCCGAACCCTGAACCACCCGATAGTGAGAAATAAAGGTGTTAGGCATTGCCCAAGTGGCAGCCCTGCAAATCTCAGACAAAGAAGCACCCTGATTCTCAGCCAAGGATGCCGACATCCCCCTGGTGGACCTCCCCTGGAGCCCCAGAGGAGACGGGAGACCAACCTGCTTGTAGGCCAAAGTCACCAAAGACTTAATCCATCTAGACAAAGTTTGCAAAGAAGGCTTCAAACCCTTTTTAGCCAGACCAAAATTAACAAACAGAGAGGACACCAGCCGGAAATCCTGAACTCTAGATAGATGAATTAAAACAGCACGCCGAACATCCAGCGCATGCCACTCAACCTCCTCCGGAGACTGAGGATCAGGAAAGAACTCCAGGAGGATGACTTCCTGCTGCAAATGAAAAGCGGAATTGACCTTAGGCACAAACCCAGGCCCCGACCGCAGAACCAACTGATCCCTTAAAAATTCGAAGAAAAGTAGCACGGCAGGACAAAGAACCCAACTCTCCCAGGCGCCTAGCAGAGGTAACCGCCACCGATTTTAAAAAAACCCCAAAAAAAACCTTCAGAGTCAAAATCTGGAGATACACTGACTCCAGCGGCTCAAAGGGAGGATACTTCAATGCCTGCAGCACAATCAGAAGATCCCAGGAAGGACAAATCCCTACAGGAGGAACCCGCAAATTCCCAAACCCCTTAAAGAGTTTAACCACCAACCCCAAAGAGTCGTTCAGATTATTCCAGGGACCACGGAAAGCACGAATGGCAGCCCATTAAACCTTTAAAGTGGAAACACATAAACCTAGAGCAAACCCATCCTGCAGGAACCCTAGAACCAGAGCAAGAGGAGCATACAAAGGCCCACAATCACACCCTTCACACCACTTTCCAAATGTAGCCCAATGACGAGCATAGGAAGTCCGGGTAGGCAGTCTCCTACAGGCCTGAATAGAGAGCACCACAGAATCCGACACCCCCTGCGCCCTTAAACCTTTCCGTTCAAGTGCCAGGCCGCCAATCGGAGCTTACCCAGGGATTCCAAGGGAAGAACCGGGAACCTCAGAGGAGATGGAACTAGCGGGAACACCCACTCCTGGCCCACCCTCATCTCCGCTAGCAGATGAAACCAAGAGGAGCGGACCCATAGCGGAGCAACCAGGATCACCAAAGCCCTCTCCCTCCGAACCCAAAGAAGAAACCGCTGTAAGAGAGGGAACGGGGGAAAAGCATACAGTAACCTCCTTGGCCATGGACATGAGATCGCCTCCACGGCCCAAGCCCTCAACTCCCTGCCCCTTGAACAGAACCGAGGAAGAAGAGAATTCTGGGCTGAAGCAAAAAGATCCAGAAAGGGGTCCCCCCACCGAATGCTAATCTGGGCAAATACCTGGGGAGCCAGACAATAATCCTGGGAGGACGGAATCACCCTACTCAACTGATGTGCTTGCACATTGAGACACCCAGGAATGTACACTGCCTTCAGGGAAAGAACCGTCTCCTGTGCCCAAGCAAAAATCAGATCTGAGATTACTGAGAAAGACAAGGCTCTCGTCCCCCCCTGTCGATTTAGATAGAATTTGGCGGTCATGTTGTCCATACATACCAACACTGACCTCCCCCAAACAAGATCTGAAAAATGCTGAAGAGCCAGCCACACTGCTTGAAGCTCCCTCCAATTGGAGGAGCGACAAGCCTGGACCGGAGACCAGAACCCCAGGACCTGGTGGGACCCCAACCAAGCTCCCCAACCTGTCTCGCTGGCATCAGTAGTTACGACTACTGGATCCACCTGACACAGAGAAACCCCCTTCTCCAAGTTCCCCAGCTGCAGCCACCATCCCAGTTCTTGACGAATGACCTCGGTCAATGGCACCACCTGAGTCAAATCCTGAGACTGCGGATTCCAATGAGCTAAGAGAAAATGCATCAGGATGTTTAAATGCCACCTCCCCATGGAACCACAAACAGAGAAGCTGCCAAATCCCCTTGAACCCTCATCCAAAGGAACAGAGGAGGATGAGACATTGACATGAGCTCCAAAATATGGGACCGAAGGGTCACCACCCGGGGGTAGGGCAACACTTTCCCTTCCAAAGTCCAGAAACTAGCCCCAATGAATGTCTCATCTTGGGACGGAACCAGATTGGACTTCTTCCAATTTATAAGAAAGCCATGATCCTGTAACAACTGCAAAACCATCTGAACAGGAGTTTCCGCTTGCAGAAAGCAAGGTGCAACCACAAACCAATTATCCAGATAAGGCTGAACTGCGATTCCCTGGAGATGAAGAAGGCCTACCAAGGGAGCCAGAACCTTGGTAAACACCTGAGGAGCTGATTTTAGTCCAAATGGAAGCACCCAGAATTGGAAGTGTCGGCCCCGACCGCAAAGCGGAGGAATCTCAAAGTCCTTGTGTACCGGAACATGTAGGTACGCATCCTGTAAGTCTATAGTTGCGATGAAATCCCCTGGGGCCACCAGCGTAATCAGTTGTTGAAGGGACAGCATCCTGAAATGAATGGTCTTGACCCACCCATTGAGTTTCTTCAAGTCCAGCACTGGTTGATAATGTCCTGAAGGCTTCTGAACCAGAAACAAGACAGAATATATTCCTTGTCCCTGCTCCCGAGGAGGAACTGGAATAATCGCCCCTTTGGAAAGTAAAGCTGCAACACCATGGAGCTGTGCCTTCCTTTTTTCCGGCCTCCGAGGGACGTGTGTATGGATGCAACCTGAATCTGGAGGCCAAGAATTGAACTCTATACAATAACAGTTCTGCACAATGTTCACTATCCAAAGATCTGAAATGGAATTCGCCCAGACCTGGGAAAAGTGCATCATCCGACCACCCACAGGATAGTCAGGACCGCTGCTTAGAAGATCCGGCCTTGGCAGGAAAAGCCTGACCTTTCCCCTTCCTCGGTTGATATTTCTTCTTCCTTGTTGCGTAGATTTTTGACTCCTTCTTACTGTCCAAGGCAGACTTATTCCAGGACCCAGAAGATTTAGAAGCAGAGGATTTAAAGGACCACGTATGCTTCTTATCCTTACAGGCTTTCTTCATAATATCATCCAGTCGGTCACCGAACAGCTTGCGCCCATCAAACGGCAACTTTAAGAAAGCACTCTTGTCAGCGAAATCAGCTTTCCAATCCCGCAACCACAAATGCCGCCGAGCCATAACCGAGCACTGGATGCCACTGATGCTGCTTTAATCACATCTGCCGAAATATCAGACAACAGCTTAGCCTCCAGCTCCATGCTCACCAAGTGATCAGAAATGTCCGAGCCCTCCTGCAGGGCATCAGACAAAATCCTTAACCAAAGACTGATAAGTCAGGGCTGCATAAGACGCTGCTCTCAAAGCCAAATTAGCAGCTGAAAAAGATTTCTTCAAGCTCCCATCAATCTTCCTGTCCACTTGATCCGACGGGGAGCAGTCCTCCACACTCAAGGAAGAATGCCCAATCAGCGGAGCCAGGATTGTATCCACCTTCAGTGAATGTGGCAATTTCTCCCCCTGTTCTAGGAATCTGGGGACCTGGAAATGGTCAGGATCCTTCCACCCTCGAAAAATAGACTCCTTAATCAGAGGGTGAAGAGGCAAAGCCACCCCAGCAGGATTGGAATACTGGCGAAACATTTTCCCCTGCTCAGGCACTGCAGATGTCTCTAAACCAAGATTCTCCCTTATGTGGTCCAATATAAGAGACAACTCCTCACGGGAAACATACTTCCCACCCGCAGCCTTAGGCATAGAGGAAGACGAATCAGAGTCTGAGTCAGACTCTCCGGGCTTGTCCAAATGCTTAGCTTTACACTTTTTCTTAGCTGCCACCGCCTTGGCACCCGCCTCATTGATCATGGCCTGCACCTCTGTAGCTGAAAGCAAGCCAGTGCCACCAACAGACTGGGTAGCCTGCCCAGCCTCCAGCTCACTCCCTGAATCTGACTCAATTCGCCGTCTCTTCTCTGCACGGTTGCCTTCCATGGTTACCAATGAATTTCGAAAACCCAGCATGCAGGTAGCTTAAATACTGCCCCAAGCTTTAATATGGTCCCTGAAAACCAATCAGAAGGCACAGAGGAAAACCAACAACCAATGAGAACAGGGCCAGGCCATGAGGTCAGGAAACAACCAATCACAAAAGTACAGCACAGCTATACATTGTATAACACAGATTGTCCTACCTGCAGTGACTGTTTTGCCAGCAGAAAGGAGCACCCCATCCCAACAGGCTGACATGCACCGCAGACTCCGAGAGGCACAGCATTCCCGTAATCCACAAAGGAAGGGCCAAAAGCATGCAGCACCAAGCTGCCTCTGCGCCATCCTCTCAGAGCGACAGACAGAGCACCGTTCTGAAGTGCTCCGAGTCAGGCCTCACAGCCAGGCCGATTCTGGTGCCACTTTTCCACACCGGAGTCAAAGCACAGCTCTGACGTGTGCAGACCGGCCTCGAGGAAGCTGTGCTACGTCCCGAGTATCTGCCCTTCCCAAAATTCTCACAGAGAAGGGAAGCATTCAGGGAGACTAGGTCAGAAGAAATGCCGCTGAAGAAAAGGAGCCGGTAAGAGAGAAGAACCAGCTCTAATTAACCCGCGATGGAGCGAGCGCACCGCACTCACCCATCCGTGTCTACCAACACAAAAGAACAGGAGATGTGAGGGGGGTGTGAACATTTTATAAGGGTAGGGGGTGTGTCTACGAGGCACAGGGGCCTCACTGTGTAATGGAAATGAGCGAGAGGGGCGAGGAGGTAATTGCAAATGCATGAATTCGGCCGAGGGCAGCAGTACTCCCGATTCGAAGGGCAAACAGGAGTTTGTACCAGAATCAGGAATATATTGCTCCCATACCCCACACTATTTTTAGCCCTGAAAACCTGATAGCATTTATGCAAGGAAACTAGTCTGAATTCTCAGTTCTCTAACAGCGAGGGAGAAAAGACACAAAATACGTTGGCATTATTCTCTTTTCTGAGCTGCGGAAACCAGAAGGATCCACCAATGGCACAGCCGAAAAACGCCACTTCGTGGCAGGCCCATAACCCAGGCCACTGCATCCCCTGTGGCCCAGGGGACACTCTAACCCTTCCATTCACCCCAAGTCCAATGAATATCTGTGAGATGTGGTAGACTCTGGGGCCCACCTGCATACTCTACAGGAGGTCATCACTTTGCATTACACCACTCCTGTCTGGTAATTATAATTTTTGTCCCGCGCAGCCCTGCCAACTACCACACCTCAGTGATTAGACTAACGCATTTTAGTGCTGGTGTCCACATAAACAAATTAAAACACATTAGTCACACTTTTTATAGCTTCTGGGATCAACATTATGAGGTGCCAATCTACATTCACATAAGGCAGCCAGTGCACTTCAGCTCGCCGAACCACCATTATCATTATCAGCTCCTCATGGTCTCTGCCGGACAGGGAGAGGAGAGCTCTTCTGGGCTAGTAACAATGTATCCACTAGTAAATTGCTCCAGCTCCACGTTTTCAGTAAATAAATAAGTGGCCCGGCATCTCTAGGCCACGTCAATCTGGTGTCACTCTAAGTGAAAAGAAGAGGATCCTGAACATGTGGTGACTTTTTGTTTACGCCTAATGGTTGGCACAGGCAGGCAATTTGTGTTTTGCAACATCACAAAATAAAATAATGGACGGAGTGTTGAAACTTTTCAAACGCTCACCACCAGTCACAGATCTGGGTTTAATCTATCGTTATTTTGTTTGTCACGTCACCCCAGTTTGGACCCAGCCATATGCAAATCAATCTTGACTCTGTTCCCCATGGGAACAGTCCAGCCCGAATTGCCAAGCCAGGTCCTCCATGGACCGGAACAAGCATCCTGGGACCAGTTTTAGGGTATCACCCCATATCAGCCATGAAAGCTTGAATCCAGTGGCATAACGAGCATGGGACCCACGTCTGGGCATACCCTTAGCCACTTAGGGCACACATAGCAACATCACAACATTTGTGTTTTGCAGCCATGCCTGCCTGACATGGTGGCACCATAGGGCCACTATGCTCTGCGTTGCACTGGTGTGGATGGTCATGCTGGTGGGCAGCGGAGGCGACCCAGTATGATTTCTCCAAAAGCTGCATTACATGGTTTTTCTTCTCTCCAGCCAGCCCCTCCAGACCCTTGGATTTGTGGCTTGGGCCGCTGGGTGCCGTTGACTTAAAAGTCAACATGTTTTAAAGCCCTCATCTGCCCTCTTGCCTCCAGACGTGTGTTGGGGTCTCTGTAGTCTAGTCTGATGCTGGCAGCTGAGCACACACTTTTAAAGCACTAACCAGCCTGCCTGGCAGCTGCCACAGGCCCCTCCCGGCAGTACTGATGCAGTGTGACCGTAATTCCACCAGAGCCCGCCAGCAGAGCAAGAAAATGTTCTGCTGTGCAATGTGTTCTCTGCTGGTTTAGCCTCAGCCTGCCATGCCAGTCACTTCTGGTTGGCACAGGTGAGTCCAGCATGAGAGCTCTAAAATTAGTGTAATGGTGGGTAGTATCAGAGAGTGATGGTGGGTGGGGCAAAGACGTAGTTAAAAAGCACAAATAAGTTCTTTCTGTATTTTTATTGGTCTTTCACCTTCAAGCAACTACTCATAAAATAATGCACACACCTTCAAATGAAAGATAAATGCAACTTCAAGTAATCAGTGGTGGAAAATGCACTCTCTCTTTTAAACTGTGAAAACTCAATTGGTTAATGCAGTGTGTGTCTGTCTGTCTCCGTCTCCATAGAGAGAGACAGAACTGAAGCCTGGTTTTCACAATTGAGCATTATGGATTGTCTATTTATAGTGTTACGGGGTCCCATCCTGAAACTGAGAAACCACATTGACTATGCAAGTCATTAATTCTATTCACAGAGTAAAATATAAGTGTCACTCATTTTACTGTAGAATGTCGCTCCTAAGTACACTAAAACCATGTCACACATAAGCAATCTGAAAACTTGGCAGCTATGCAGGGGATGACCCAATAACGTCTTTTTGGTGAGTTTGCATGTGGTAGCTCAGGCTCCATATGTTTCAAAACCAGTTCTCAATGAAAGCTCTTTTTTTGCAATTTGTATATAGTGTCAGGATGGCCTAAGGGCATCAGAGTGCTTTACATGATCACCAGATTATGGAAAACGGCTTTTATAACGCGGGTTGATATGCATGGTTAAGGCAGTGTGCGGTCTAGATGCTGGGATAGGCGGGCACAGGAAGAGGAAGGATCGGGAGAGGATGCGGTCTAGTAAGTGGGGCTGGGGATAGTTTTTAAGGGTCGGTGGTAGTTTTTAGTGCTCAGGGGGGGTCAGGTAGTTTTTTAGGGCTCCGGGGTCAGGGTAGTTTTTGTGGCTTGGGAGGATTGGGGTATTTTTTAGGGGTCAGAGGGGGGTTGGGTAGTTTTTAGGCCTTGGGTCGGGGTAGTGTTTATGGCTCGGGCGGTTGGGGTAGTGTTTAGGGCTCAGGGGAGTTCGGGGTAGTGTTTAGGGCTCAGGGGGTCAGCGTTGTTTTTAGGGCTTGTGGGGGGGTTGGGGTAGTTTTTAGGGCTCATGGGGGTCGGGTAGTTTTTAGGGCTCCGGAGGGTCGGGCAGTGTTTAGGGCTCGGGGGGCCGGGGTAGTGTTTAGGGCTCGGGGTCGGGCTAGTGTGTAGGGCTTGGGGGGTCGGGTAGTGTTTAGGGATCCGGGGGTGGTCGGGGGTAGTTTTTAGGGATCAGCAGGTGGTCAGTTTAGGGCTCAGGGGGTGGTTGGGGTAGTGTTTAGGGCTCAGCGGTGGTCGGGGTAGTGGTTAGGGCTCAGGGGGTGGTAAGGGTAGTAGTTAGGGCTCAGGGGGGTTGTCTGGGTAGTGTTTAGGGCTCGGGGGTCGGCTAGTGTTTAGGGCTTTGGGGGCTTTGGGAAGTGTTTAGGGCTCAGGGTAGTTTTTAGGGTTCAGAGAGGGTTGGGGTAGTTTTTAAGGCTTAGGGCGGAATGCCTGGGGTGTGATCTTTACCACACATCCCTTTACCAGTCATGCCTTTACCATGAAATTGCATGGTAAAGGCATACGTGGTAAAGGAATACGTTGTTCAAACGCATTCATTGTTGGGGCAGCATTGTAGAGGCACACGTGCCTCTACCATACAACCTCAGATTACATTACTGGAAGTCAGATTCATTTTTTTTCACATGGGAGATTAGGTGATTTTCCCAGAATCACAAGATGTGGAGCTGACACCTGTACTTGAACCTTATTCCACATTCCCAAGGTCGGCAGCTGTGGCCCTTGGGCCTCATCTCCGCTGAAAAAAATAGAATATGAAAAAGTCTTCACATTATGAAGGAACATTTATTTATTTTTCAATTCGATCAAGAAGTACATTTCTCCAAAGGACTCAATAATGTGAGACTGTTTTAGAGACCCAGTGTATTTAAGAAGTTTATAGACTGCAAGCTTCAAGTATGACTGGTTTCGCACTTCAGGGTCGGTTATGTTTGTTTGGTGGAAATGTATAACAGGTTGTATATTAACTCAAGTTTTTATATGCATGTCAATTTATATTATAATAAATGGAGCACTTTTTATTAAGTAGTACATGCTTTAACTTCGACAAGACGTTCTGAAGATAATCTGGAAAATATTATTGGGTATATCTAGTACGTTTGGATCCAAGCAGTACCTGTCCATTTAATTTATGATATTTGTGTTTCAAAGTTCATGACATCATTTCCTGCCTGTTTAATGTTCATGATCTTAAATGCCCCTGTGTAATGTGTAATGCTTTTCATTGGCAGTATTTTATTTAAAGCTGCAAGAACTAATGAGGCTACTGGAATGCGGTCATTACTGCAAAGTGAAAAATTGGATCCTTTTGTAAAAGGTAAATCGATTACCATTAGAGCAAATGATATGTCTGCAAAGAATTCACATAGATGACAGTATGTGAGGAGGTGCAGCATTTGTGCTAGCATTGAAAGTAGAGGCGAAAATCAAATATTTTCATTTTTAGAAGTACATATGAACGTAAAATTAACCCCTGCCTTAGGCACAAAGATAAATCATATATATGCACATGTATCAGTGTCTGTATAATTAAAATAATACTGCACAGTGCATGGGACACTTTAATTTAACCACCTGGTCCCAATAAGCATATGCCACTATATATCAGGATTAAGGGATTTGCCCCCGTAACCAAAGTCAGCACATGTAACTACATTCCTATCCTTAGCCCACCTGGACACATGTTCTTTACACACATTTATCAGTGTCTGCATAACTGAAAAGAGGTAGAAAAGGGGTTAGAAAGTTTCCCACGAGTCTGAATTAGCGGAATGTCAACCACATAACACTGTGGACCATAATACTTTTGATATAGTATGTGCTGCATTAACAGGGAATGTCTGACCGTGTTCCAGAGATAATGTGCCGTATCTTTATGGGCACTGATCGACATGAGGGGACATGTTCCTCATTGACATGATGCGACCAGAGGTTCGGCACTGTATTCAAGAGTGGTCGCATATGGAATATAGCACTTGCCACTTTAATAGATATAAAGAAAGGACATAGCCTATGTAATGTCATGGATGAGGAATGATTTACTTCTATATGACCACATTTGGGATTGTGTAACATGTGTTTTCCATTTAAAGGAATGACAATTGTCACGATACAGTATAGAGGAGTACTGTGATAGAAATGTATCACATTCTAATGGGAAGAAGTTATTGCTAGGTGATCAACCAAAAAAGACGGCTTGGAAATGTGGTGCATGGAAAGTTGGGGCAGTTTATGTATAAACATTAATCATGAGAAGCCACACACCTCAATAATGGCCCATAGTATAGATCGATAGGATTGTGGTGAATACCAATGGTGTGTGAATGGAACCACCGACATTTTGGAAATACTCGGTCTTGTGTTACAAGGACCAGCACAATGGAGGAAGGACAATACAATCATGCTCTGGACGCCATGGGGTTTTGATAGGCCCAGTAGAAGGCATCACGCCAAAATGCGTCAGCCAGGAAATATTTTTCTAATATGTAACTTTGCACTTACGAACACACAGTTTGGAGCTGCCCTACGGGACTCCATGTGCACCTTTGAAAAAATCATGTTGGCACCTGCAGTGGAGTCTTGTGGTGTTTGGTGCCGCAGTGTCAAGTGCCAATGGAATGAGGACTGCGAGGAAGCATATAAATATATGTGTATATATCTATATCTATATCTATATATATATTCACTGAAAAAACCATAGGTTTCAGGCACGTTATAGTTAGGAATTAGCATTTAAAAAACCTTAGATTCACTGAAAAAACCATAGGTTTTAGGGAAAGTTATAGTTAGTTGGACATTGCACTCGTACAAAACCCGTGAAATTCCCCCGTTATAGTTAGTTCAGCTAACTATAACTCACGCCCCCGCAATGCACTGCTGATGACGTCACATATTACATCACTCATGACATGGTCAGTGACATCACTGATGACATCATCCATGTGATAATTTGATGCATCTTCTCACACCCTAATATAACTTTTCATACACCCACTCTAAATTACAGACTGCCATTCTCAAAACCATTGACACTCCAATACCAATACCTACATACCCACTCACTGATTCTTAGGCCTACACACACATACATCCACTCACTCACCCGTACAGTCACTCATACTTATGGTCACTCAGTACAGGACTATCATATGCACTCATACACTTATATAGAAACTTACACACTGCCACTCATCCATAGAGGTACTCACACACCTAGTCAATCATGCAAATAATGTATCACACAGCCATTTACTCACAGATACAGTTATACACACACCAGCTCACTTACTCATACAAATACTACCACATTCTTACACTCTTATACAATCACTGATACAAGCACACACTCATCCATACAACCACTCTCACAATCACACACTCTCACTTATAGCCATTTGTATACTCCAATACACATATATACTGCCTTTCACATATGTAGTTACTCACAAATGTACCACTGAGATATACATTCACTCACTAACACACCCATACACACACTCACCCACCCATACAGTCCATCACAGATGCACTCTTGAAACCATGCACCCAGTGACTCACCCACTCACACATCTATGCACAGTCACACACACACCCCACCCACACAAACACTCAGGCACCCATACAGATACTCAGACAACCAATCAATAACCCATATAGACACTCATGTAGCTATTCACAAACCCATGCAGCCGCTTACACACCAACAGACAGACGGATACAGACATTCACACAGTTTAGTCACTAACCCATGCAATCAGTAAGATACGTTTAATCACTCACTTATAGAGTCAGTCACGCACCTCCTAAATCATCCATTCAGACACTTATACACCTACTCATTCTTCAATACGCCTTTCCCTATATATATTAAACATATTTAAACTTTACAGAAACACACAGTCACTGGATGATGTCATCAGTGTCAGTGATGTCACTGACCATGTCATGAGTGATGTAATATGTGACATCATCAGCAGTGCATTGCGGGCGCGAGTTATAGTTAGCTGAACTAACTATAACGGGGAATTTCACGGGTTTTGTACGAGTGCAATGTCCAACTAACTATAACTTTCCCTAAAACCCTATGGTTTTTTCAGTGAATTTCTAAGGTTTTTTAAATGCTAATTCCTAACTATAACGTGCCTGAAACCTATGGTTTTTCAGTGAATTTCAAAGGTTTTTAAAATGCTAATTTCTAACTATAACGTGCCTGAAACCTATGGTTTTTTCAGTGAATTTCAAAGGTTTTTCAAATGCTAGTTTGTAACTATGCCTACAGAAGTAGGACTTGTGAAGAAAGAAGAAAAAACGCACAGAAAGAAGCAAAAGGAATGTAGAATGAAACAGAAGTCGACAAAGACGAAGAAAAATGCAGGAAGAAGCAAGACATGTGCAGAAAGAACCAATAGAGGACCAGAAAGAGGCCTTGTTGCAAAATCATCCTGTGCCCACACCTTTTCCAGACGGGTACTGGTGGTAACTGACTCTGACTAACCAGGCCTAGAGCCAGTGCTATGGTAAAAGACACTTAGAATACAGTTAAAAAACCTACATACACTAGGGAACACTATGCGTTGGGGTACCCCTGTGATTAGCATGACCTCCTCTGTAACTCCCTAGTACATAATAGGGCAGGGGGATTAAAACTACCTTTTAAAATGCGCCACGGGGCACGTTTGCACAGTGGTGAAGGGAGGGGGGGGCCTGAGGTGACATGTGTGTAAACACGTCCTGTGGCCGTTTTAAGTTGGGAGATTAACTCCCCTTGAATCCTGCCGGTCCCTGGGGTCCAACTAGCCAACCAGGTACCTCCAGTAAGCGCCACAGAGCTGCGTTGCAGAGAGGTGTAAAAAGGGGCATGACCTGGACCACCTCTCTGCAATGCAGCTCTGTGGCGCTTACTGAAGCACCTGGTGGGCTAGTTCGCCCTCAGGGGCCCTCAGGATTGAAGGGGAATTAATTCCCAGCTGAAAACGTGCCACAGGGCGTGTTTGCACACATCACCTCAGGCCCCGCCCCTCCCTTCAACACTGTGCAAACACGCTCATGGCACGTTTTAAGTTGGGGGATTAAGTCCCCTTGAATCCTGAGGGTCCCTGGGGTCCAACTAGCCCACCAGGTATCTCCAGTAAGCGCCACAGAGCTGCGTTGCAGAGAGGTGTAAAAGGGGCATGGCCTGGACCACCTCTCTGCAACGCAGGCCTCTGGCGCTTACTGGAGTTACCTGGTGGCCTAGTTGGCCCCCAGGGGCCCTCAGGATTAAAGGGGTCTTAATTCCCCAACTTTAAACGTGCCACAGGCCGTGTTTGCACACATGTCACCTCAGGCCCTGCCCCCTCCCTTTACCACTGTGCAAAGGCGCCCTGTGGCATGTTTTAAGTTGGGGGATTAAGTCCCCTTGAATCCTGAGAGTCCCTGGCTCCAACTAGCCCACCATGTACCTCCAGTAAGCACCACAGAGCTGCGTTGCAGAGAGGTGGTCCAAGGCCATGCCCCATTTTACACCTCTCTGCAATGCAACTCTGTGGCACTTACTGGACGTACCTGGTGGGTTAGTTGCACCCAGGGACCCTCAGGATTCAAGGGGACTTAATTCCCCAACTTAAAACGCGCCACAGGGCGAGTTTCCACACTTGTGACATCAGGCCACGCCCCCTCCCTGCACCACTGCGCAAACGCACCCCCTGGTGCGTTGTAAATTGGGGGATTAATTCCCCTTTGAGTCCTGAGGGTCCCTGGGGGCCAACTAGCCCACCACTTACCTCCAGTAAGCGCCACAGATCTGCGTTGAAGAGTGGTGTAAAAAGGGGCATGGCCTGGGCCACCTCTCTGCAGCGCAGTGGCGCTTACTGGAGGTAAGTGGTGGGCTAGATGGCCCCCAGGGACCCTCAGGATTGAAGAGGAATTAATTCCCCAACTTAGAACGCGCCACAGGGCGTGTTTGCACACATGTCACCTCTGGCCCCGCCCCCTCCCTTCACCACTGTGCAAACGCACCCCGTTGCGCGTTTTGATTTGGGGGATAAAGTCCCCTTGAATCCTGAGGGTCCCTGGGGTCCAACTAGCTCACCAGGTACCTCCAGTAAGCGCCACAGAGCTGCGTTGCACAACCCCGGGGAGGTGGTGGTCCCCGGGGCTCTGGGGGTCCGTAACGGACCCCCACATTTATTTTCTAAGTGCCCCAGGGAGGTGGTGGTCCCCGGGGCGTGTGGGGGGGCTGGAGCCCCCCCACTCGTTATTAAAAATTAAAAAAAGACCACCATTTTTTTTATAAAGCCCCAGGGGGTGGCGGTCCCCGGTTGCTTGTGGGGCCTTAGAGGCCCCCCATATAAAACATAAACCCACCCCCGCATGCCCCCGGGACTTGGGCCACCCGGGGGTAAAATACAATCAAAGCGCGGGAGACCTCGCTTCGATTTTTTTTTTTTAGCGGCAGGATCCGCGCACCCTGAGCGCATCCTGCCAATTTAAAAAAAAAAAAAAAATGCTTTTTCTGCCCAGGGGGTCCTTGTGGGACCCCTGAGCAGACCTAGGGATCAGGGTGTTTCTACCCTGCCCCTTTGTGCGTTTGCACACTTGCGATTTTTTTTTCTCGGCGGGATTCGCGCACCCTAAGCGCATCCTGCCGATTTAAAAAAAAAAAAATGCTTTTTCTGCCCAGGGGGTCCTTGTGGGACCCCTGAGCAGACCTAGGGGTCAGGGTGTTTCTACCCTGCCCCCTTTTGCGCTTTGCGCACTTGTTTCTGTCCCTCGGTTCTACCGAGGACAAAATGGCTGCCAACACTTCCTGATTTGGAGTGTTGACAGCCAATTAGCATGCAGCTCGTGATCGGGAGGGTGCGCGAATCCGACGCGGCCATAGATATATATGTGATTTTCATTTTGATTTTCACAGGAACTACTGAACGGATTTACACCATTTAACAAAAGGGTTCTTTCTGAACCAAGAACTACCTCTTTGCCAAATTTGGTGTAATTCCGTTCAGCAGTTCGGGCTGTAGCCGTGGCTAAAGTTTCCTATGGGAAAATGAATGGGGAAAACACGTTTTGGGACCCCCTTTTTCTCGGCCCCGCTTGACGAATCACCCCGAAACTTTTAGGGTAGGAGCGGACCGGAGCGGGCCATAAAGTTTGAAAATTTCGCGAAGATTCGTCAACCGACGCAAGAGTTATTTCAAATAGAATGTCGCGGATTTCCTATGGAAAATAGATCCTAACTATAACTATCTACTGGCGACCGCCAGTAGATAATATATATATATATATATATATATATATATATATATATATATATATATATTCCACAACAATTTCCACTAATGTCCGCCGAACACTTTTCAGAATGGGTGCTACTGTTGTGCAAGTGGCTGTACGTAAACATCAACACCAACTCTCCCAAGGATTAAGGAGCACTCACGGGTCTCAGTATTGCCAATTCGATTTATTTTTCCAAACAGACGCGTTTCGGCATCCATGCCTTTCTCAATGCTTGGTAGTGTGAAGAGTGGTACACATCTTTCATATCAATCTTTTATACACTCCCACTGAAGGTAGATAGTTATCACTGACGAAGGACTGCGCTTCACCAGTCCAATCAATTGCCAGCATACCGCTGTAGTTCTGCAATTTAAAAAAATAGTTTCAAACAAGGTGCATTGTGGGCACAGTACAACTCCAGTAGTCTTTCTCCTCACAGTGAATAACACAATGCACAAAATTAATTGCTGGCACATTAAAGTACTTTCAGTAAGCCCTCTCAGGAGCAATACGCGCCATTCTGTCTCCCTCATTCGGCCGCTATTACGTTTTCTTTTGCCACATACCTGCAGGCGTTCGTGTTTAGTAACAGACGTCTGTTCATTTAATAATGTCCCGTTCATACGGGCAGGTGTGGCATTTGTCCAGGTTACGACGTCTGCCAGAACCGTGAAGAGTCGACATGCCATGCCTGCAACCCACTGCCTATGGTATAGGTAAGACACCCCTCTAGCTGGGTGCACTATACCACTGGTGAGGGTACAGTTGCATGAGCACTGTACCCCTAGAGTGTCTAAGTCCATTCTTAGACATTGTAAGTGCAGTAAAGCAATAAAGAGTATATTGCCTGCGAGTTTGTCATTACGAACTCCACAGCACCATAATGGCTTTACTAAATTCCTGGAAGTTTGGTAGCAAACCTCTCAGCATACTAAACCCACACTGATGCCAGTGTGGGATTTTTTATACAATGCACTCATGCCCTCTGAAAAACGACCATGGTCGGTTCCCTGACTGGTAAACACCAGCCTGCCACCTCGAGACATGTTTCTGGACCCCTGGGGTGGGAGCCTTCGCTCCCTGAGCCCAGAAACAAAGCCTTTCCTGGGCAGAGGTGGTCACACCTCTCCCAGGCCAGGAAGAGCCATCTGTGGCAGGGGAGCTTCAAAGGCCTTGCCGCCTTTGTAAAGTGACCCCCAGCCTCTCCTGCTATCAGGAGCAGGCCCCCTTCCTGTCTCCCCTCCTTTTCGCTGGGAAGACAGGTGGGAAAAATTAGCACAGCCGAGAAGGTGTGCCCACCTCTGCCAACCCCACCCCTCAGGTGGGGGAGGCGAGGTGAAGCCCACTCTTCAGTGCCCACCATCTTGCAGATGGCAGGCACTCTCCAATCAGGATTAGGGATTGTGCCCACTACCCCACATGGGGTAAGCACACCAAGGGTGTAGTCACCCTAAGGTCAGTAGCCCATTGGCTACTGACCTCGAGACCCCTAAAACGCCCCCTAAATACAGTATTTAGGGGGCAGCTCTGAACCAAGAAGAAGGACGAAAGAAGATGCCCAGCAGAGGAGACTGCAAAGAAGAACTGACTTGGCCCCAGCCCTACCAGCCCATCTGCAGTTTCTAGGGATCCTGCGTCAAAAGTCGCCTTGTCCTGCAGCAAGCGACCTCCAGAACCAAAGGGAGGAGTCACTGCTTCTCACAAAGACCGGATCTCCTGTGAAAAGCAGCTCTGTTCAAAAGAAACAGCCAAGAAAGACTCTGAGCCTGCTGAATACAAAGAAATCAGACGCCTGGAACCACCACTGCACCCGATGCCTACGGCCTGAGTCCGAGTGGACCACCGGTCCCAGCGAGGTCCCCCAGCGATCCAGAGTCCGAGTCTACCATGGGTTGATCCCTCCAGGTCACCCTGACGTCGCCTACAGCCTCTGCACGGAGATCCCCCGAACCGCAAGTGGCCCAGTAAGGTGAAATCCGACCTCAAAAGACACCCCTACATCCAGCCGCCCTGCGCCCTGGATAAGAGGACCTGAGGTGCACCTACATCTCCGAGCCCTCCAACTTACCTGCCCAGCTGTTGGTTCCTCCCGGGAAGACTTCCTGGACCGAGCCTGTAGCTAAAAACCAAAACCGGCAGTCCCCATTGAAAACAGCAGGGCATCCGACGCCAAAACAGCACCCTGCACCTGGCCGCCCCTGTGCCACTGTGGGTGCACTTTGTGTGCTAACTCAGATCCCCCTTTGCCCTGAGCTTAAGTCCAGGACCTTTGCTCCCACAACCTTGTGGCCTGCTCGTGAGCAGCCACCAACTGGAGGCCTCCTATCCCCTATTGAATAACATTGGGCCTCCGCGCTTTGCACCCAGTCGCCCTAGTGCTGCTGAGGGTGCTTTGAGAGTGCATCCTTGACCCTGGGGGAACCCTTGTTCTAACCCCAGAAAACCAACTCCCAAACCTAAGTACTTACCGTTAAGTCGATAACATTGTTTTCTCCCATAGGACTGCATTGACTTCTTTCTTGTGAAAATTGTTCTGTGTGGAGTTGGTTTGCATGAAACCTTAAGAAACTGCAAATGTACAAAAACTGAATTACTTACCTTTTTCTCTAGGAAGAGTCCCAGTGTGATATCTAGGCATATCACACTGAGTAGAAAAAGTAACTTAAAAAGTAATCTGAAAAAGTGACATACAAAGCAATCTCAAAAGTAACTGTAAAGTAATTTTGACTCTTGACTTACCTGTAAACAAACCAATTGCATCCAACTGCATTTCAATTGTATTCAACTGCATTATACCTGCAAAGTATTATTTCACTTACCTGTACCAGGCCTGGCTTGGTTCTAGAAAATAAAATATAACTAAATAATATTTTTATACAAACAAAATTGGTCTGAGTTCAGCCTTTGAGTGTGTGACATCATTTCTTGCCTGAGTGTTTACAACAAATGCTTAAAACCACCCTCTGATAAAGCCTTACTGCTCGCCCACACTACCACAAATAGAGAGCAAGGTATCTACTTTAGACTCTGCCTACCTTTGGGGATCCACTGGACTCTGTGCACACTATACCTTACTTTGGTATAGTATATACAGAGCCAGCTTCCTACAGGACCGTCAGATGGGAGGGACAGAGGGGACATTATTCCCCAGTCCGTGAGCATTTTCAGGTCTCTTTGATCACGCTGCAACATTTGTTCATAGATTTGAAAGAAATCGTGCCCTTTTTTTTTTTAAATTAATGACAAGGCAACTAATACCATTAGCAGGCACCTGATGCTGTAATTGCTGTGTCATGTCTTTCCCTGTATGACACCTATTTTTAAACGTAGAAATAGCTTTTCGAACTATGGGAACCTCTCCTTAATTTGCTGGCCTGGGTCCTGCAAAACCTTCTGGTATGCCTGTTTGAAATCTTAGGCTAACTATATTTCCGGTGGTTTATTGTTGCTGAAGAATCTGAGGATGTAAAAAAGGTTTGTGTTAAATCAGAAAATGTAATCAAAGGCATTTGTCTTGTTATCGGCAAAATTGGGCAATTAATTTTATTATTCTGGGTTATTTGGGAACTTTATGGAAAGTAGACATAGGCCTGAATGGCAATAGATTGCTTTAAAAAGGACAGGTTGTGTGGTCCAACATGTGCAATCAGCAGAAACATCATGGCTTGCACAACAGATGTACTTAGCATGTTGAGGACAGGAGTGAGTGCTTCTGTGTTGATGGGATAATGTTGGATGGCATAGTGTTATCCTCATCTGTGTTGGTCTGATGATATCCCACGTCCGAATTCAGTGTGCTGTGATTGGGGGAATGTTTGTGGTTCTGTTGATGTGGTATCCTATCTCATTTATCTTATCCATTAACATTTGATTGATGGTTGCACTGGATATTGGTGAATCTCGGAACTATGAGACGCATTATTTAATTCCATTGTATTGGGTTTTTCTTGTAGTGGCTTCGGTGACATTTGCTTGGTGGTTGGGTGTTTTCGCAGTGGCGGTGAGGCTTCTGCTTATGGACTAAGAGCCACAAAATCGTGATCTGTAGGGGAGCCTGTGGCACTTAAAGTGAGTGTTGGTGGATCATTGTGTTTTTTGGTAGGTTTGTTAAGGCGGGGCACTGCAATGTGCTGTTATTTTACTGGTAAACTGGCGTCACTTGACCTCCCTCAGCAGGGATTTTGTAGTAGATTCCGAGAAGTGACTAGGTGGCAGAATCCACGTGATTTTTTAAGCCTTTGCTGGGTGGGTTTTACGATTGCAAGCAAAATCTCACAAGTTGCAGCTTATAGCACCACGGGTGCTAATGTTACACCACTGTTTTACAAAGGTGCATAGGTTGCTTTCAGTGATGTAGATATTGCTAAAGAACAAACCTATTTGGGACATTTGCAATCAATTCCGTATCCCAGCCTTTTCTTAAATACGAAGTTACAAATGCGAAGTCATTCACCTTTTATTTATTTTTAATTTTAGAAATCAGTTCTTTAATTCATAAGTTCGACTTCTTGAAAATAGTCGAAATGCTTGTGTTGGACGCAACGTTTTTTTTTTTTTTTAGACTAATGTCATTGCTTTTTGATATTCATGTAAAGTTACAAAACACTTACAAAGCATAATTGGGCATATACTTGACCGAGCTTCCACAAACATCGCCCAACCTTTGCTCACTGCAAAACTAACCATATAGCCCATCCATGATGCATTGCGGCAGTACTGAGACACATGCCATTGATCACCAACCACTTCTACATGACATTAAGTAGGTAATAGCAATGAATATATGATGTTACATCGCGGTGTTTACACCGCAATACCTTTACAACTCAGGCATTACAACGCAAGTCGTTACAATTACTTGCGTTGGAGGGCGCTGGACATAGGAATAGTATGATTTACTATTCCAACTCCAGCCTACGTTACAGTAGGGAAAGTGTTGGAATAGTAAATCATACTATTCCTTAGCTTAGAGCGCCATCCAGCGCAAGTCATTGTAATGACTTGCGTTGTAATACCCGCGTTGTAAAGGTATTGCGGTGTAAACACCGCGATGTAACCGATGTTTCCCAATAGCAATGGATGAGTGTCAACTACCAGCACACTTGGTCATTCATTCATTCACTCACGTTATGCAATTCTAATTTTCAATTAGCTTTAATTCTATAAATATTTTATTTGGTGTTTGTGAATTTTTTTTGTGATTGCATGATGGATCAACTGAGTAGATTTCTCATTACGTGTTTATTTCCTTACAGGGAGCCTAGGAGAAACTATTCTGCACATTGCTCTACTTAACAACAACTTGGAAGTTGCAGAAGTAATTATGGACATGGTGCCTTCATTAATTAATGAACCAATGGATTGTGACGTATATAGAGGTATTATCATCAAATAACTTTATTTCGATTCATCTGAACCATAAAAGTGTACAGGACAGATTTGAAAAACACATAGACCGTGATAAGGAGTTGTTAGAATTTGTATAAAATAGGCTTAAAATTTAGATACATCGTTTGGCACCAAAGGTGACCTCCTACTAGACCTAAATCCAAGCAACAAAAACCTAAAAAAAAAATGGAACTTGAATGGGCTCTAAAAGGGGTCCACAATGTCATCTGGGATTTCAAATTGGGGTATCTTACACTAGCTGGAGAAAGAGAACTTGAAATGCACAGTGCAATTACAGTTATAATTTGAGATGGTTATGTCAGTAAATTGATCCTTAAAACATACACATAATATAAAAAATTAATATAAAATCACTGTTTAAACCTTTTAGGTAGCAGCCAGACATGGATTATATTAAAACAGCCATTTAGGACAACTGCTCAGTCAAAGTGCATTTCTTATACTGCATAGTGATGCATCTTAAGTGTGGCTCAGAGGAAGACACACACATATTATATGTCACGGTAGCTGGTTAAAGGGGCACAAGAAGATCATCTAGTTAATTATTAAACAAAGTGGATAGACATAGGATGGAGATGAGTGCAAAGTTAAAAGATATAAACTGACCATTCAAAACAAAATGCATCTCAAGTGCATGGTTGTACATTGGAGTATGGATCATTTAGGAAAGAGACTAGCATACTTAGATACACTGAAGGTTGTCCTCCAGGCCTTCAGCTAATTCCTTGTGATGGTCCAAGGGTTACCTGAAGACTTTACAAATAACGTTTCCGTAGCAGCCATGCAGTATGTAGGTATTTGGCAACCCCAACTACTACTACTTCCCTGGTATCTGAATACACAATTTCTGGGCCACTTCATACTGCCTAATCCCTAATAGTGTACACAGTGATACTAACCACTTTTTCAGAGAGAGCTTGTACATCTTGCAAAAAAAAAGAAAATGGTGTATATTCTCCGGGATAAGCCTACAAGAGGAGCAAATGGCAGACAGGCCCTGGTTGCAACCACAAGTGATGGTATAGCTGTAAATGTATAGGGAGCCATATCTGAACTTTAGGTACAGCTGCTTTGGTAGGGGACCCACTATCTTGTCAAATGAGTTCTCATAGGCTGGCCTGCTTTGTGGTCGAGGAATCTGTCTGTCAGGCTACCCGCCTTGCATCGCTTGACCTCCTCACCCCAGAAGTAATCTCTGAATCTGTCCTAGTAGGAGGAAATGGTGCCTTCCATCAAACTAAAAGTGACAGTTGTCCCGCCCCGGAAGTGACGTCACTTCTGTGGCTGAGACTTCCGAGCCCCTGGGGGCTTGTCCCAGATGTGATGTCACATCGGGTCACATAATTGTGTGGGTCATGTGGCCTGTGTCGTGGTCACATGGGGTGTGACATCACCTTAGTCACATGACCTGTGGGGTGGTCACAAGGGGTAGGACATCACCTTAGTCACGTGACCTGTGGTGTGGTCACATGGGGTGTGGCATCATCTTAGGCTGACCAGTCTTATGACGGCGGTGACTTCACGAATGAACCCTGATATAGAAGAGCAAGTGACCGTGGTTGTGGCATCACTTTAGTCAGCTGACCCCTGAAGATCATGCAAGTAAGATGTGATGTCGGGGCAGATGCCCCCTTTTACTGTCTAAAGATGCCGGGTCTTGTTGCGACCCGCTGAAGACCATGTGAGTAGGATATGATGTAGAGGAGTATGCCCCCCTTTGATATAGGGAATATATATAAGAAGCTCCCTCTGCAGCAGCCGTCGGACCCCAGCTCTCTTGCTTGAAAGAGACCCCATCGCCATAATGAAGAAGTACAACTACATCACCAAAAAGATGCCCGATACAAACAAAGTGAACACCATTGATAAATATTACCGCAGCATGACACCTACGCCAATGGCCCAAGCTTTACCGCAGACCAGTTCTAAAGATGCTGGTCATGATGTCACAGGTTTTAATGAGGAGTTGTGCCGGAGGTTTGCAGATCTTAGCCTCAACGATTTGCCATGACTGATATCCCCAGAGTGGATGAAGCAGAAGGATCTATAACAGCTCCTAATTTGCCTGTGCATTAACTCTGGGTGGAGTTCGCGGAGTTGCGAAACGCAGAGCTCCACAAGCGGCGGAGTGCAATAGAAAATTGCCGTTTGCGGTGATTTTCAGTGCTGGATGCTTGTCTGCACTGTGCAATCATCGCGAACGGCACAATGCATAGCGCAAGCGGGCACTGCTTTTCTTTCTGCCGCTCGAGTAGATTTTTACTCGAGCGTCGGCTTTCTCAATGCAAACGGGCAGTTTCTCAATGCGAGCGGTCGCGAGCATACGCGACCACTCGCAATGAGAAACCTGACCCCCGCGGGTTGAGAAATCTCGCCGGGAGGTTTATTTTCCACGCTCGTTCTCGCCAACTTGATGTTGACGATCGCAAACAGGGAAAAATCTCGCCAGGAGGTGGATTTTCCTCGCTCGCCAACTTGACGTTGACGAACGCGAGCAAGGAAAAAAACTCTGCTACGCAGGGCGGAGTTTTTCGGATCTCCGTGAGCTCCGCGTAACGCGGGGTTCCGAAAACTCCGCAAACTCCACGAGCGGAGCGGAGTTCACTGCCCAGGCCTACTGTGTATGAAGATATGGGGTCTCCAGCCTGGTCGTCTTCTGATGTTGTCATCATGCGAAAGCCGGGAGCAAGCTCCGACGTTGGTTACGAGTCGCTGTATCTGAATCACTCTCAAGAGTTCAGAGGTGTTTTTGAACAAGCAGTGTGCTCAGAAGTGAGTAAAAGATTTTATTTTGCTTCTTTAAACTGTATGCACATACCTATTAAATGTTAACTGATAGATTGCCTTTCTTTCTTTTCTGAGGCACAGAAAGCATCATCAAAAAGAGCAGGGGTAGACAGTACGCCGCCACTGCTGCTAGTTAATGCCATTCATTTTTGCTGCTTATGCTGTTCAAAACAGATTGAAAGTTCCACAAGTCAAAATAGAGAACCATGTAAGAAATGTGCCTATATCCATAATATTGCTGATTTTGAAAAGGAAGCCCCGGCCCCACCCTTCGAGGACATATGGTGTCTTAAAGCCTGTGTTGTAAATGCCTGTCTCAAACATTGCTCTTATGCTCTCTGTCACAGACATAAAAGGAATGACCTGCAGCAGTAGGCTCACTGGTGTCTACATGCCCCGTACACATCAAGAACTATCCATCATATATGGTTTTTGTTAGACACCCACAAAGTATATAATCTGCTAAAGCTGCTGTATCATTTGACAGGTGAAAAAAGTGTCCATCCGAATTTGATTAGGGTCGTTTTGAGTACATTGAGAGAGATCCAATGCATGTGTGAGCAACGCACAAAATTTGAGTGCATGCAAAATCAGTGTCCATCATTTGTCAGAAAGATGGTTGAAAGAGCTGTAGAAAAACGTGTGATTTATATTTTCAAAATAGGCAGGTGGGAGGTTCTTTAGTCCTGAGAAAGCTATTTAAAAATGTTTAAAACCTGCCTATTGGGGCATTATCGTCTTACTTCATGTACATACTTACCCCCTAAGACAAATTAAAGAATGACCATCCACAGGCTGACACTTTTATAAGGCCTGGATACATATGCATCGCGGAATTGATCTACGTGTTCCTTAAAGAAAGAGTAGGCGTAATACATACAGCAATTCTAGGCTCTTTGAAGGTCTGTTTTCCACCAGAGACACCGAAATGTGATAGTCCTACATGTGTAGTTTGCTGGTGTGTCAAAGCGTGGTTACCTCCAGCAGATGAATATTGGAACGTGTACTACTACCATATGAAGGGTTTAATACTACCGCAGGCGGTCAGCTTGCAAAACACCTTTGATTTTCTGACCGAAGATTATTTCCGTAATAAAGGTTGTGTACTGCATGACTAGGAATTGCATGATCTTTTGAATGCTGCTTGCATCCTATGTGTGCAAAGTTATGGGAGGGGTGACAGAGAAGCAGTTGACTTTGTAGCTGTAAGAATATCAAAACTTGTGACTCTGCGACAACATTTCACCCTTCACCCGAGTGATGTCTGTAATGTTTGTCAAATTATGAATATACAGTGAATAAACTCATTCGCTACAACAACAGCCTCAATACTTGTATCAATACGTGGTAAATTAGGCATGTTTTCCGGTGCTCAGCATGGTCTTTCTTTTCAATAAAATGACCTGTCGCACAAAGAGTGTTTCATTTCACAGGCTATAGGGGCTTATAACATGGCTTATGATGTGTTAAGGAAAATGTATTATGATAAAAGTGGGGTCGAAGTTATGGAAGTGCAGAAGCTTTGTTTAGAAAGGCGCGATTTGAAAAAGAGCTGGTAAGTAGAAAGCTGGTGACGGAGTGGCTGTCTGGGGAAGAGGAATATTCACTCGATAAGCCTGCTATGAAGCGTTTCAAGAGGAAGCTCACCATCGTTATTGCGCAAATAGATTATCAATGGCAGGTAGACATCATCGGTCTTCAAGATCTATCCAGACACAATAACGGAGGGCAATACTTATTAACAGTCATCGATGTATTGTCCAAGTAAGCCTTAGCAGAAGCTCTACATGATAAGACTGGAATTAGCATCACAGCGGCCTTTAAAGACATATTCAGCGACGGTCAAACCCCTCTGAAACTGCAGAAAATAATTTTTAAACAAACTGTGTTCAGAACTTATTAAAACAACACTTGATTCATCATTTTATAATGCACATGGAGGTCAAAGCCGCGCTGATAGAATGTTTTAAAAGGCCTTTAAAATCTAAGATGTGGAAGTATTGCACGGCTTACAACACATACCGTTATGTGGACGTATTACGTATGTTTATTGAAGTTTATAATGCCAGCTACCATCAAAATGTAAATAAATGTAAATGTCCAGTATTTGTAAAACGCGAACAATTTCCCGAGGGTGTCAAGGCGCTGGGGGCCGTCGGGAAGATTAAGCAAGCTATTGCCCAGAGTCGCATGGTGCTGGGCTGATCTGCCACCGGCACCGGGGATCGAACCGTGAGCCCCCGGGTTCGGGAGTCAGTTGCCCTGGCCGCTGCGCCACACCTCTTCCCAAACATTGGTAATGCCACAAAATTCTTTAGTGCTGTGGAGAACCGTGTACGGCAATTGTTTAGCAGTCAAAGTAAAGAAACCTTTTCTCAAAGAAGGTGATCATGTTAGGGTGTCTAAGTTGAAAGGGGTCTTTACAAAAGGCAACCAGCAGACTTTTAGCGATAAAATACTTATAGTGGCACAAGTTGAGCTTAAAAAAGGTATATTTATTTACTGCTTAAATGATGTCGACAGTGAAGAGGTTGCGGGCAGATTTTACAACGAAGAATTGCAAAAGGTGCCGGCTGATCCGTAGCGGGTCTATAGGGTCGAAAAAGTTCTTAAATGGAAAGTTAGAGGGACTAAGAAGCACGCTTTAGACAAATGGAGGTGGTGCCTCAAGAAATTTAACAGTTGGGTGCTGGCTAGCTCTCTAAAGGCTATGTGAGTATGGAGCTCCTCTGCCCAAGAAGACGAAACAAAAATATCGATAGAGTCATTTCATATCACCTTACCTTTCAATGCATCAAAGGACATGTTCCCCGACAATAACATTTCTAATTTTACAGTGAAACATCTGAACTGGTGGACCTAAAAGGGAAGTGGGACGCTTCCCTAACTGAAATCCAATAACCTCGAACATGGGATAAGTTTACTTGGGCAGAGACCAAGTTTACTATAAAGCGTGACCAGAAGGTCGTTTATCTTCACCAAGGATTTGTTCCCAGATACTACAAAGCCATCAACAAATCCCTAGCCAGCATCAACATATATTCAAATATTCAGTTATATTTAGATTACGTCAGAAGGAAAGTGTTCATTAGCATGCCCAGACTCGACAGAGTTTATTTGCACCGGTCAATTAAGCAGGGTTTTTGGGACTGTGCAAGATATAAAAAGCATGGTGGAGCCAGACCCTAGGTGAAGGGTGAAAACAATACGCTGGTAAATATTCAATATATCAAGCCCGACTATATGCCAATTTCTAAAAAACACTTTGACACTATCTCCATCATGATATTCGATGACCAGTCTGAACCAGCGTCCTTTAAATACTGGAAAGTGATTGTCAAGCTCCATTTAAGGCAGCTACGTGACAGTGAATATTAAAGAAGTCGTTGTGGTGTTCATGAAAACATACGGTGACCCCATTCTGTACAGTGACTATTACCGACACCAGGCCGGATATGGCAGACCCTCATTCTTTCAAGGTACCCTGCTATGTACGGAGAGGGGCTGGTAGGTTTTTTTCATAGCTTGTTTAGTGGAGCTATGCCTTTCTTGAAAAGAGGTTATGAAATTGCAAAACCCTTCATTAAAGCGGCCAATGCAAACATTGCCCAGGATGTGGCAGGGTCTGTGACATTGGCGGAAGCTGAACAAATGAACGAACAACACCCAGAAGATGTAAAGCTGGTACTAAAAGGAAGCTAAAAGCATCAAGGCAGAGGGGTCCGCCCACTCCCTATAAAAAAAAAGGAGATGCGCTTCAAATGTCTCCCACAAAAGAAGGTCCGCAAGCCGGAATAGAGCCTCAAAGAACAAGAAAACAACAGCCCGAGTAAATATTTTTAAAAATTCACCAACAGCAGCCACGGCCTTCGTACATTGCGCCTCCAGAGAATGTGCCAAATCTGAGCTAGACCTATTTTCTCTCAAGCCATCGCAGACCAGCATTGAAAGTAGCTTTTTCATGGAAGTCTCACCTCTAGCCACTTTAACGCTGCTCGCTCCGATAGAGTATTCTGTGTCAGGGTCAACCGACATGTATTTGGACCTGAACAATACTCTACTACAGCTAGTCTGTAAAATCACAAATGATAACGGGTGCCAACCTAGATGACGATGCTAAAGCAACCATGTTTAACCAAGTAAACATTACCCTCGGAAATTGTCTCATCACGCAAAGTGATAACACGTACGCCTACAGAGCCTACATCAAGAGTATTCTCAATTACAGCAGTGACACCCTGGACACTCAGCTTTCAGCAGGGCTCTTCTACAAGGATACATATGCACATTTTGAAGACACGGCGCTGGACGGTCCCAATAAAGGTTTTGTAAAGAGAGTGAGCTTCGCAACCGAAAGTAAACAGTTTCCCCTCCTCAGCCATATACATTTCAACCTTTTTTTCCAAGATAAGCTGCTCATCAATGGTATCGATCTTAAGATCAAACTTACCCGCAACACAGACCCGTTCTGTTTCATGAGCGGTGATGTGGAGTGGTATAGACTTGTTATACTGGCCCCTAGTTTATTTGTAAAAAGAGTGAAAGTGTCACCCAGCGTCAGATTGTCACACGCAGAAGTTTTACAGCTATTGAATGTCAAGTGCACTGTTAAGAGTAGCTTTGAAGATATTCAGCATACCCACAGGGAGGAAGTTAACCCAACAACAAAATGTATTTTTGGAACAACTACGGAAACTGATTATCATAGGGTTTGTCGATAACGCAGCTTTTAGCGGCCTGTACACAGAAAACCCTTTCAATTTAAAAAACTACGACATCACCTACATTGCGTGGTTCCACAAGGGCGCTGTGATTCCTGCAAAACCATTCAAACCAAGCTTTGAAGACAATAATTTTGTTAGGGAATATCTAGGACTGGTTTCAATAACAGGAAAACACCTGAAGGACTCTGGAGTCGTCATGTCGAGAGAAGGTTATGGACAGTGTTAGATTTGGGGGTATCTAGTTGGCAGAGGTAGGTACCTTTGACCAAATAGGGACCCTTGCGTCTAGTCAGGGTAAGGGGTTACACTCCTGAAATGACCCCTGCTCATCCCCTTGGTAGCTTGGCACGAGCAGACAGGCTTAGTTCAGAGGCAGTGTGTAAAGCATTTGTGAACACATACAGTAATCCAGTGACAACACTACAAATGGACACCACACAGGTTGTATTATAAAAATAAGTATCTTTTATATAGATTTACCACAAGACCATAAACGACAAAAATAATCCACAATACTGTACTTTAAAGATGGTAGAATTAGCTTGAGTCTCTTAAAATGGAAATGCAACACTTTGCGTTCAATGTACCTGAGATGCGTAACGCGATACCACAAAAGTGGTGCAGGGAAGGTGATGCGTCAGTTCCTTACACGCAAGAACGGTGATGCGTCGGTTCCCTACTGATGCGCAGGGGACAGTGATGCATCGGTTCTTCTCGGCGTGGGGAGGTGATGCGTCGGTTTCTTACTGCGCTTCTGTGGCGATGCGACAAGCAGCGCTGTGATGCGATGAAGATCTGGTGCAAAGAAACAAAATGGCGTCTTCTTGATGTTGCGACAACGATGGGGTGATGCGTGCACGCCCGACGGCCGTGCGGCGATTTCGATGAATCTTTGGAACCGCGACAGGCCCTGCGATACGCTTCCCTGGCGATGCGACGGCATCTGATGAGGTCGACGATCTTCTCCTGGGATGCGGGGCGCCTCGTGTTGCGATGCGTTGGCGTCTGATGCGAGGTCGATGCTCTGCCGCGGGGATGCGACGGCGACACTTTTCTCCGGTGCTGCGAGGCGCTTCGAAGGATGCGAGGGTGTCATCGGCGCGCTTCTTCGGGGATGCGCCGGCGTCTGATGCGACGTCGACACTCTTCTCCGGTGATGCGAGAAGCAGCGGCTGCGGCGGCGACGCGCTTCTTCGTCTTGAGTCGCGCTTCCAGCTCCCAGCGACACGCAAGTGTGTCAGAAGGTCCAAATTCCCAGCAAAGGAATACAGGGGAGCTGGTGGGTGAAGTCTTTTGTTCCTGAGACTTCAGCAGGAGGCAAGCTCTGAAATCAAGCCCTTGGAGATCCTTCACAAGTTGATGAAAGTACACACAAAGTTCCCTTCTCCTTTCTATGGCAGACAGGCAACCACTGCAGGCAGATCCCTCTAGCTTAGGGATAGTCTTCTCCTCAGTTTCTTCTTGGTTCCGCTCCTCAGCAAAGGTTTCTTCTTGTTTCCCAAAAGTGATCTAATTTCCTAGGGGTCTGGGTCCCCTTTTTATACACCTTTTCTCTTTGTTCTCTGAAGGCAGAGAGGCCTTTGCCTAGTCCAAAACCAGTTCTGGTCAGCCCTGGAGCACTTTGTTTACAGGACTCCTTCTTTCCTTTCACAGAGTATGTCAGGGACATCAGACACACCACAGGAGGTGGAGCCAGCATTGTGGAGGGAAGGCACAGCCCTATTCAGGTCCCAGGTGCAACTCCTCCCACCTATCTCCATGCAGATCTCTCTATTCAGCCCTGTGCTGACTCACCCTGTCTCCTGGAGTCCCCAAGGCCCTTTCACTCACAAACCCAGACAAGGAATACACAACCTAGCAGAGGCAGGCTTGGATAGTTAGGCAAGAAAATACCTACTTTCTAAAAGTGGTATTTTCAAACGCAGAATGTTAAAACCAACTTCACTAAAAGATGTATTTTATCATCCTGAGTTCAGGCATACTAAATTCGTTTTTCTACCATGTTCCCTGGGTCAGTTAGGATTAGAAGGTGTAATCAAAACTGCCCATTCTGGCCTATGGGGAGCAGGTAGCCTTGCAATAGTGAAAAATGAAAATGGCTGTAATTCACTATTAGGACATGCCACACACACCAGGGTATGTCCTACTGTTGGACTTGGCCCTTTTTGGCCGGTTCACCCCTAAACTTTTTGCCTTGTGTGTCAGTAGTTTTAAGTCTCTGGGCACTTTAGCACTGTGGGCCAGTGTAAAGTGCGTGCGCGCTGAGTGCGTGTGGTGAGATTGTCCTGCCCTCCCATAGGAATGCATGGGGGATATGTGTGTCCATGGTAATTCCTGGTGTGAGAGGAGTGCAGGGGCGAGTTTAGTATGTGCGAACTCGTGAGAATAAATGCTGCGCAATGTTGTGCGCAGATTTATTGTGACTGGTGTAGAAATGCCACTTTTAGAAGTTGGCATTTATGTGTGCTCTGTGTCTGCCTGCCTGATGTGAATTGCATGTCTGGCTTTGTGAGTGACAGGGGCTGGGAGGTGTGTGTGGCTCCTGGAGGGGCAGGGTGAGTCAGCGCAGTGGTGAATAGAGATCTGCATCTAGATGGGAGGGAGGAGTTGCACCTGGGACCTGAATAAGGCTGTGCCTTCCCTCCACAATGCTGGCTCCACCCCCTGTGGTGCGTCTGATGTCCCTAGCCTGTCCTGTGAAAGGAGAGAGGAGCTGAGCAAAACAAAGTGCTCCAAAGCTCCCCCAAACCAGTTGCGTCTGGTTTTCCCCCAACCCTGTGCTGTGACACAAAGGGGATTTTGTGGATAAAAGAAGGGGCTGTGACCCCATGTTGGTTGTTCACTCTTGGTGCGCTGTTCCTGTTCTGTTCCTGACGGAGGGGGCTTGCTGGGGCCCAGGAGGGACCGCCATGGGGCTGCCTCCCTGCTGGAGGGCCCTGTGTGCTGGCCCCTGGGCCCAGCTATGCCCCTTCCTCTCTAAGGACTTATCCTTCTGCTTTGCCTGGCATCCTCCAGGCCTACAGGACTTTTGCCTGCATCTTGCGCCCTGGGAGCGCTGAAATCCGGCTCCGGAGGAGCGCTGGAGCTTCGCAGCGCAGAGCTGCATGTTGCCTTGAGGAATCCCCAGCGTAGGGATTCCCCCAAAGTGCTGTGATCGAGCGGGAGCCCACCCCGCTTTATGATGTTTATTTTTACTGCGGGAGCCCACCCCGCTGTATAGTTTTGATTAAGAGGGAGCCTACCCCTCATTGTGCCAGGAGAAATGAAAACGGCCGCCGCGATCGCGCGGCGACCAGGAAGTCAGGCACGCCTGCCTGGGACATGGGCGGGGCCTGCCAGCCGGCCGGACGTCCGCAAAGCCTGAGCGGGGCTCCCCTGAGCTGAGGGAAGCCCCACGTGTGCTGAAGGTGAAGAGGAGTGCGGCCGGAAGCTGGGCTGCGGGCTGAGGAGGACGGGAGCCTCCCCCGCCTCCCCGAGTGCCGATGATTAGTCCCGAGTCCCAGGAGGGGGCCCGGGTGAAGAGGAGTGCGGCGTGGTGAGAGGGGCTCCCGTGACCTGTGGGGAGCCCCGGCCTCATCGAGAAGTGCGGCCCCTGCCGCGTGGAGAAGTGGCACCGGTCCCCAGCGCCGAGAGGAGGCAGAGAGAGAGAGGAGCCTGCCGACCGCAGCCCGGTGAGTGGGGCTGGGGGCTGGTCTTCTCTGGGTTGGTGACCACGAAGCACCGAGGCAGTCCTGCTTGGCCGGGCGGTCCCGCAGGAGAGAGCGGGCCGCCCCACGATCGGGGCACAGCGTCGGTGCCCATTCCATGAGCGGCCCCGCCTGATGGCGGGCCGCTCCAACGAGGCTGGCATGATGTGTTAAAGCGCCAGTGCGCTCCACGAAGGGGGCATCTTGGTTTTTAGAGCCCCTGAGGGCCCCAGAGGCCCGGGGGCAGATCGAGGCGCATTGTCGGCGCCTGGGCGGTCCCGCCAGAGGCGGGCCGCCCCCAACGATGGTGGCCGGTGTTTAATGCCACGTGGGGGTCCAGAGGGCACAGAGGTGCCGGGCCCCCTTTATGCAAAGTGCCACAGCTGCGCCGCACCAGCGCGGGCAGCTGCAACGAAGGGGCATGAGCATGAGATGTCCCTGAGTGGGACCAGAGGCAGAGAGGTGCCAGTGAGTTTCCCAGCTGCCCAGCAAGTAGTGGGCAGCTGCTACGTTTAGGTTTGCGCAGTTGCGCCCGTGGATTTCGCTGCTAGGCAGCAGCCCTGACTTTCTGGACACAGGGCATTTGAGCCCCTTTGAGATGGCCAGTTGGCCAGGGGGGTCCCTGTTTATGTGATATTAGGAAATGTGATACCTCTAATGTAATTATGCTTATGAGGTTATGGCATACTGCGTGTATGCTGGTGAGGCCTAATGTCTAATGATGTTTATGCTAATGAGATTATTGCATACCGCGTGTATGCTGGTGAGGACTAAGGCGTAATATGTTTATGCTGGTGAGGTTATGGTCTAATGCGTTTAGGCTTATGAGGTAGGCGCAGAATGTATTTCGCGCCTAATGTGATACTGTGCATAATGTGGTTTATGTTACAGGATGATGCTGAGTACAGTGGCTACCGGTGATTACTGGTTGTACGTTTATGATATGTGCTACATTTACTAAGTTCGCTTTGTGCTGGTCCTGACAGTGGTCCAGTTGGCCCTGTCAGGTGTAAATAATCCCTTGTAAATATGACCTAGTGCCAGGTGGCACCATGTATATTATGTGAGTACTATTCTAATGTGTTATGAGAATACAAAGGCTATTTTTGATATAACCTTGTGTGGAGTTCCTTCTTGTGGTGTGCCTGGTATGTTGCTGCTGTGTGCGTGCGCAAACGCTTTACACATTGCCTCCGGGATAAGCCTGACTGCTCGTGCCAAGCTACCAAGGGGGTGAGCAGGGGTTATCTTTGGCGTGTAACTCGCTTGCCCTGACTAGAGTGGTGGTCTCTGCCTGGCTTTGGCGCAAGCCTTAGCCAACCAGAGATCCCATTTCTAACATTGGTTGTCAGCGGTGAGGATAGGACTTGCGTTTGCGCAGTACCACAGCGACAACTGGCCGCACTACAAAACTCTGCATTTTAGATAATCACATATTGGGGATTATTTTTACTGATTTTATTTTCTCCTCAACAGTGTCATTTTTTAATGGTGTTTTCTGCGCTTTTATGATTGGTGGCAGAAGAGAGAAAATGACAGGGCGGGACGCCAGTAGGTTGGGAGGTTCCCATAGATAGGGAGTCCCTTGCTGGGTCCAGTGCCCAATCCCTTTTCCTGTCCCCAGAGGTGTGGGTGGATAGGAGGGAAGAAAGGGAGTGTGGAGGAGAAAAAGTTAGCTCTGGAGGGTAGTTTATCCCCTGAGCTCAGTTGAGTTGTCTGGATTCACCAGTAAGGGTGGGATCCAGTGGTGGCAACAATATGGTGTCCAGTGCAGGAAGTCCCATTCCCCGTTCCCACAGTATGGTACCTGGTTCCCAGTAAGAGGGGTACAGGTTGAGATTCAGGGGCAGTAAGGAACTGTCTCACCAGTCTAGGTTGGGGGCGTGTCTGGATGAGTGGTGTGTTGCACTGGACGAGTGGGTGTGAGTTCTTTTGGTGATAAGGAGCTTGCACGGGAGGTGGACCTCTGACTGTGTGCTAGAGAGTCCTGCAGAGGCATTGGAGAATGATTCCAACAAGAGTGGCTCGGGTATCTTCCGGTCCTGTGTGGTGGAAGAGGTTCAATGTAGCCCAGCTAGGTCCCAGTGTAGTGGGAGGGGTGTAGGGGCACACGTCCTGTCTCAGAGGAGAAGGAGTGAGTGTGGGCTGTGTCCCAAGGTGCCCGAAACCCAGTCCCAGGGCCTGGATGGTTTCTTCAGGAAACACCAGGTTGGGGGCCTAGGCTGTACTAGTAGGCCATTTGAGGAGGATCTCCCATTGTCTAGAGGACGTGGAGTGTCTTTAACCAGAGCTCCAGCGGTCCTGGTGTCTGGCAGTACCACTCCAGTTGGGAGGGTGCAGAGGTCCAGAGTGAGGGATGAGAGGGGGAAAGAGTCCTCAGTGGAAGAGCCAGTGGGTCAGGGGCCAGCCAGAAGGGCTGAGTCGCCAATGAATGACCATGGTGACGCCACTTCTGTCCTGGGGGATCTGCACGCACTGTCAGATGGACAGGAGGTCGTGAGATCTGCGCCAGGCAGACTGTCACACGACACATTAGTTATGTGTCACCCTCGAGGGGGGGCATGCGTGATCCCCATGAAGTCCTGGTTCGCCGGGCATCTGACCAAAGGGTACCGTCCCTGGGTTGGGGAGCCAGGTTCAGGTGTTTCCTGACCTGGACGGCAGGGCGACTGTAATCAGTGTCCTGGCCGGGTTGCCTTCTAGGGGTACCCCTGTGAACACAGGTGGGGCCCATCTTAAGTGAAGAGACCCTGTGTTTCCCAGAAGGGGTGGTGCAGGCCTAGCCGGGATCTTTAGGGTCCCTGGCTGAATGTGGTAGTACTACCCTGAGAGCAGGTGGGGCCCATCTTAAGTGAAGGGACCCTGCTCTACAGTGGGAGGGTGCAGAACTCTGGAAGGGGGTGCAGAGGGAGGGAGTCCTCGCCTCTGACCCCGGTGCATCCGGTGAATTTGGATCCCAGGTGGTAGACCAGTTAATGGAGAGAGGTCCTGAACTGGTGGGAGAGTTGTGTTCTGGTGGGTGCTTCCCCTGGGAGGGTGCGGAACCCCAGAAGTAGAGGTAGGGTGAGGAGATGCTTTGCCCGTGACCTCTGGTCAGCCTGAGGGTGCGGACCCTCGGTTGAAGGATCAGTGGTAGTTTGGAACTACACTGAGAGGGAGAGTGGAGAATGGCTATTGGATGCCAGGGGTTACTGCCCCCACTCTGTGGATTGGCAAGGACCAGTGGCCTAGGGCCTGGTCCTGGCCGTGGACAACTAAGGAGTACCGGTGGGGTAGGTAGCCTAGTTGGTCCTGAGTTTTTTTTTCTTAGTTGGATCCCATGGGTTCCAAGTGGCGTAGAACCAGAGGGTGTCCCTGCAGTGCGGGCCCGTGTCCGTGTTCTATCGCCCCAAGCAGGGAAGCCCATCACGGTGGTCATTGGTCTGCCCTGCGTTTTGGCTGGAAGGGGGTTGTGTTGGACTTGGCCCTTTTTGGCCGGTTCACCCCCAAACTTTTTGCCTTGTGTGTCAGTAGTTTTAAGTCTCTGGGCACTTTAGCACTGTGGGCCAGTGTAAAGTGCGTGCGCGCTGAGTGCGTGTGGTGAGATTGTCCTGCCCTCCCATAGGAATGCATGGGGGATATGTGTGTCCATGGTAATTCCTGGTGTGAGAGGAGTGCAGGGGCGAGTTTAGTATGTGCGAACTCGTGAGAATAAATGCTGCGCAATGGTGTGCGCAGATTTATTGTGACTGGTGTAGAAATGCCACTTTTAGAAGTTGGCATTTATGTGTGCTCTGTGTCTGCCTGCCTGATGTGAATTGCATGTCTGGCTTTGTGAGTGACAGGGGCTGGGAGGTGTGTGTGGCTCCTGGAGGGGCAGGGTGAGTCAGCGCAGTGGTGAATAGAGAGATCTGCATCTAGATGGGAGGGAGGAGTTGCACCTGGTACCTGAATAAGGCTGTGCCTTCCCTCCACAATGCTGGGTCCACCCCCTGTGGTGCGTCTGATGTCCCTAGCCTGTCCTGTGAAAGGAGAGAGGAGCTGAGCAAAACAAAGTGCTCCAAAGCTCCCCCAAACCAGTTGCGTCTGGTTTTCCCCCAACCCTGTGCTGTGACACAAAGGGGATTTTGTGGATAAAAGAAGGGGCTGTGACCCCATGTTGGTTGTTCACTCTTGGTGCGCTGTTCCTGTTCTGTTCCTGACGGAGGGGGCTTGCTGCTGCTGGGGCCCAGGAGGGACCGCCATGGGGGCTGCCTCCCTGCTGGAGGGCCCTGTGTGCTGGCCCCTGGGCCCAGCTATGCCCCTTCCTCTCTAAGGACTTATCCTTCTGCTTTGCCTGGCATCCTCCAGGCCTACAGGACTTTGCCTGCATCTTGCGCCCTGGGAGCGCTGAAATCCGGCTCCTGGAGGAGCGCTGGAGCTTCGCAGCGCAGAGCTGCATGTTGCCTTGAGGAATCCCCAGCGTAGGGATTCCCCAAAAGTGCTGTGATCGAGCGGGAGCCCACCCCGCTTTATGATGTTTATTTTTACTGCAGGAGCCCACCCCGCTGTATAGTTTTGATTAAGAGGGAGCCTACCCCTCAGTGTGCCAGGAGAAATGAAAACGGCCGCCGCGATCGCGCGGCGACCAGGAAGTCAGGCACGCCTGCCTGGGACATGGGCGGGGCCTGCCAGCCGGCCGGACGTCCGCAAAGCCCGAGCGGGGCTCCCTGAGCTGAGGAAGCCCCACGTGTGCTGAAGGTGAAGAGGAATGCGGCCGGAAGCTGGGCTGCGGGCTGAGGAGGACGGGAGCCTACCCGCCTCCCCGAGTGCCGATGATGAGTCCCGGGTCCCAGGAGGGGGCCCGGGTGAGAGGAGTGCGGCGTGGTGAGAGGGGCTCCCGTGACCTGTGGGGAGCCCGGCCTCATAGAGAAGTGCGGCCCCTGCCGCGTGGAGAAGTGGCACCGGTCCCCAGCGCCGAGAGGGAGGCAGAGAGAGAGGAGCCTGCCGACCGCAGCCCGGTGAGTGGGGCTGGGGGCTGGTCTTCTCTGGGTTGGTGACCATGAAGCACCGAGGCAGTCCTGCTGGGCCGGGCGGTCCCGCAGGAGAGAGAGCGGGCCGCCCCACGATCGGGGCACAGCGTCGGTGCCCATTCCATGAGCGGCCCCGCCTGATGGCGGGCCGCTCCAAAGAGGCTGGCATGATGTGTTAAAGCGCCAGTGCGCTCCACGAAGGGGGCATCTTGGTTTTTAGAGCCCCTGAGTGTGAGAAGTTGGCCTGGTATATGCTGTCCACTAATTATAGTGGGCACCTTGCACCAGTCCAAACAACCCCTTATTGGAGATAGGTTAAAGACAACCTTATTGAAAGCTATCCTAGTGGTAGCTATGGAGAGCAGCCTTCAGGCTAAGTCTTGAAGGAATGTAAAGCAGCTTGTTTTACCAGTCTATAATCTCTTGAGTGATCAAATGAAAGAGCACCACACCAGGTATATATTCAAAATATATGTATTTATTGCTAAACACACCCCTCTAGTCTCTTTATGAGGCTAGAGTTCAAAGAACATAAGTTAGAAGTTATTTAAACACAGTAATAGCACAAATACACGTTTGGGCCCTAGGGGCGTACCAAACCATATACCAATAAAGTGGTATAAGAACCACGACTGAACTAGACACTAGGCCTAGAGCCTCTAGAAGTGCTTGGACCACAAGGAACCACCCAAGGTAGTGACACAGGGGACCCACGGGGGACGCGTGCAGTGTAAATACACAACCGCGATACGCCGTTGACTTCTATGGAGAAAGTTGTGATCGGGAAATTAAAGAAAAGGGACACTTAAAGGAGGACTTGGAGCAAACCCTTTGAGATCTAGGACTTTGAAGAGTCTCTACCCACGGGAGCACCGGAGTACTCGTGTTACCTCACCCAGTGAAGCCGGGTGCATAGGTGCCTTTCGGGGTCGGGTTTCGTCGTCGATTTGAATGGCGATCTGCTGCAAAGTGCTGCTGGCGACCAAGTGGAAAGTGTCCGGGTGGATCCAAGAGTGGATAGGAGATCTGAAGAACCTGAAAGCAGAGGGGACAGAGTCTGGGTCACTAGCCAGTGACCAGGAAGGCGATGGACAGATGCCCACCTATGTCGAGTGCTTCAGGTGCGTTGTCGGTCGTCTTGACTCTTCAGCCACGAGGTCCAGGAGGCGTTGTCGGCAACCAGGAGCAGGATTCGGGCTGGTAAACGATGTCTGTCGAGTGCTGAGGTGTCGGCGACCGGATTGGACCCAACAAGCCTTGGCAACGGCAAGTCTCGATGAAGATGAAGATCGTCGATGGTGCAGACCAGCAAGGTCTGGGGAACTCACCCAGCAAGGGTAAATGAGGGCAGGCCTGGAGCAACCAGGATGCCAAGTAAGAAAAAGATTGGCCTTCGTTAAGGGCTACTAGCCAACGGGCTAGCGACCGCAAAGGAGCCTCGAGACGTCGCACGTGGATCTGGCTCACAGGACACTCGTGGAGTGGAGGCCAGTGATCTTCAGTACAGTTGGTGCTGGAGGCTAGGGCTATTCGGAGCCCAAAGCACGACTTCGTGGGAGACCCAGAAGAGGATGCACTTGCAAATGTGCTCGATGTGCAGGGGTCACGGTCTCAAGTCACCCACAATAGCTACGGGCCTCAGCTTTGCTGGGGACTCAGGGTAGCCTCGGGGAAGTCTGAGAATCCACCTCTGGTGATGCGATGACTTCGGCGTCCGATGGGAGCTTCAGAAATGCAAACCGGACAGATGCTTCTTTGGTGCCTGCCAAGCAGGGGAGTCACTCCTTGACCCCAAGGGAGATTCTTCTGTCCTCTAATCGTGAGTAGAGCGTCGAAGGTCCAGGATTCTGTTTCAGAGTTTCGTCCAGGGATAATCTAAAGTCCTAAGGACTGGGTTCCTATACTTATACTAAGGATAGGGGTTGGACTACTCTGTGGCCCCACCTATGGGTGGGTCAGGGCAGAGGGGTGGCTACACCCCTTTCCCTTTGTCCAGTTCGCGCCAAATCAGGGGCTGCAAGCCCTGATCCGGTTTGAACTGGGGTATGCACTAGGGACACCAAGTGTGCCCCCAGTGCAGGACTTCAAAGCACCCGAAAGTGCTCCCGCCCAGCCCCAATACACATTATCCTGTCTGGGGAGGTGGTCACACCTCCCTGGGACAGGAAACCTATTGTCCAGGCCTCCCCTGCCGGAGTTTCGTCCAGCAGCAGGAGGCCAGACTCGTGTCTGTGGCAGCAGCATCCAATTTGTGATGCCAGGGCTTTGGAAAGAAGTTACCGGGCTAGCCAGAGTTAACATGTCTTTCCCTCTAGAAGGGTGGAATGCTACCCCCGCCGCCAGGATTGGCGGGGGGTAGTATTCCAAGATGTTTGACACCAAACACGACATGTTTAGGTGCAGCCATTCCAAAGTTAGCATTTAACGCGAGGTTATAATGCGCTTAAGAGTATATGGTCAGGCTGCACTAGAAACAGCATCAGAGAAGGGTCTCCGAACGCTGCAGAGGGGCCCTGCTCATGCAGGGGCACCCTCTCACATAGGAACCATGCACTCTGCCTTTAGGATTGATAAGGCCTGCCTTAGGAGTGACTTATAGGTTTATATGTGTGTATGTATTTTAGTGATATAGGTAACCTATATCACAGTAAGGGGTGCATGCACCACCTTACCCAGGCTGCAGTAGTGGTGTCAGTTTGGATGGCCTTCCAGGGGTGGCATAATACATGCTGCAGCCCCTGGTAGGCCTCTGAGGTACCTATGCCCTTGGTACATAGTATACCATATACTAGGGACTTATAAGGGCACTCCAGATTCAATCAGTGATGTGCCTAAGGCACATGGAAACCATTTTAGAGAGGAAGCAGGTAGGCTGGGGTTCTGATTAGCAGGGCCCCAGCCAGACTAATGTCGAAAAACAGTGAAGCATCCGCAAAAAGTGGGGGTACCCATGTGAAGCAGATCCTACTCTCCTACACAACCCCCCCCAAACGTAGGGACATTATACTAACCTTGCCCAGTTAAGTCTTCATGTTCTAAGTGGAAGTACCTAGAGAGAACATCTGCATTGGCATGGTTACTCCCAGGTCTATGTTCCACTGTAAAGTCCATCCCCTGTAGGGAAATGGACCACCTAAGCAGTTTGGGGTTTTCACCCTTCATTTGTTTTAGCCATAAGAGGGGCTTATGGTCTGTCTGAACCAGGAAGTGTGTACCAAACAAGTATGGCCTCAACTTCTTCAGAGCCCAGACCACAGCAAAGGCCTCCCTCTCTATGGCTGACCAACGTTTCTCTCTAGGGGTCAGCCTTCTGCTAATGAAAGCTACTGGCTGATCCTGACCTTCTTCATTCAATTGTGACAGTACAGCCCCTACCCCCAATTCAGATGCATCAGTTTGAACAATGAACTTCTTGGAGTAATCAGGACTCTGTAGAATGGGAGCAGTGCACATGGCCTGCTTCAGGTCATCAAATGCCTTTTGACAGCTAACTGTCCACTGAACCTTTTGGGCATTTTCTTAGAAGTTAAGTCATTCAGGGGTGTCACTATTGATCCATACCCCTTGACAAATCTCCTATAGTACCCAGTCAGGCCTAAGAAGGCTCTCACCTGAGTCTGGGTAGTGGGAGCAGTCCAGTCCATGATAGTCTGGATCTTGCTCTGCAAAGGTTGAACCTGGCCTCCACCCACAAGGTGGCCCAGGTACACAACCTGACTCTGCCCTATCTGGCACTTAGTGGCCTTGATAGTCAGGCCTGCCTTTTGCAGGGCCTGTAAAACATTCCTGAGGTGGACCAGGTGATCCTCCCAGGTGGAGCTAAAGACAGCAATATCATCTAGATATGCGGCACTATAAGCTTCAGACCTGTGAGAACTGTATTCACCAACCTCTGGAAAGTGGCAGGTGCATTCTTCAGACCAAAGGGCATCACCACAAATTGATAATGCCCACTAGGGGTTGAGAATGCTGTTTTGGGCTTTGCAGTATCAGCTAGTCTGATCTGCCAGTAGCCAGCTGTCAAGTCAAATGTGCTGAGATATTTGGCTGAGGCCAAAGTATCTATGAGCTCATCTGCCCTTGGTATTGGATGGGCATCAGTCCTAGTGACTGCATTGAGACCCCTGTAGTCCACACAAAACCTCATCTCTCTTTTTCCACCACTGGTGTGAGGTTTTGGCACAAGGACCACTGGACTAGCCCAAGGGCTATCTGAGGGTTCAATAACTCCCAATTCCAACATTTTCTGGACTTCAGTCCTGATACAGTCCCTGACATGGTCAGGTTGCCTATAAATCTTATTTTTAATAGGCAGACTGTCCCCAGTGTCCACTTCATGAGTGCACCAGGTGGTCTGACTGGGTGTCAGTGAAAACATATGTCTAAACTGATTGAGAACTTGCCTACAATCAGTTTGTTGCTGGAGTAGTGAGGCTGCCTGCCAAGGCTGCACCTTCTACTGACCCATCGTCAGGGTTCTGTGAGAGCAGGTCAGGGAGTGGGTCACTCTCTTCCTCCTGCCCTTCATCAGTAGCCATGAGCAAGCCCATGTCTGCCCTGTCCACATATGGTTTTAACCTGTTGACATGGAGAACCCTGTGGGGACTCCTGGGTGTTCCTAGGTCTACTAAGTAGGTAACCTCACCCTTCTGCTCAACAATAGTGTGGGGTCCACTCCATTTGTCTTGGAGAGCTGCTGGGGCCACTGGCTCCAACACCCACACCTTCTGTCCTGGCTGGTAAACAGTCAGAACAGCCTTTTGGTCATGCCAGGCCTTTTGAAGTTCCTGGCTAGCCTCGAGGTTTTTGGTTGCCTTTTTCATATACTCAGCCATCCTGGAGCGGAGACCAAGTACATAGTCCACTATATCTTGCTTTGGGGGCTTGAGAGGTAACTCCCATCCTTCCTTCACCAAGCACAGTGGACCCCTCACAGGGTGGCCAAACAGAAGTTCAAAGGGCTGTAACCAACCCCCTTCTGAGGCACCTCCCTATATGCGAATAAAAGGCAGGGCAAGAGTATGTCCCATCTACGCCTAAGCTTTTCTGGGAGCCCTTTAATCATGCCCTTCAAGGTTTTGTTGAATCTCTCAACTAAACCATTGCATTGTGGGTGATAGGGTGTGGTGAACTTATAAGTCACTCCACACTCCTTCCACATTGCTTTTAAGTACCCAGACATGAAGTTAGCACCCCTGTCTGATACTACCTCCTTAGGAAAGCCCACTCTTGAGAAAATTCCCAGGAGGGCCCTTGCCACCACAGGTGCTGTAGTGGTCCTGAGGGGAATAGCTTCTGGGTACCTGGTGGCATGATCCACTACCACCAGGATAAACCTGTGCCCAGAGGCTGTTTGGGGATCCATGGGACCAACAATGTCAATCCCTACCCTTTCAAGGGCACCCCCACCACAGGTAGTGGTATCAGGGGGCCTTTGTAGTGCCACCTGCCTTGCCACTGGCTTGGCAGGTTACACAGGAGCGACAAAACTCCTTGCTGTCTTCAGACATGTGGGGCCAGTGAAAGTGAGGGACAATTCTGTCCCAAGTCTTGTTCTGGCCCAGGTGACCTGCTAAGGGAATATCATGGGCTAGGGTCAATAGGAAGCCCCTGAACTTCAGAGGTATAACCAACCTCCTGGTAGCACCAGGCTTGGGGTCTCTACTCTCTGAGTACAGGAGTCCATCATCCCAATACACTGTATGGGGACCACTAGCTTTCCCAGCAGCCTCAGCAGCAGCTTGCTGTCTGAGGGGTTCAAGGGAGGGGCAGCTCTGCTGCTCCTGGCTCAGATCTGCCCTAGAAGGTCCCCTGTCCCCAAGAACTCAACCTGGTCAGGTTCAAGTTCCTCTGGGACAGTTCCTTCTTCAGGGCTGAGATCATCCCCCTCAAGGGACTGATCTTCCTCCTGAGCCAAGGGGAAGGCACTGCCTTAACCCTACTACTCCTCCTCTTGGAAGGCACTTGGTCCATTCTTCCAGAATCCAAGGCCTGTTCAGTGCTAGACATTTTGGCTTGTGACCTGGTCACAGCAAACACATCTGCAGGGATCCCCAGCATTTCTGCATGGGTCCTGAGCTCCACTTCTGCCCAAGCAGAAGTCTCTAAGTCATTGCCAAGCAAGCATTCGACTGGTAGGTTTGCACTCACCACAACCTTCTTAAGGCCAGTTACCCCTCCCCAGGAGAAGTTAACAACTGCCAGAGTATGGTCTGTTCTGACATTGCTAGCATTGGTCACTTGGTACATTTCACCAAGTATAACTTGCCCAGGATTCACAAGGTCTTGTGTCACCATTGTGACACTTGCCCCTGTGTCCCTAAATGCCAAAGCCTCACGTCCATTGATTAAAGGCTGTTGTCTGTACTTGCCCAGATTACTGGGACTCACAGTGGAGGTCACATCCATGCCTCCATCACAGACTAACACAGCCTGAGTCAGTTCTCTGACTAGGTCAGAGCCCAACTCAGTACCCAGGGTGAACCCTACTAAACCCTTGGCTGGAGCACTCCCACCAACTGTACTAGGGGAACAGGTGCCTTAGGGGCATTGGTGGGTGCTGGACTGGAGTCTTTGGACTTGGTGCAATCACTGGTCCAGTGGGTCTTTTGCTTACAGACCTTGCACCATGGTTTTCTTTGGCCTTTCCCTTTGGTAGACTGTGAATCCCCACCAGAAGAAGATTTTTGGGGGCCTGATGAAGACTTTTGATCTTTACCCTTCTCCCCACCCTTTTCAGAGTTCTTAGCATCTTGCTTCTTGGTTTCCCCACCTTGGTTCTGTACCTTCTGCTTCACCCTGGTTCTGACCCATTTGTCTGCCTTCTTTCCCAATTCTTGGGGAGAGGTCAGATCAGAGTCTACCAGGTATTGATGCAACAGCTGATTTTGACAGTTATTAAGAATCTGCTCCCTCATTATCAGATTGTACAATCCTGAGAAGTCACACACCTTACTGCCCATCAACCTGCCTTCCAGAGCCTTGGCAGAACAATCCACATAGTCTACCCAGTCTTGAGTCTGTGCTTTTTGGGTATCTCTGAACTTCAACCTGTACTGTTCAGTGGTTAGGCCAAACCCATCAATAAGAGCACTCTTCAAGACCTTGTAATTATCAGCATCCTCCTCTCTAACAGTGAGGAGCTTATCTCTACCTTTGTCTGCAAAGGAGAGCCACAAGATTGCTGCCCACTGCTCCTGAGGGACCTTCTGTACCTTACAGGCCCTCTCTAGAGCAGTTATCCACTTGTGGATGTCATCCCCATTCTGATAGGGAGGGACAATCTTGCTCAGGTTCCTATGGTCATAGGACCTTTCCCTATCTCTAGGGACATGGCTGCCACCATGGGACTCTAGTCCCAACTTTCTTCTCTCTCTAAAGAGATCTAGGGACTCCCTGTCTATAGCCAGTTGCTTCTTTTTGATTTCAAGCTGAGCTTCCTCATATTGAACCAGCCTCTTTCTTCTCTCATGAGAGGATTCCCTCCTATGAGATGAGACAGAGCTCCCTATGGAGGTGCCAGAGTGGTTAGACTCCTGAGAAGGAGATCTAGACTTTCTGGGCACACTCATAATCCTTCCTGGGGGGACAAAGAGGGCATCATCTTGATCATCCTCTTCATCTTCCTCAGGAGGGATTGGGTTATCCAGGTCAGGGTCATTTTCACCCTCCTGGCCAGTTTCAGAGGGGGGGCTGGGGGTATTTCTACCCCTGGTCCCATCCTCATCTTCTGCCCCACCCTCAGCTCCTACCCCTTCAGTCCCCAAGGGCTTACTAAGGTCATAAGCCACCAACAACTCTTTAAGGTGTTGGGTGGTGGGACTTTGGCCTGTCCTTATTTTTCTCAAGTTGCATAAAGCTCTCAATTCCAAGAATGGGAGTGTATCATACTTGGAGGGTGGAAGCTCAGTGGCTTCCTGCAAGGATTCTTTAGATCCTACCCTCAAAGACATTACTAGTGTGGTGTGGTGTGGTGTATGCACTACCTACTCTAGTGTGGCCTACTAAACTCTCTTGAGTTGTAGAAAGGGTTGTGCTATCCCTTAACACACAACTCTAAGTTCAGTAGAACTTACTGTATTCTAAGCTTAAATTATATGTACCTTAGGTACCTTTAGTGGTTTTCAGTTGATCAATTCAATTGAGATTATCTGGTAAAACAATAGCAAGCTGGAATCCCACACGCTGCACACCAATGTGAGAAGTTGGCCTGGTATATGCTGTCCACTAATTATAGTGGGCACCTTGCACCAGTCCAAACAACCCCTTATTGGAGATAGGTTAAAGACAACCTTATTGAAAGCTATCCTAGTGGTAGCTATGGAGAGCAGCCTTCAGGCTAAGTCTTGAAGGAATGTAAAGCAGCTTGTTTTACCAGTCTATAATCTCTTGAGTGATCAAATGAAAGAGCACCACACCAGGTATATATTCAAAATATATGTATTTATTGCTAAACACACCCCTCTAGTCTCTTTATGAGGCTAGAGTTCGAAATACATAAGTTAGAAGTTATTTAAACACAGTAATAGCACAAATACACGTTTGGGCCCTAGGGGCGTACCAAACCATATACCAATAAAGTGGTATAAGAACCACGACTGAACTAGACACTAGGCCTAGAGCCTCTAGAAGTGCTTGGACCACAAGGAACCACCCAAGGTAGTGACACAGGGGACCCACGGGGGACGCGTGCAGTGTAAATACACAACCGCGATACGCCGTTGACTTCTATGGAGAAAGTCGTGATCGGGAAATTAAAGAAAAGGGACACTTAAAGGAGGACTTGGAGCAAACCCTTTGAGATCTAGGACTTTGAAGAGTCTCTACCCACGGGAGCACCGGAGTACTCGTGTTACCTCACCCAGGAAGCCGGGTGCATAGGTGCCTTTCGGGGTCGGGTTTCGTCGTCGATTTGAATGGCGATCTGCTGCAAAGTGCTGCTGGCGACCAAGTGGAAAGTGTCCGGGTGGATCCAAGAGTGGATCGGAGATTTGAAGAACCTGAAAGCAGAGGGGACAGAGTCTGGGTCACTAGCCAGTGACCAGGAAGGCGATGGACAGATGCCCACCGATGTCGAGTGCTTCAGGTGCATTGACGGTCGTCTTGACTCTTCAGCCACGAGGTCCAGGAGGCGTTGTCGGCAACCAGGAGCAGGATTCGGGCTGGTAAACGATGTCTGTCGAGTGCTGAGGTGTCGGCAACCGGATTGGACCCAACAAGCCTTGGCAGCGGCAAGTCTCGATGAAGATGAAGATCGTCGATGGTGCAGACCAGCAAGGTCTGGGGAACTCACCCAGCGAGGGTAAGTGAGGGCAGGCCTGGAGCAACCAGGATGCCAAGTAAGAAAAGATTGGCCTTCGTTAAGGGCTACTAGCCAACGGGCTAGCGACCGCAAAGCGAGCCTCAGGACGTCGCACGTGGATCTGGCTCACAGGACACTCGTGGAGTGGAGGCCAGTGATCTTCGGTGCAGTTGGTGCTGGAGGCTAGGGCTACTCGGAGCCCAAAGCACGACTTCGTGGAAGACCCAGAAGAGGATGCACTTGCAAATGTGCTCGGTGTCCAGGGGTCACGGTCTCAAGTCACCCACGATAGCTACGGGCCTCAGCTTTGCTGGGGACTCAGGGTAGCCTCGGGGAAGTCTGAAAATCCACCTCTGGTGATGCGATGACTTCGGCGTCCGGCGGGAGCTTCAGAAATGCGAACCGGACAGATGCTTCTTTGGTGCCTGCCAAGCAGGGAGTCACTCCTTGACCCCAAGGGAGATTCTTCTGTCCTCTAATCGTGAGTAGAGCGTCGAAGGTCCAGGATTCTGTTTCAGAGTTTCGTCCAGGGATAATCTAAAGTCCTAAGGACTGGGTTCCTATACTTATACTAAGGATAGGGGTTGGACTACTCTGTGGCCCCACCTATGGGTGGGTCAGGGCAGAGGGTGGCTACACCCCTTTCCCTTTGTCCAGTTCACGCCAAAGCAGGGGCTGCAAGCCCTGATCCGGTTTGAACTGGGGTATGCCTAGGGACACCAAGTGTGCCCCCAGTGCAGGACTTCAAAGCACCCGAAAGTGCTCCCGCCCAGCCCCAATACACATTATCCTGTCTGGGGAGGTGGTCACACCTCCCTGGGACAGAAACCTGTTGTCCAGGCCTCCCCTGCAGGAGTTTCGTCCAGCAGCAGGAGGCCAGACTCGTGTCTGTGGCAGCAGCATCTATTTTGTGATGCCAGGGCTTTGGAAAGAAGCTACCGGGCTAGCCAGAGTTAACATGTCTTTCCCTCTAGAAGGGTGGAATGCTACCCCCGCCGCCAGAATTGGCGGGGGGTAGTATTCCAAGATGTTTGACACCAAACACGACATGTTTAGGTGCAGCCATTCCAAAGTTAGCATTTAACGCGAGGTTATAATGCGCTTAAGAGTATATGGTCAGGCTGCACTACAAACAGCATCAGAGAAGGGTCTCCGAACGCTGCAGAGGGGCCCTGCTCATGCAGGGGCACCCTCTCACATAGGAACCATGCACTCTGCCTTTAGGATTGATAAGGCCTGCCTTAGGAGTGACTTATAGGTTTATATGTGTGTATGTATTTTAGTGATATAGGTAACCTATATCACAGTAAGGAGTGCATGCACCACCTTACCCAGGCTGCAGTAGCAGACCTGTGGTGTCAGTTTGGATGGCCTTCCAGGGGTGGCATAATACATGCTGCAGCCCCTGGTAGGCCTCTGAGGTACCTATGCCCTTGGTACATAGTATACCATATACTAGGGACTTATAAGGGCACTCCAGATTCCAATCAGTGATGTGCCTAAGGCACATGGAAACCATTTTAGAGAGGAAGCAGCTAGGCTGGGGTTCTGATTAGCAGGGCCCCAGCCAGACTAATGTCGAAAAACAGTGAAGCATCAGCAAAAAGTGGGGGTACCCATGTGAAGCAGATCCTACTCTCCTACACTGAGGGCCCCAGAGGCCAGGGGGCAGATCGAGGCGCAATGTCGGCGCCTGGGCGGTCCCGCCAGAGAGCGGGCCGCCCCCAACGATGGTGGCCGGTGTTTAATGCCACGTGGGGATCCAGAGGGCACAGAGGTGCCGGGCCCCCTTTATGCAAAGTGCCACAGCTGCGCCGCACCAGCGCGGGCAGCTGCAACGAGAGGGGCATGAGCACGAGATGTCCCTGAGTGGGACCAGAGGCACAGAGGTGCCAGTGAGTTTCCCAGCTGCCCAGCAAGTAGTGGGCAGCTGCTACGTTTAGGTTTGCGCAGTTGCGCCCGTGAATTTCGCTGCTAGGCAGCAGCCCTGACTTTCTGGACACAGGGCATTTGAGCCCCTTTGAGATGGCCAGTTGGCCAGGGGGGTCCCTGTTTATGTGATATTAGGAAATGTGATACCTCTAATGTAATTATGCTTATGAGGTTATGGCATACTGCGTGTATGCTGGTGAGGCCTAATGTCTAATGATGTTTATGCTAATGAGATTATTGCATACCGCGTGTATGCTGGTGAGGACTAAGGCGTAATATGTTTATGCTGGTGAGGTTATGGTCTAATGCGTTTAGGCTTATGAGGTAGGCGCAGAATGTATTTCGCGCCTAATGTGATACTGTGCATAATGTGGTTTATGTTACAGGATGATGCTGAGTACAGTGGTTACCGGTGATTACTGGTTGTACGTTTATGATATGTGCTACATTTACTAAGTTCGCTTTGTGCTGGTCCTGACAGTGGTCCAGTTGGCCCTGTCAGGTGTAAATAATCCCTTGTAAATATGACCTAGTGCCAGGTGGCACCATGTATATTATGTGAGTACTATTCTAATGTGTTATGAGAATACAAAGGCTATTTTGATATAACCTTGTGTGGAGTTCCTTCTTGTGGTGTTCCTGGTATGTTGTTGCTGTGTGCGTGCGCAAACGCTTTACACATTGCCTCCGGGATAAGCCTGACTGCTCGTGCCAAGCTACCAAGGGGGTGAGCAGGGGTTATCTTTGACGTGTAACTCCCTTGCCCTGACTAGAGTGGTGGTCTCTGCCTGGCTTTGGCGCAAGCCTTAGCCAACCAGAGATCCCATTTCTAACACCTACCTTATACTTACAATGCACCCTGCCCTTGGGCCTACCATAGGGGTGTCTGATATGAAGAAAAGGGAAGGTTTAGGGACTGGTAAGTGGGTGCACTCACCAAGTCGACATGGCAGCCCTAGGCTGCACACAAGCTCTGCAGTGGCAGGCCTGAGACACACTTTACAAGCTGCTTCTGTGGGTGGCACAACCAGTGCTGCAAGCCCACCAGCAGCATTGGATTTACCAGCCCTGGGCACACTCAGTGCACTGTACTAGGGACTGACAAGTAATCCAATCATCCAATCATGGAGTCACTAATACATAACACAATTTATCTTAGGGAGCACTTGCACTGTGGCACTGAATAGCAGTGGCACAGTGCCCAAAGCATCTAAACCAGCAAAAACAGATCAATAACATTGGAGGCATCCTCAAAAAATGGAAGGGAGACCCACGCCAAGGATGCTAGGTCTAACACGTGTCCCCTCCAGCTGAGATGTGGGGAGAACTATCCTACCTCTAGAGAGTTCTCTTCACTAAGGCGGAAAAATCTGGACAGACCATCAGCATTGGCGTGTTCTGTACCAGGGCGGTGTTCCACCGTGAAGTCCATCCCCTGTAGGGAAATGGACCACCTCAACAGCTTTGGATTCTCACCCCTCATCTGCATCAACCATCTGAGGGGCCTGTGGTCTGTCTGAACCCGGAAGTGAGTCCCAAACAGGTATGGTCTCAGCTTCTTCAGCGCCCAGACCACAGCGAATGCCTCACACTCAATAGCACTCCACCTCTGCTCCCGTGGAAGTAACCTCCTGCTAAGGAAGGCTACAGGTTGGTCTAGGCCCTCCTCATTCATCTGTGACAAAACAGCCCCCACACCATGCTCTGAAGCGTCTGTCTGAACGATAAACTCTTTGGAGAAGTTGGGGGCCAGAAGCACGAGCGCCGTGCACATGGCTGTCTACAAGGTGTCAAAAGCTTGTTGACAGGTGTCAGTCCAAATCACTCTCTTGGGCTGCTTCCTGGAAGCCAGCTCTGTCAAGGGTGCAACAATGCTGCCATACCCCTTGACAAATCTCCTGTAATACCCGGTGAGTCCTAGGAAGGCTCTCACCGCTGTCTGGGTCTTGGGAGGCTCCCGAGCCAGAATGGTATCTATCTTGGGCTGTAGGGGCGCCACCTGGCCGCTCCCAACCTGGTGTCCCAAGTACACCACGGAACCCTGCCCGATCTGGCACTTACTCGCCTTGATCGTGAGGCCTGCCCTCCGCAGAACCATCAACACTTCCCAGAGGTGGCGCAGATGTTCTTCCCAACTGGTGCTGAACACTGCGATGTCATCCAGGTAGGCGGCACTGAATTCCTCCAGTCCAACCAACACCTGGTTGACCAACCTCTGAAAGGTGGCAGGGGCATTCTTCATCCCAAAGGGCATCACCCGGAATTGGTAGTGCCCATCTGGTGTGGAGAATGCTGACCTCTCCTTTGCCCCATCAGTCAAGGCGATCTGCCAGTACCCAGATGTTAAGTCAAACTTACTGAGGTACCGGGCAGCCCCTAACCGATCTATGAGCTCATCAGCTCTGGGGATGGGGTGTGCGTCAGTCCTGGTGATGGAATTGAGTCCTCTGTAGTCCACACAGAACCGGAGTTCGGGTGTGGCACCAGGCGCGGCAGCCTTTGGGACCAAGACCACTGGGCTGGCCCAAGGGCTGTGAGAGGACTCAATTACCCCCAATACAAACATCTTGGAGACCTCCTCCTTGATGCAAGCTCTCACCCTGTCAGTCACCCTGTAAGCCTTGTGCTTGACAGGAAGACTGTCCCCAGTGTCCACATCATGGACGCACCAGTAAGTGACACTAGGAACCAGGGAGAACAGGTCAGGAAACTGCCCCAACAGTTGGCGACAGTCACCTTGCTGCTCAGGTGTCAGGGAGGTAGAGAGGTTCACACCCTCCACTGATCCATCTTGCTCTTGGACTGACAGGAGGTCAGGAAGAGGCTCGGTCTCCTCCTCCATCCCAGCATCTGTAGCTAAGAGCATGCCCACTTGGGACCTCTCCAAGTGGGGCTTCAGGCGGTTGACGTGCAGGACCCGCAAGGGGTTCCTGGGAGACCGCATGTCCACCAAGTAGGTAACAGGACTTTTGCGCTCCACCACCTCAAAGGGTCCGGTCCACTTATCCTAGAGCGCACAGGGCTCCACTGGGGCCATGACCCACACTTTCTGACCAGGTTGAAGCTCAACCACAGTGGCATTCTGGTCGTACCACCGCTTCATTTCCTCCTGGTTGGCTTCCAGATTTGCCTCAGCAAGTTGCCTAAAACGCCTAGTTTGGTTCCTGAAGGCCAGCATGTAGCTATATACATCCTGGGGAGGTTTCCTGGGAGATTGCTCCCAGCCTTCCTTGACCAAACTCAGAGGTCCTCTCACTGGGTGACCATACAGAAGCTCAAAGGGGCGGAACCCTAGAGACTTCTGTGGCACCTCACGGTATGCAAAAAGAAGGCATGGCAAGAGGACGTCCCACTTACGCCTCATGGGTTCTTCCAGACCCATAATCATGCCCTTCAGGGTCCGGTTGAATCTCTCAACCAACCCATTTCCTTGGGGGTGGTAAGGAGTGGTGAACTTGTACGTTACACTGCACTCCTGCCACAGGGACTTCATATACTTGGATATAACTTTAGTATCTCTGTCAGACACCACCTCTTGAGGGAACCCCACACGGGAGAAAATTCCCATCAGTGCCCGTCCCACCACGGGGGCCGTCACTGTCCTCAGAGGGATGGCTTCAGGGAACCGGGTGGCGTGGTCCACCAAGACCAGGATGAACCTGTTGCCCATGGCTGTCTTGGGGTCCAGTGGCCCCACAATGTCAATACCCACCCGTTCAAAGGGGGTGCTGACTACGGGGAATGGCTGGAGAGGAGCCTTCTGCTTCCTCCCACTTTTTCCACTTGCCTGGCAAGTCTGACAGGTCCTGCAGTGAGTGGCGGCACTCCTGCGCATCTGGGGCCAAAAGAAATGGGTGACAAGCCTTTCAAAGGTCTTGCCCTGCCCCAGATGTCCTGCTAAAGGCACATCATGAGCCAAACCCAGTAGGAAGGCTCTGAAGCGCTGGGGTACCACCAGCACATGGCTGACCCAGGCTCAGCAACCTTAGGCTCGCTATACAGGAGACCATTCTCCCAGTAGATCCAATGTGATCCAGACTGATCACCTGCTGCCTGGTCTGTGGCCTGTTGCCTCAGACCTACGAGAGAAGGGCACTTGTTCTGCTCCTCGTAGAACTCTTCCCTGGAGGGTCCTCCATCTTGCTGCCAATGGGTCAGCTCAGGCAGGTCCCCCAGTTCAGCTACCTGTTCCCCTGTAGGCTCCAGGGCAACCCCCTCAGGGTCTGCCTCCTCCTGGACCATGGGAACTTCGGGGGCCAGTTTCCCGCACCCCCTGCCTCTTCTCTCTCCGGCAGGCACCTGGGCCTCCCTCTCAGGCTCCAGGTCCTCTTGAACACCTCTGGCTGCCATGGACCGGGTGGTCACACACGCCCAATCAGGTAAGCCCAACATCTCCAAATGAGCACTCCGCTCCACCTTAGCCCAAGGTGAGGTCTCCAAATCGTTCCCTAACAAACAGTCAACAGGCATGGCTGGCCTCACAGCTACTTGAAGAGTACCAGAGACCCCCCACTCAAAGGGAACCTGAGCCACCTTGCAGTGGCTCTCTGTGTTGTCAGCGACAACAACTGGATAGAATGCATCAGGGACCACCTGCTCTTTAGACACCAGGTGACACTTGACAGCTGTCACACTGGCTCCTGTGTCTCTCAGAGCCTCCACCCTATGGCCATTGATGGTCACCCACTGCCTGTACTTCTTAGCGTTCTCAGGCAGTGGGGTCCTAGGGACCATCTCAGAGTCTCCTAATGAGACAAGGGACAATACTACAGGATCCCCCCCACCTTGGGCACCCATCTCCTCCCCCAGGGCTACACTAGCCAACTGCCGGGGGACTGCACCAGGGGGTGCTGGCTTTCCAAACAAAGGGCAATGGGGATCATTTGCCTTGTGGCCTAGGGCGCCACACTTGTAGCACACCAGGGGTCCCCTATGAACAGGTGGACCTGTCGGAGCCCCGTGCTTATTCTCAGGGGAAGACTGGGAACCTTTCCCTTGGTTCCCTTGGGGTTTACTTTGGGGCCCTTTCTGGAACTCCCTCTGTTTACCCTTGTCCCCCCCATTCCTGTGCTGGGGACCCTGCCCACCCTTGGCGGAGTCTCCCACATGACCCTTGTGGACCCTGGTGCTCACCCAGCGGTCCGCCTCCTCAGCAAGCTGCCTAGGGTTAGTCAGCCTACTATCAATCAGGTGCTGGCGTAGCTCAGGAAAACAATTACTGGACAAGTGCTCCCATGCAATCAAATCAAAGAGCGCCTGAAAATCATTTGCTTTGCTACCCTTTACTCAACCATCTAAGGCTCTGCAAAAAAAGGTCACATACTCAACCCAGGTACTGCCTTCAATCTTCTTACAGTTCCTGAACCTCTGCCTATAGAGTTCAGGAGTCAACCCATACCTGGTCATCAATGCATTCTTCATGTGGCTGTAGGAATTATAGACTTCAGAGGGCAAGTCCAACAAGGTATCCCGCCCCTCACTAAGGAACCGACCCCACAACCCCGCTCCCCAATCCTTCTCAGGGACCCGGTGGGAAGTCATGGCTACCTCATAGGCCTTGAACCATTGCCCAATATCATCATTCTTAAAAAACTCCTTAACCACATCCTTAGGAATATACACCCTAGCCTCCACAGGCACGGACGGTGTGCTGCCACCAGAGGGAGTAATCTCTAAATTCTTGGCTCTGAACTCCCATCTCCCTCAAACATTTTTCATGCTCCTGATCCATTCTTTTCTCTTCTAATGCCAACTTTCTAGATTGCAATTCAAATTCCAACTGCCCCTTTAACTTGAGCTTGGTCAGCTCCATCTCATGCATCCTACTCTTTTCTCTTTTCTCTGTCCTCCAGCTCTTCTGGGGACAGACCTCTGACAGAAACACTGCTACCTACAGGGGAAGGTGCTCTCCTCTCCCCTGGAACCACTGGCCCATCCAGCTGCTCATCTGCATTCTCAGCCCCTTCCTCATTCTCAGGGGTATTCCTTGCTTGAACCCAGGCCCTCAGCGCCTTTTGGAACTCATCCTTCTTGGTGATTCCGGTCATAGCAACTTTAAATTTCCTGCAGAAGTGCTTCAGCTGTTTGACATTGTAGCATTCTAGTCTCTCCTCTTCCCAATCACACTCAACAGATGCTATGGATGCTGCTGTATCCATGGTGATTAAACTTGGCAGTTTTTAGCAAAAATAGAAAGTCCCAGAAAAGAATATCTACCAAACGTATGTGGTTGCGTTTTGGTCTGCACTCACTAGGTAGTGTTCACCAATCACTGTACATGAGTCACAAATGCAAGTCCAGAATCCTCACCGCTGACCACCAATGTTAGATTTGGGGGTCTCTAGTTGGCAGAGGTAGGTACCTTTGACCAAATAGGGACCCTTGTGTCTAGTCAGGGTAAGGGAGTACACTCCTGAAATAACCCCTGCTCACCCCCTTGGTAGCTTGGCACGAGCAGACAGGCTTAGTTCAGAGGCAGTGTGTAAAGCATTTGTGAACACATACAGTAATCCAGTGACAACACTACAAATGGACACCACACAGGTTGTATTATAAAAATAAGTATCTTTTATATAGATTTACCACAAGACCATAAACGACAAAAATAATCCACAATACTGTACTTTAAAGATGCTAGAATTAGCTTGAGTCTCTTAAAATGGAAATGCGACACTTTGCGTTCAATGTACCTGAGATGCGTAACGCGATACAACAAAAGTGGTGCAGGGAAGGTGATGCGTCGGTTCCTTACACGCAAGAACGGTGATGCGTCGGTTCCCTACTGATGCGCAGGGGACAGTGATGCGTCGGTTCTTCTCGGCGTGGGAGGTGATGCGTCGGTTTCTTACTGCGCTTCTGTGGCGATGCGACAAGCAGCGCCGTGATGCGATGAAGATCTGGTGCAAAGAAACAAAATGGCGTTGTCTTGATGTTGCGACAACGAAGGGGTGATGCGTGCACGCCCGACGGCCGTGCGGCGATTTCGATGAATCTTTGGAGCCGCGACAGGCCCTGCGACACACTTCCCTGGTGATGCGACGGCGTCTGATGCGAGGTCGACGATCTTCTCCTGGGATGCGGGGCGCCTCGTGTTGCGATGCGTCGGCGTCTGATGCGAGGTCGATGCTCTGCCCCGGAGATGCGACGGCATCTGATGCGACGGCGACACTTTTCTCCGGTGCTGCGAGGCGCTTCGAAGGATGCGAGGGTGTCAGCGGCGCGCTTCTTCGGGGATGCGCCGGCATCTGATGCGACGTCGACACTCTTCTCCGGTGATACGAGAAGCAGCGGCTGCGGCGGCGACACACTTCTTCGTCTTGAGTCGCGCTTCCAGCTCCCAGCAACACGCAAGTGTGTCAGAAGGTCCAAATTCCCAGCAAGGGAATACAGGGGAGCTGGTGGGTGAAGTCTGTTGTTCCTGAGACTTCAGCAGGAGGCAAGCTCTGAAATCAAGCCCTTGGAGATCCTTCACAAGTTGATGAGAGTACACACAAAGTTCCCTTCTCCTTTCTTTGGCAGTCAGGCAACCACTGCAGGCAGATCCCTCTAGCTTAGGGATAGTCTTCTCCTCAGTTTCTTCTTGGTTCCGCTCCTCAGCAAAGGTTTCTTCTTGTTTCCCAAAAGTGATCTAATTTCCTAGGGGTCTGGGTCCCCTTTTTATACACCTTTTCTCTTTGTTCTCTGAAGGCAGAGAGGCCTGTGCCTAGTCCAAAACCAGTTCTGGTCAGTCCTGGAGCACTTTGTTTACAGGACTCCTTCTTTCCTTTCACAGAGTATGTCAGGGACATCAGACACACCACAGGAGGTGGAGCCAGCATTGTGGAGGGGAGGCACAGCCCTATTCAGGTCCCAGGTGCAACTCCTCCCACCTATCTCCATGCAGATCTCTCTATTCAGCCCTGTGCTGACTCACCCTGTCTCCTGGAGTCCCTCAGTCCCTGTCACTCACAAACCCAGACAAGGAATACACAACCTAGCAGAGGCAGGCTTGGATAGTTAGGCAAGAAAATACCTACTTTCTAAAAGTGGTATTTTCAAACGCAGAATGTTAAAACCAACTTCACTAAAAGATGTATTTTATCATCCTGAGTTCAGGCATACTAAATTCGTTTTTCTACCATGTTCCCTGGGTCAGTTAGGATTAGAAGGTGTAATAATCAAAACTGCCCATTCTGGCCTATGGGGAGCAGGTAGCCTTGCAATAGTGAAAAACGAAAATGGCTGTAATTCACTATTAGGACATGCCACACACACCAGGGTATGTCCTACCTTATACTTACAATGCACCCTGCCCTTGGGCCTACCATAGTGGTGTCTGAAGGTTTAGGGACTGGTAAGTGGGTGCACTCACCAAGTCGACATGGCAGCCCTAGGCTGCACACAGGCTCTGCAGTGGCAGGCCTGAGACACACTTTACAAGCTGCTTCTGTGGGTGGCACAACCAGTGCTGCAAGCCCACCAGCAGCATTGGATTTACCAGCCCTGGGCACACTCAGTGCACTGTACTAGGGACTGACAAGTAATCCAATCATCCAATCATGGAGTCACTAATACCTAACACAATTTATCTTAGGGAGCACTTGCACTGTGGCACTGAATAGCAGTGGCACAGTGCCCAAAGCATCTAAACCAGCAAAAACAGATCAATAACATTGGAGGCATCCTCAAAAAATGGAAGGGAGACCCACGCCAAGGATGCTAGGTCTAACAGACAGGGATTCACACTGTTGGCATTTGATTTGAGCCCCGATATGGAAGACTGCGACCAATACAACCTAATCAAAAATAGAAATCTAAACGTTGAAGTACATTTTTAGAAACCCCTGGCGGCAAATGTGAATATGACTGTATTCTCAGTGTTTGACAGCATCATCCAAATCATTCACGCCAGCCAGATTTTGTTTGATCATCTTTAAAATATTGTAAAATGCACACCTTCAGATTTGTGATTTCTTAAGCAAACATAGATACACTAAGAAATACTTTCTAGGAGTATTTTCAATTGATAGGTTACCCGATGAAATTGGAATAGAAAGGCCTAGCACTCTTGTGTTTAACACAGAACCACACTATAAGGAAGGAACTCATTGGGGAGCTCTATTTTTAGATGAAGACGCAGTTATGGGGTTTGACAGAACTGCAGCCTTCCCCACGCACCGTATCTATACAATTACATATTTGAAAAAGCTGCTAAAAGGGTAGAGTATAACAAAAAACAGGTACAGGATACTCTGTCCATTACTTGCGGTGAGCATTGTATACAAGTTATTAGTAAAATGTAAGAGGGTATTACGTTTAGAAATTTCTTAAGTCTATATTCGAGCGACCTCACTAACAAAAACTGTCTTGTTATGAAATATATGAAAGAAAACACAAGTTCTACAACAAGCATGGCTGAATCAGCTTTCACAGTTTGTCAAAAGTGTAATCCTGTGTGAGGTGCCCATTAAGTTAAATCTGAGCACCTTGTGCGTTTTTTTATTTCCATTTAAACATACACATTGAAACTTTAAAAAATAACATGTTTTTTTAAAAGATATCAAAGAAACAGTGAAAAGTTAAAAAGGGTTTTATTTACAAACCAGTTTTTATACTACAAGGGCACTTAACATTTACTACAGAAATAAATTTAAAAAAACGGTAAGTAACATATCTATACAAACATTTACACAGATGCCAAATAAACAGATGTGCAAGACTCATTTCAAAGATGCTTTAGACAGGTAACCACATCTTCATTCTGAATAAAGTATTTTTCGGTTCCAGAGGTAGAGCCTCTGCGCTCCTTTCAGGATACAGCTGGGGAAGGCAAGGTGACGTGGGCGTCTTTGTGCAGGGGTGAAAAACAACAGGTAGAGGTGTCCCTGGAGGTGCATAAGATGGATCTTTTACGCTTTCAAGTTGTTGGCAGTGTTCAACATTACCTACAAGCATAGAAGGAATGTTGAGTTCTGCAGAGGCAGGCAGAAACTGCTCCCATCCTCGAGGTGCTCTCTGCCGCGATCGAGTTTGGGGTGGGTGAGGCCTTTGACTAGGTCGCACATGTGGACCCCACAAAGGGGTGACCTCTGTAGAGGAATTCACCTTTCTAGTTCCAGGAGGTAATATCTTTAGTGGCGGTCATTCTACTTAGCAATATTTGGGTGGCGTCTCTGTAACTTTGACATATATTTTTTAAAAGATCTTCAACAAATGGGTCTGCGGTTCGGCGTGGTTCTTGAGGCTCTGGCGGCTGGGGATTGTCGGAATCCGGGGTATATAGTGTCAACTTATTTCTTTTATCCAGACCTTGCCGGTAATATTTTTAAACGTTTTAAAGAACGTTTGAGTACAAGATGACTTTGTCATGAGGTTTTAAGTTGGTGCAATTCATAATGTCTTTAATCTCTGCATCCAGGCGCTGTTTCATTTTTCCTAATGTCTCATTCATCGTTCGCGGGTGACCTCAACTGTTCTAACTGATGTTTTGGGCGAACTCCATCTGTTAGTTTGAGTTTAATAGGCTGGTGATTAAAGCTATCGCTAACTTTCGCAAGGAGCCTATAAACCCTCCTGACTGTCTCACCAATTTCGTTTTAGAAATTAGGGATGCACATTGATTACTGAGCTTCTGGATGAGGCTGCTACGCTTTTTTAAAACTTGGAACTGATTCTCTGATATAGGGACTTTGCCTTTTAGGGTGTTTAGTGTGATCTCTGAAATTACAGCCACTAAATTATCCGAAGCCGAACACAGGATGGCCTTTCTTTGTTGGAGGCTGGCTGTGACTAGCATTTTTAGAAGGGCCAGATTTCGACGTAGACGCAGGGACATGGTTGATAGCTTTTACTATAAGGTCTAGAATATAAATGTTATGGGTGTTTCTTTAGCAATTCCTTTTATAGGTTTTAGGTTTGGTTTTATGCATATAAGCAACAGGGAGATCGGGTGGAAAAATACCTGTACGCAGTCTGTAGTCTTCTCGAGTGTGTTTTTTTTTTTCAATCTACCAGCAGGTAACATGGGGCTTTTCAGTAGCATTGTTAAAGGCTTTCAAGAAAAACTTAGTGTTTCTGGAGTACATTTGTTTAGCTATAACAGATATCTGCTGTTTGTCTCAGGTTTTTAAAAAAAATAAAACCAGAAAAGAGGCTTTGAGCGCTATAGTGTGACTGCTCTTTCCTTTGTAAAACAAATTCTGTACAATGTAACATATGCTTAGATTACGATGTTGAGAATATTGAGTGGAGGCTTTCTCCATCTCAGGGTGATCTCCATCTTCACTCATGAGATCATCTACAATTACCATGTTGATGTGGCTCTGGGGTAGCAATTCATCATTGTTCAAACTATCCGGTATGCCTTCTATAAATTTAATGTGTGGGAACTTTTGGTAAAGTTCTGTGTAAAGACCTTGCCAACACGAATACTGCCATACAATGTTGGTCGGAGTACGGGTTAAAACACTGTGAGCATTTTCTAAAAGCTTCTTTATAAAATAGCTTTTACCGCAATTTGAGGAGCCTGCTAATTTGCATGAGAACAGGTGCTGCAGCCTGGTGTCCTTAGCCGGATGTAGGAGATTATTCCTCTTAGTACCCGTAGGGCAGTGTTTTGTAGTAGTCAGTCAGTAACCTTTAATTGAATACAAAGTGCAAGCTTTTCATGCAAAGGAGCTGTTGTAATTTCCCTCCGTTTTTTGGACCTGACGATGCTAGGTTGATGGACCATAATAGTTTAAACATTTTGGCAGTCACCGCCTGCGGAACCTTCATTCACCAGATCCTTTAGACTGACAAAATTGATTTTGATGGTATTGTTAACATTTAGGGTGATACCTTTGACTTTCATATAAACAGGATTTTTAGAGCTGCAAAAAGCATAAGTCATCGGACCATAAGAAACATACTCTACTATGTGTTCTTTAGGTTCTAGCTAGCTGGTCGAATCCCCGAAATAATCCTCGAGCGGAATCCCTGGGCTTGCTCACAAAAATAATAGAGTCTGTATCGTGATACAGCAATCTGTCTTAAAGCTTATCCTGGAAGCTGTGAATCTCCAAGCGAGTGTGCGCTGTTGTGAAACACACTTTAAAGATGTTTATGTTGTCACAAGTTGTTGGATACTCTTGTGTACTTCCAGCACAAAGATGTAGTTTCGTTATCAATAAACTTGCAGCTGAACATCATATAACACAAACCCAAAAGATATTTATACAGTTCATCATGATCTGTGATATTAGTGTTCGACAAGTTTGTTCGTTGGGCAAATTTTCCCCATAGAGAATTGAGGCAGAGTTTAGCTAACTTCCGTCTGGCGAGATTGACTTCTATGTGTTCTGATCTTAACTGTATACCCTTGTGAGCATAGTAATCGTTGATATATTTTTGCTTTGTGCCCTAATACACCAATCTGGAAAGCCAGATGAATTTCTTGCTTATCTTTGAGAAGTAAGTTAATATACTCAGAAAAGAGCTTGGTTGTAGTCTGTTCAAAGTGCCATATTTTGTGTATTTTTCCAAGTCTGCAACCTTTCTCCAGGGCAATGCTACACAAGGTACCCATCATTGCCCTTTCTTCATCAGAGTCTTTGCACATGTTAATCTGTTTATTTTCTGTGCACGTTCGACACAGGGGAAACATTAGTTTTCCCTTGACTCTGTGTGGCAGAACGGGGAATTAAAGACTCCTGGGAGGGTAGACTTTATTTACCCCAAAGTACTGGTTGATATCTTTAAAGTCCCTGTATATGATGCGGGGGTACACTAGGGGGTACAGCTTTCTCTTGTTAAAGTACGGATACAGACTGGTAAAATCGTAGTAATGGATTTTCTCACCCACCCACTTGTATAGCTTTAGTACGTCCCCCGATATAAGCCGTCGGGTTCTGGTAATTTCCCTGCTCTTAATGGAGAAGCACAGTTCTGCATCAGATTTTGACATATCTAGTCACTCATGCTCCCAAAAGGATCTCAGAACAAATCTATCGTTCTCAACCTATTGCACCTTTGACCGAGTACGCCTGTGCAGTTGCTCAAAATGGGTGCCCAACAGGGAGTTAAGCTCATGGGGTTTGTAGCATTGTGGACAACCGTGGTAAAAACAGCTGTTGTATTCAAAGGCTGTAAGCACACCGTTAATTGCAGCATAATCATCTAGAAAATACGTCCCCACACAGTATTCACCACTCTGCAAAGCGTGTTGGATAAATATGTTTTCTTTTTCAGAGACGTCCATGAGCCACTGAATAGAGGGTGTAGAAAAACTCTTATGTTTACCGTTATAGAGGTCTGGGGGCACCAGCAGTATGCTTTTAGCCTGTAAAAACATGTGTTAGTAGATAGACATGCACATGGAAGCAAGTATCACATGCTGAAAAGGGTCGATGTACTCCACTCATTTTGTCATCTCCAAGGTGTCGGGGTTCAAAACCTTTTCTTGTATCGTTATCTTTATAACCCCGTCTCTAAAGAGATTTCAAGCTTTCCTCACGATCAATACATCTTCCTAACAGTAAGCGTTCAACTCAGCTTGCAAATGGGAGGTCTTTTCACGGTTTTCATGATACCATTTAAAAAAACTCTTTCTCGTCGGACATCATATACTCTGCGCTGTAACTGTTAGGCAGAGGCATGGATCCCACATAATTTCCCCAGGTGTTCAAAAAGTGTGGGAATTAACTTTTAGACCCTGGAAAACCGAATGCTTTTGGCAACTTACTTAATTTCATCAGCAGAAAATTCAGAGTATCTATGAACCTTATATGTAAAGGAACCGCTGTGAGCAGCATCAGTTTGAAACACTGTATGATTAGATCTACAGGAACTTTTTTCGCGAATCATATTTTGTAAAATGAAGAATGAGTCATAAGCTTTAGAGTTCTGAGCCATCAGCATAAACCCCTTGAATTTTGTCTGCATGAAAGTGTTAAAGAAATCCCTCCCGCATGATGGCCCTGCAAACTCCCAGGAGTCATCTGAAGATAGATGCTGGGCGAATATGTAGTTCGGCTGATGTACAACATTTTCTTGAGAACATTCTATATCGAACACGATCTAATTTTCGGTTTTGGTCTCGGGCGGCCTTTAGTCATGTAACACATTAGCTCTTTTCCTGGTTGAAAATGCTCCTTACACCCGGTGCTTTTCATACCGTCACAGTCATGGTCAATTGAGATGTATCAGCTGCATCCTGAACAGTCAGCTTTGGGGGTGCACCGAATCACACCGGCTCTCACCAGTTGCCGGTGTATAATCAGACAGTTTTGTGAGCTACAGAATAGAATACAATGACGGCATCCCACTTTTGCCTTCTGGTCTGAGATACACTTGTCCCTCTGACACATTTTACAATGCATTTCACACTGATGATCGAACTTGTTGCTGTAGATGTGGTCGCAGTGTGCACACACATAGTTAATGCCTAAAAAATTATTTTCATGATGTAGAATGTAAATGGTCTTGCTTCTGACTGGCTGTCCGAATGGGAAATACTGCCATGAACTGCTGTGGTACAGAACTTTTATTGTCACATCAAAGTAATTTTCAAACAGACCCAATTCGCCAAAACCGACCAGTATATGGTGCAGTATTTCAAGATCTGCGTGGGCTTGTGCCGCTCTAGATAGTACGGCAGCATTGGTCGTGCGGCAATCTGCGAGTAGCCTCTCAATGCTTTCCGCCAGACACATGTTGGTCTCGCTGCTGCTAAAGATGAGTAACCACCTCTGTTTTTTTCCTAATTACTTTTTTGTAAAGGGTACTTTTTAAGGTTCTGTACACACACCCCTCTCACCCCCAGGCAACGAGGCCGACGTTTCTGAAGGTGCCGAAAGCTGTGATTTTTTCTTTACTTTGTAAAAGTTTAGCCAGGTTTTCTAAAAATTCCACTGCGTCAAATACTTCCTGTGTGGAACGTCTTGCAAACACAGGACTGTCAATACCCTGACAGTAGACGCGGAGCTGGAAAAAATCATTTGGCCCCATGCCTTGCAACAAACACTCATTAAGAGTTTGTATGGCTTGGCGAATAGGTAAAAAAATGTGATCCGCAGATCTTAAGCATTCCAAGGTAGCAAAGTGGAACTCTTCAGAATGATCAGTTGCTCAAAATCTATTTACATTTCTCTGGTACCTTCTGACGCTCTCAAAAAACACTGGCTCACAATCCTGAGAATGAAGATCTGGATGGGAGACTCCAACCTCAGCTTAATCCTTTTGGGGAGGCTCAATATGGTTCTGATGAGCAACCTTTTTAATCTGCCTTGTGACAAAGACTCTGGCTTTCCTTAATGTATTAATTAGAAGCCTACACTGCTTGGCACTAGTAGCCCACTTTTTTTTTGCCACCCCACCCTTTTTTTAGACGCTGTCCCTGAACCGGTTTGTACAGTTTCCTTGAAGCCCCCGCTATAGCCGTGTCTCCATCCTTTACGTGGTAGCCCCAAGTGTTTTTGGCATTTCCTTCTGTCTATGCCTTGTGCAACAAGCTCTTGAAACATTTGGAGTGTCTGTAGATGCCTCCTAAATTAGTATTTTGGGTTCTCCGCCCCTGCATTTTAGCTAGTGGGGGCAAGGTATTTCTGTGTTTTAGACCAGCTCTAGTACGTGGTCTGGTCTTTTTGGACAAGACAGCACCTAGGAACCTCCGAGCTTTAGAAATAATCTCCTGCGCCTTCTTTTTATAATGTGCTGCTTGTCTGGAACTGTTAAACAAAACTGTCCCCTGGAGCGCTGGGGCTCTGTATCTCTGGCGTCAGAATGAAATATTGTTCAATTATGCTGTTTCGCTGGAATTTAGAACTATACGGATCATCTTTATCACTATCTGTGTAGTCTTCATTGCCCCCGCAGACCTGCTTCTTCCACAGTTTAGTGGCTTTAGCGTTACAGGCTGATTTTAGTTTTCTTAAAACACTGTGCACCGCTTTAATACAGACACCCATCTAATTTTTCAGGTCCAAAACCCCATATTGTGGGGCGTTACTGTTGTGAGCAGGGTTGGGGTTTATATTACCCTGAATCTCACTGAGTACTGCTCTCTTCTCACCACCCCTGGCACCCTCCTGTTGCCCTGCCACAGTCTGCTCGAGGAAATCCCAACCACCCTCAACACCACAAGTGATAATCGGCCCCTGTACCTAGGGATGACACCGGGAGGATCTCTGGTTCGAAGCTTTGATTAAGACCCCAAGGTCATTCTGCACTAGTGTCGTGGATTGAAGAGGTGGGAGTGGCGGGGTTTACAACTGATGTTGGGCTATTTGGGGAGTATGCGTGTGGGAATGTAATTGGAGACAAAACATGCTGTTAAAGATGTAGGTTCTTTTCCCAGTTGGTAAGATCTTCACAACCTTGGACCTCTCTTTGGGATTGTGAGCTAGCATCTGATGAGCCTCCTGTTCTGTGTTAAAAGACATAGTGGCTGGAATTGATGCTGTGGGGAGCGTTTTAAAAAGCTGTTGCACTTCACTAAGCTCTCTGAAGAGACCTAGACTGTAACAACCGTCTCAGACACCTTGTGTGCTTCAACCCCTAGGTTAGTGAAGACATTTAGGGGTGATTCTGAAGACCCTACATGGTTTACAGCTCCATTCGGTCTCTTAGAGGCTGGAGGATTACTTGCGTTATTATTTATGGGGGCCTAGTCTATGGGGTTATGGTTTAGGGTTAAGTCTAATGGCACGGGATGTGGAGGAAGGCATTGCGGTTTCTTTTTTAAGGAACGGTCCAATGGCGTGTTTGGATCATGGCTGCTAAGGGAAGCTGCATCCCTAATCAGAAGCACAGTTCCATTCGATGTACCAGGGGAGGCAGTGCATGGGGCCGAGCAGCTTATGCCTCTAATGGATTCTTTTAAAAAGTCAGTACTTGAACTGTTTTGCACCTGGATCTCTCACAGGTTGTAGGTGTTGATTCCTCCCGGGGGTGTGCTGATGTTCTGGGCTTTTGCGGCAATGCAGTCCTCTGACCCTGTTTGTGTACAATTGCAACGTTGTAAGTGTTGATTCCTAGGGCTGAAGTGCTGTCATTCTGTCCTTTAGATGAAATGCCGGCTGTTGACCATGTTTATGTAGAGTTTCACCCCTGCATGTCTTGTGCAATCAATCTAGGGATTAAAAGACCAGAAAATACAAATTAGTAAAATACATTTAATGCCTTTGAAGTCATACTGTTATAAAAAAGAAGACTAAATAACTCTTTCCGCTGTCAGAAGACCCCTTCAGCGTTTGGAGAAATGTGCTGCACAAGAAAAATACATGTGTTAGGATGTTAAGTATGCTATAGTTCATAGTACACACCTGATTTGCCCTTTTGAGGAACAACCTTCTTTGTAGAGGGGCGGTCTACAGGATCCCCACGTTTTCTTTTTTTGAACAGTCTCTCAATCCTCTGCATGATCTTAGGGTTAACACTACTGACGTTTTGGGCTGTGTTATGAACAGGAGCAGCATAGTGCTGGGATTCCAGTGCAAGCTGGGTGGCTGTGAAGAATGGAATCAACACTACATTTCCACTATTAGGCAGTTGTTCAGTGAGATTCCTTTGCAGGGTCAGAGGATGCTGAGTATAGGGAGGCTAAGATACACATGAGCACCTTAACACAAGACCTGTGTTATGTACCTGCAAGCGGAAGATTACACTGAATGCCATTTAAACTGGGAGACGTGTGTCCCTCCTTCTGAGAGGTAAATATTTCAAATAGTTCCTCAATCTGTGCCACCAACATGCGTATCGTTGCCTGTAAAAGGACACAGGAACAAAAGAGCGCTTTTTAAAACCTGTGATATGCTTTCACTTTGCTAGACCTATATACCAGTTCATTTTACTTTAGAACATGCTGCATGCACACACTCTATTGCACAAGTGACACCATAGGATGAAGGAAAATGGTCTCTCTGTGATGCTTGCTGCAGAAGGGTTGAAAGATAGCATGCAAGAGCTAGACAGGTAGCAGGGGGCATGCTGGATGGCTCAAGAATAAGGCTTGAAAGGTAGCATGCAAGAGCTAGACACAAAGTGAGGCATGCAGGATAGTGTAAAAATAAGGCTTGTAATGGAATCAGAGCCACGCAGACCTAAACATATCTCTGTACCTATTGTGTAGGGGAAGCAGTTCCTCAATGTCCCAATCTGAGGGTTGTGCAGACTGCACCGCAAACAAGAAACACATTTAATTAAAAGATCATCAACACTTACAACGCTGCTTTTTTTCTTTTCTTAACCCGCCCTTTCAAAAGGTAACACATCAGAAGCCTATTATGCTGGGAAGGATGAAGGTTTGCTAGTCCCACTGGAATCTTAACCTAGAACTGTTAGTTCAAACTCCCAGCCCCTTGCCTGGTTAGACCCCTAGAATCGTCAGCCCCCCCACAACTTCGCACCATACAAAACAATATCAGGATTCCACAACATATTCAATTTGCCATGTTTAACATCACAGTATACAAAAACATATCAGAATTCCACAATATATTCAGTATGCTTTGTTTAACATCACAGAATACAAAACAATATCCGTATTCCACAGCATATTCAATTTGCCATGTTTAACATAAATGATTATCAAAAAAAGAGAGAGGGGTCCTACTCACCAAAGGGATAGGACACCAAATGAGACATAGTCAAAAACGGATTCCCTCTGGGATTTCTCAATAGCATGCCATACTGTTCGCTACCACATTCAAACTATCATTTGATTACCAGAGAGAATAGTTGTAGCCCAAAAATTACCAATATAAAAAATGTTTATTAAATAGATCTATTCAGTAAATTAAAAATTATTTAACATACACAATATTTGTTGTAACAAATAAAATCAACAATCCACATAAATTCATTACATGTCATACATAAATTGGAAAACATACACATAATATTCAATTGCAAATAATTATACACAATCCAATCACTAGTTATAGCAGGTTCACTCTTGTCTAATTAAAAAAATGTATATATAAAAATATATATATTACAATCAAACCACATTGCAGATTGTTGTAACACATTAAAAAACAATTTACTAAAATTCAATCTAATTATAGAGCATTTTATACATAACCTTATTGTCATACATATGCTTAAAATAAACATTCATTTTATATTAGGTTTTTTGGCTCTAACCTGGTGTTTATACATGATAATTCACAACTTACAATCAACAACTCCTGTCACACTTCGAAGAGATTTGCGATTATAAATCTAGCACACACTCATCTATCCAAGCTCATACTATCCAAACTAATCAAGATATAGCAATGGGGTAATACCCACCAACAGCTGGGACTGTAGGATATGTAGATGGGGAGCTTGTTCCTCCACCCGATTAATCTCTAGGCTCCACACAATATCAAAAGGAGCGAGACAGACGTATATTCTTGATACTGCCCTTCACTTTCTATAAGAGAATATGAATTGTATATATAGTTTTGAAAAAACTTTTTTTCTATAATTTATAAACATTTACTATAAACATAGCTGTAGAAATGTGTGGTACACACCTCAATTATTAGTGAAGACTCTCGAAGGTACTCTGGTATCCCACAAGTCTTCAAGATCTTTAATTTCAATCTCGTGTCGTCCCAAATAATCGGACTGACGCAGGTAAATCACCATGCAAAAGTGCCCTAAAATGCATGAAACGAATATATATAAAACTCCTTATCTTGCTATATTATTCTTAAGTTTCTTGCTATTTCGTATCCAGTTACCTGAATTTTAGCGCAAAACGCTTAAAGCATCCGAATAGTTCGCTTTAAATTAAATGTGGACAGTTTCCAATTGTCTGGACAAACTTCAATAGGTGCCCATCAGGCCTTTTTTCGGAGCAAGCTGCCTGTAAAATAACAGACAACAAAATATTATATTTCCATTCTAAAAACTAATCCGGTCACATGCGTATTGTCAAAAAATCTTATACGCTGTGCGTGGGCAACATCTCAATTTCGGGCCCTTCAAAACTAACCACCTCTTATATAGAGGCTTACGATACGTTACACTTGAGTAAACAAATAAGCACCTCCTTAGGGGGTAAAACTCCTATACACTTCTGGCCCATATATCTTTTTAGCCATTTTGCTGCCTCTTAAACTGCAACCGCAGTTGTCAATGCGTGCTATATACTGCACTCGTGTGCACAATAAGCACGCTTTGAGTAAATCTCATCTGACCGTACCCTGTAGAATTCCTACTATGAGACACCCCCACCGGGTTAACACTTACCGGGACTGACAAGCCTCCTGGCGTTCTCCGTTTGTAGCCGCAATGCAGCGTCTCATTTGCGTCCTATTTAAATGGCTTTCCCCAAGCGGAAAAGCGCGCCAGTACTGTCCAAGTGGAAATAGAAATAGAGCTGGAAAAAGGAGGACCGTGGTTACACCCGCTCCATGGCCGCCATCTTGAAGCGGTTTATATTTGGACTCAATGCCCATCGAACCAATATCTATTGAGTCGTTTTTATTAATACATCGGTGCGTCAAGTCCTCCCCATCTTTATATGTTCATAACAATCTGCTTTCTTCGCTAAAAGATATTTTTTAAGACTTATAATTATTATCAAGTACATATCGACTATAATTTTTTATTTTTTTATATTTGGTACATATAGTGTATGCATAGAAGATGCTTCAATTCTATATTTAATATTTTTTGACATCCAATGTCATTCTTATCCATTAATGTCCCAAAAATATCTTTTTTACTCGGATCCCGGATTTCATCACTAACCTAACCTTTAGGTTATTTTATAGTCGGCCATCTTGGAGTGGACCATATCAGATACATATGGGGTTTCTACTTTCTAAAGTTAATCCCATTTTTAGTCATAGGCTATATAAAACTAATATGTAACAGACATCACTATTGGTCTATATCAATCAAAGAACAAACCGGGGTTATCTAACAAGTTTTTCCCACTCTTCCCTGGAGTTTAACCCATGTCTGATAGTATTTAAGATTGATATATACCATTGCTCTCGAGCTTTTCTCTTTTCCTCCATGTTACCTCCTCTTCTGTTCATATTTACTTTTTCCAATACTGTAAAAAGTGTGTCACTAATGGTGTATTTATTTTCTTTGTTTTAATAGCCGATTTGTGTTCTGCCAGTCTAAATCTGAGCTCTCGTCCGGTTTCTCCCACATAGGCTAAACCACATGGGCAGCGTAGCAAGTAAATAAAATTTTTGCTACGGCAATTGTTCAAAGTGTGGGCTACTATAGTTCTTCCATTTTGTGTTATCTCTTTCGCCACAATACATTGTACACAAATTGCACAGTTGCCACAGCTAGTGTTACCTTTGGCAATGGAGTTATCAATAGTTCTCTGCCTAGCTCTTGGCTCGTCCCTATATGTGTGAACCAATTGGTTTCGTAAGTTAGTATTCTTTTTATAAGTAAACAGAGGTTTCTCCAATTTTACGTCTTCTCCTATCATTAAGAATATTCCAATGCTTATTAACTACATTTTTGATTTTGTTGCTGATCCCATAATACTGGCTTACGAAAACAACTCTGGACATTTCTTGTTTCTCTTTTGAGCTATTAAGCATGGCATCTCGATCATAAAATCTAGCTCGTTTGAAAGAGTTGGATATATGTTTTTTAGGGTATCCTCTATCTTTTAATTTAGATTTAAGCACTTCTGAGTGTGTGTAGAAATCATCAAGTGAAGTACAGTTTCTCTGAAGGTGGACAAACTGACTAAAAGGAATATTCTTCTTTTGAGACTTAGGATGGAAACTTGTATAGTGAAGAAGGGTATTTTTAGCCATCAGCTTAGTGTACAGTTCCACCGCCAGTTTGTCTTCAGTTGCTTTAATTGTAACATCCAAGTAATCTACACTAACCTTACTCTGATGTGCAGTAAATTTGAGATTTTCATCTCCCAGATTCAGCCAAGTCAAAAAGTCATTCAAGAGGTCAGTGGGCCCCTCCCATATGAAAAAAACATAGTCTATGAAACGATGCCATTCCAATACGTTTTCATAAAAAGGCGCCAGCTCATTGTATATATGATGTTTCTCAAATTCGCCTACGTATAGGCATGCCAGACTGGGGGCACAAGTGACCCCCATGCTGGTTCCCTTCTTCTGGCGATAAAGTTGGTCTTTAAAAAGGAAGATATTATTCATAAGGACCATGCTAGTACATTTTATTATGAAATCTTTGTTAACTCCTTCCATTTCTGTGTGGTCTAAGATCTCACGAATAACCTCCACTGTCGCTTGTTGTGGTATGTTAGTGTAAAGAGACCCAATGTCGACTAGACACTGTGAGTCTCTTTCATGAAGGGTTTATTCTCCACCAGACTAATAATATGGGAGGAATCTCTTACATAGGATTTCAATTGGCTAACCAATGGTTTTAGAAAATAGTCAATATATTTGCGCAGCGGTTCAAGTAGTGAGCCCAAGCAACTTACAATGGGCCGCATAGGGGGGTCCCTGCTTTACTTATGGATCTTAGGCTATCCATATATTGCCGGAATCTTGGGGTTTTGATTATTGAGGAATCTATATTCTCCCTCACAGATCCAATTTTGTTCTTTAGCCTCGTTCAGTAGGTCCAGACATTTCTCATTCAAACACATTAGTTCTCTCTCTTGAACCTTCTCATAATGAGCAGTTATCTCCAGTAATTTTAAAACCCTATTTTCATAATCCAAAGTATCAAACACCACGACACCCCCACCTTTATCGGCAGGTTTGATAGTTATTGATGTGCCCTCCTTTAAAGTGCTGATAGCTATTCTTTGACTTTTATTCAAATTCTGTTCATTCGGATATTCATCTTTAATGATATTCTGGATACCAATTTCTACTGCTTTTTCAAATATGTCTGTTTTTGCCCACCTGTGCTATGGACGGAGTGAACGTGGATTTGGGTTTGAGCCCAGTTATACTATCTGACTCCCTCAGTGGTCTATTTGTAAAACATCTTTTCAACCTGATTTTCCTGAAAAACATTCTCAAGTCCTTTTCTATTTGAAACCTATTTACTCTAGCAGTAGGAACAAAACTAAAACCTTTTCCTAGTATTTCTGTCTCAGCTTTATTTAGGGTTCTGTTAGAAAGATTAATAATCAGTATTTTATCTAACGCCAGTATCTCTGGCTCCTGGTTCGTAAGTATTCTTGAGGAGGTTGGCTGCGTGCAGGTTGCGTTCTCGTTTGATTTCCATTGAAGCGTCCTCTCCTGTTCTTTTGCTCTAAAAAAACCCCATATTCATTGTTGGGATCTCTACCATTCTGCTCCTCTCTGTGTGTGTTCATCTTTGCTGCTTGACCCCGAAGTGTCAGAAAACGTAATCTGCTTTCTTCCCCCTCGCGTATATCTGGGTCTCTTATAAGAGTTCCTTTCCCAACCTTGATCAGTTTTCTGATCATAATAGTTGTCTTTTAAAAAGGGGTAAACAAGCTCAGAGTTGAATCTATTTATATCTTTTTTCATCTTATTGTTTTTTTTGTTTATTAAATACTCACGATAGCCATCAACATCTTTATTAATCTCTTCAAGTTTTGACTTGGCCTCATCTAAAGCTGTTTTCTCTCTAAGTTCTGCTTCCAATTTTTCTGTTGCTTCCTTTTCAATGATAATGATTACTTGGGCGGTCTCTATTATAAGCAACATCCAGTCGCGGCTGCAACGGTTGGATATTTGAGTCCAGGTCTCCAAGAATTGTTTGTGCTCTACAAATATACCAGGTTCATTGCGTATTTGTAGGCCAATAGGTATCACACCTGACTTAACATATTCAATTAAAAAGTCAGCATGCGCCTCTGTTCTTATAAGCTTTTTTTTAAAGATTTAATAGATTTCTCACCTTTATTACAGTAAATCTATTGCCTTTTTTAGTATTGATGATCCTATTATATTGGTCATCGCTAAACCCGAAGGTTTTAAATTGATCCATCCGCAAACAAAGGCTGGATCGGATAATGTGTCAAATACACCAACTCAGGGTTACAACCTGGCTCTCCAGTCACTAGGACTGTGCTTAGCATATCAAAAAAAGAGAGAGGGGTCCTACTTACCAAAGGGACAGGACACCAAATGACACTTAGTCAAAAACAGATTCCCTCTGGGATTTCTCAATAGCATACCAGACTGTTCGCTACCACATTCAAACTATCATTTGATTACCAGAGAGAATAGTTGTAGCCAAAAAATTACCAATATAAAAAATGTTTATTAAATAGATCTATTCAGTAAATTAAAAATGATTTAAAATACACAATATTTGTTGTAACAAATAAAATCAACAATCCACATAAATTCATTACGTCATACATAAATTGGAAAACATACACATAATATTCAATTGCAAATAATTATACACAATCCAACCACTAGTTATAGCAGGTTCACCAAATGATAGGTTTTTGTTCATAAGAACCCCTAAGTAGCGGTAGGGCAAAAAGGACCAGAAAGCGACGCGTTTCGGTGGTATCAATGGGTCCAAACACCATCTTCAGGCTTAGTAAATGATATCTCCCAGCACTCTTGTCTAATTAAAAAAATGTATATATAAAAATATATATATTACAATCAAACCACATTGCAGATTGTTGTAACACATTAAAAAACAATTTACTAAAATTCAATCTAATTATAGAGCATTTTATACATAACCTTATTGTCATACATATGCTTAAAATAAACATTCATTTTATATTAGCTTTTTGGCTCTAACCTGGTGTTTATACATGATAATTCACAACTTACAATCAACAACTCCTGTCACACTTCGAAGAGATTTGCGATTATAAATCTAACACACACTCATCTATCCAAGCTCATACTATCCAAACTAATCAAGATATAGCAATGGGGTAATACCCACCAACAGCTGGGACTGTAGGATATGTAGATGGGGAGCTTGTTCCGCCACCCGATTAATCTCTAGGTTCCTCACAATATCAAAAGGAGCGAGACAGACGTATATTCTTGATACTGCCCTTCACTTTCTATAAGAAAATATGAATTGTATATATAGTTTTGAAAAAACTTTTTTCTATAATTTATAAACATTTACTATAAACATAGCTGTAGAAATGTGTGGTACACACCTCAATTATTAGTGAAGACAGTCTGTCTCACGAAGGTACTCTGGTATCCCACAAGTCTTCAAGATCTTTAATTTCAATCTCGTGTCGTCCCAAATAATCGGACTGATACCGGTAAATCACCATGCAAAAGTGCCCTAAAATGCATGAAACGAATATATATAAAACTCCTTATCTTGCTATATTATTCTTAAGTTTCTTGGTATTTCGTATCCAGTTACCTGAATTTTAGCGCAAAACGCTTAAAGCATCCGAATAGTTCGCTTTAAATTAAATGTGGACAGTTTCCAATTGTCTGGACAAACTTCAATAGGTGCCCATCAGGCTTTTTTCGGAGCAAGCTGCCTGTAAAATAACAGACAACAAAATATTATATTTCCATTCTAAAAACTAATCCGGTCACATGCGTATTGTCAAAAAATCTTATACCCTGTGTTGGCAACATCTCAATTTCTGGCCTTCAAAACTAACCACCTCTTATGTAGAGGCATACGATACGTTACAACAAATATTGTGTATTTTAAATAATTTTTAATTTACTGAATAGATCTATTTAATAAACATTTTTTTATATTGGTAATTTTTTGGCTACAACTATTCTCTCTGGCAATCAAATGATAGTTTGAATGTGGTAGCGAACAGTATGGTATGCTATTGAGAAATCCCAGAGGGAATCTATTTTTGACTAAGTAACAAATGATTAGCCATTGATAGCAGTGGCATCGGCCCACAGACCCCCCCCGCCTGCACAAATCTCATTACACACACTCACGCGCGCACACACTCACTCAAATGTACAAATTATTTCCTTTGTCTCCACTTTTCCATTTTGTTAATTATACAAGAATACTGGACACCTGTATCTAGACATCAACTCTCCTAGACCGTATGAATTCATTTCATTTTTGAGAATACTGCATGAACAAAGCATTTTAACACACATAAATTTAACAATAAAGTGAAAATAGTTACCCCTCTTCAATGTTCACTCATAGTATATACATACATAATAATACACATACAGCGCCACATTTTACTATCTTAATCACTCTTCCAAAAACAAAAAAGTGACTCCTCAGAAGTTTAGTGTTATAGGCGTGGAATTGTGAAGTGCAGATGGCTTAGGCCCCTACAGGCCTTCAACAGAAATAAATAAATCCGGATTCTACAACATATTGATTTTACATTGTTAAACATAACAGGCCTCACCTGCCCCAGACATCATAGAACTCTGCTCCCACCAGACTGCCTTCCTGCCTCACTTAAGAAGCATCCTTATACCTCACCGAGTGCGCTAATCCTATTAACTCAGCTTTTGTCCCAGTGCTTTATTCATGGATGCTGCAAGGTCCGAATATTTAAAATTAAGCACTGCAGAACCATCCTGTACAAACCAGAATTTTAAAATGCTAAGCATTGTATTACAAGTGCAATTTACAGCATGCAAAAATGCTATTCCAGTGACATTTTATTCACTACATTTTGCGCATTGTATGCTGTACAGAATCCCTTTCCTCTAAACCTCATTTAAAACACACCAAAGTTGTTTTTTTGTAACCGACAACAAAATGTAAATTCCTGCAAATTAACTGTACACATTCAGCAGTTACGAGAGCAGAAATGAAGCTAATTTTTTTGTAATCTTGAAGCGTGAAGGAAACAAAGATTTTAATAGGATCAAAATGAATCAAGACACTTTACTTGGTGGTGCACAAATGATAAACATTCACTGCAACCTGATTTCCACACATTATCATTTGTGTGCAATATAGTTTTATCAGTAAACTGTATGTCTGTGAAGATTTAATGGCCATTCCAATGGAAAATGTGCTGTCTGTAAATGACACTGTGCTACAATAAAAAAATCACCAGCCTCAGATCAGATCAGAACACACTTTATTCGATTTAAGAAGTATTAAACCATAAAAGCACAATACATTTAAAAAAATAAATTACATCAAGGTGATTTGAGTAAAAGGAAAATAAAAATCACAAACAGTTTAAAAGAGAGAGGGGCCATCCCTTGTCATCCTATGTTTAACCACCCTTTTCAGATATTTGGCTAAATGATCAGTCACAGTTCCATCATTTAAATATTGCAACTTTAAAAAAGCAGGTCGACATTGTCTCAGGCCGTACACTTTTAAAATTGGCAAAATCAATTTTTTCCTAGGCAAAGTATAAAACTTACAAAAGAACATGACATGAATTGTGGATTGTGCAGACGTATTATCACAGGGACATAAGCATAAAGAGCGAGACCAATCGTTTATATTTGGAAAAGTGACCTTGATATGAGAAATTCCTAAACGTAAACGGGTCAATAACAACCTGTCATAAATTCCTAGGGTATTTGTCAGATAGGGTTGCGTTCCTGGTTGGGTCAAAAGTAATTGATGTGCTCTTACTGATGGTTTCATAATATTTGTGATCAACCTAATGGTCTCCAAGTGATCAGTGCATAGCAGCTTTAGTTCATTCCTGGTAACCTTATTCAAACTGTCAGGATTAGCAAAGTACTTGGGATGTCCTAGATCATTTACAAATCTTTTAACATATGTAATCCAGGGAATATGGTCTACCCCGTAAAGAGACAGACAGTCATTAATCACATCCCGATTCAAGCTAGTGGAAGTGCTGGTCCAGACCTTATGCCATAGCAGGATAGGCTGCGTTTTGATCTGGTCGGACAAATATGATAAACCCAACTTGGCATGGCAAATAAATGTAGCTGTGCTATTCGGTACCGCTAAAAGATATCTTAAAAATCTATTTTCTGCTAGCTGCAGAGACTCAACATTAGCATAGCCCCAAATGCCAGCTCCATGCATAGCAATCAGTATGCATTTGACTTTATAGATTATTAGTAAATCAGCAATTGGGCGCTTTCCTAGTTTTCTAGCAAAATGTATCAATGCACCGGTTGCTTTGCAGAATAGCAATTTTCTTGACTCAATAGCTTTAGCCCATAGACCCCTTCTTTCAAATACAATGCCCAAATAAGAAAAATGATTAGTAAAATCGAGTTTCCTGTTGTTAATATAGAAATCTCGGCACTTAACATTGGGCTTGCAGCATTTCATTGTAAATGTTTTGGTAATATTTACATTAAGGTCAAGATTTAACATATAGGCAGAGAAGCTAGAGATAACTTTTTGTAGACTAAGGCGAGTACGAGCCAAAACGACAGCATCGTCCGCATATAACAATGCTCCGATTGGCCGTTTTCCAATGCATGGTAGGTCCTGGCAGTCACTTCTCAATGTTGCTCCCAAGCTATTAATATAAAGAGTAAACAGAAGCGGGGCTAGCACGCATCCCTGCCGCACCCCCTTCTTAACAGGGAAACTGTGGCTAAGCTCGCCACATCTTCCGTAGTGCACCCGGGCCCTAGCGTCTAGATAGGACTGCTTTAAAAAGTTTAAAATTGGTGGATCCACCCCCATGGTCTCTAATATACTCCATAGCTTCTGGTGATTGACGCAATCAAAAGCTGAACTCAAATCAACAAAACACAAATATAAGCTCCCCCTTTTGGCCTGTAGATATTTTCCCAGCAGGAGATTCAAGTTCAGGCTCTGTTCAACAGTACCCAAACCTTGGCGAAATCCATACTGTAACTCTGAAATCATACCATTTTCCTCCACCCAGAGCTGCAGTCGATTTAAGACAACACGCCCGGCCACCTTTACGAGAGAGTCCAGGAGTGATATTGGTCTGTAGCAGGCCGGGTCGTTACGATTGCCTTTCTTATAAATGGGGACAAGTACGGACTCCGTCCAAGTAGCTGTAAATCCCTGGGTACAACAAGCCTTTACGACCATAGCTAACAACGGTCCCCAAAGCGAGGGGCAAGATTTAAATAAATCCACAGGTATACTGTCCGGGCCTGGGGCTTTGCCACCCGTACTGGCATTTATAGCTAAGATCACCTTGTTGACGTTAATATCAATCTCAATTGGGAGATAGCTTGAAGGGTTTATTCTAGAGGCCTCTTCATTTTGGAAATCTACCAAATTACAATAGAGACTAGAAAAATGAGTCACCCATTGATCCTCCCCTATTGATATTTCAATGCTGGGTAGTTTCCTAGAGGCAAGAAATGGAGCGTTCACCGCCTTCCAGAAGCTTTTTCATATCTTTTAAATCTGAGGCTTGCTTAAGATTTTGCCATAATTCCAATTTTATGGCAATCTTACGCTCTTTGAGGGATAGCTTATACGCTGCTCTTGCCCTTTTTATCGCTCCTGGGTCTTTCATGGGCTTGTGTAAAGCTGTTATCAGGGCTGCATGTGCTTTTGAGCATTTATAGTCAAACCAACCTTTTTTATTATCTGCCCGGTTTTTGCTTTTTGATAATAATTTGTTTTGTATGGACTGAGATATATTTCTAAAAGAGCTAAGAACATCAGACTTGTTGGCAGTTTCATCGAGACAAACCAAGAAGTCATCTTTACAGCTACTTAGGAGAGACTTACATAATTGTAACGAGTCAACGCCTGCTCACTTAACTGTATAGCCATTCAATCTATTAATAACGATATCTTCCACAGGTTGAGTAGCCAATCTTTTGCTAGTTAACACCTTAGCAGGAAGATCTATAAAACGCTTATAGGGTAATGGTCACTAAAAGCAACAGGATGGATTTTAAAATAATGTATTCTGTCTGCGTATCTATTTGATACTAAAATGTGATCTATAACTGAAGACAGACCACGGCCGTTAAAAGTACTGCTAAACGGGATTGGTGGAAGACATAGGTCATTTACAAAGCCCAAGTCCAAGGTATATTTAAGCAGGATAAGGTGATCACCAAGAGCAGAATGCAAAAAATGGGACGAATCATTATCGTCATCTAGTGCTATACCACAGACATCTCCTGCGGCGTGTAAACAAGGACCAGAGTTAAAATCCCCTCCCCAGATTATGCAAAGATCTTTATTAGTGCCCTTTTGAATATTATCCAGGTCTTTCTGTAAGTGCTTTTAGAATTTGTTCAGTGTCCATGACTGGTATATTATTATAAAAATGTATTAATACTGTACAGTGGGAGTTATCTATACACATTTTAAGCACCTGGTAATAAGTTTTTGACTCCACAAGATCTATCTTACATGCGTTCAACCTGTAGGAGATGTAGGTACATAAACCACCCTTTTTCCTCCCTTGACTGGAGGGAACTGCCGGGGTAAAGAAAGTTTTGTACCCATTTATGTGTTGTACATTGTCTACCCAGGTTTCTTGGATACATATAGTATCAAATTTATGAATAAATTCTAGCCAAGCGGGGTTGGTCAATTTGGCCTTAAGGCCTGCCACATTCCAAAAAAGAATTTCCATTTGGTTAGTCCTAAGTGCACACTGGGATACACAATCGTTGTGGGGAGGGTCAGCGGTAGAATCATTAAGATGATGACCATAACTATTAGATGGACATGCGTGGGAGATATTTATAATTTGTTTGGATATTCCATTCTCGGTATTGGAGTCACCAGGAGTATCTCCCACCTCAGCGTCAACTTGTTGGACGTTAGCCAAAGGCACTATGCATGGCGAAGTTAGACCAGGTGAATTATTTCTGGAAATTTGTGTTTGGGCCACATAGTTGCTTCTATTTACGAGTCAATCAATATCCTCCAAGAGAAAGCATATCAAATCTGTTAAACAGAGGTAGACTGAATTGGGAGTGGTTCATAGGGTGAGTATAACTCTGCTGTGTTACGTTGGAGGTGTAATTAATTGGAGGGTAAAAATAGCCCAGAGGCAGTACATTTATTCCATGATTGATCACATAATTGGAGCCTTGTCTATGCAGAATCTCTTGTGTTAAACTTGGCGTTCTAAGTGTAAGGACAACGCAATCTCCAGAAAGCATTTTTTCTCTTTTCCCCACCCATCCCACCCTTCTCACCATTTTAAACTCCCTGAATAAGGCATCTGTTAGGCCAGTTTTAGATCCGAGCCAACAAAGGGCCATATTTCTTAAGGACTCCCAGGATTCGATTGACTTTAAAGTAAGTTGCGGTACATTCGTCAATATTATTGTGTAGGGGGTGGCCTCTGGCGGCAAGCTTAAGAGCACCTCCTCCCCATTTTCCCTCTCCCTCTCCCTCACCCTCTCCCTTGGAATTACACGGGGATTGTGCGACGGTGAAAAAACTCTAGGCCCTGTTTGGGATGGCACATTTTTATGGTTTAAATTGGGAATGCTCTTAGAACCAACACAATCCCCAGGAACCGGTTGTGGAATATCAGCCAGGGAGGACTGAGCTACCCTACCGTCGTTTGATACACTTCCTGGGCAATTTTGCAAGGTATTATTAAGGCTTACACCTTGTACTTTACTCAACAAGTCCTCAATAACAGATGTCATAGCCAGCAATTTCTCTAGAGGAACCAGAGCTGACTTATGATGATTGGGGAGATTGTCGTGTCCTAGGCCCTCCCTCGAAGCCTTGGGATTCTCAGGGGTAGTAAGAGACTCAATATGTCCAGACAAATTGATCAATGCGCCTTCCAAGTGCTCTAAGCGACCATGCAATAGAGCAAAATGTTTGTCTATCGATTCTTTGATCCGTTCAAGAGCAGTGTCCAGGGCAGTCACACAAGCAATAATGGTAGCAGTTTTATCCTCCCGAATAAAGAATGGCGTTGAGGGGGGGACGTCCGTAGTCTGAGTACCAATGGAACAGGTCGCCACCACGTCGTTACACCGAGGCCCCTTTTGTTGTTTTAACTTCTGGGGACCCACGCCCTTCTTGCGGCTCACAGGTGCCTTTGCCTTCTTGCCCGCTAGGGGGAGATTGGAAGTCCGGGTCCTAGAGGCTATACTAAACCCGCTGGGAATTTCCATGTGTGTTGCTGTTAATTCATCCTGTGCGGGGACCGAAGTATCCGGGGTAACCGGTGCTGTCCCTTGAATCGTGGGGAGTGAACAAATTTGAGGTTGGGTTATACAACCCGGGATATGCATGCCTAGAGAGGAGCGCCTCTGCAAGGACGAAGGATCTAGGGAAAGGCGGCTCTCCGTTAATTCAATCTCATGGCAAAGTAATGTTTCCGCCCTCGTGATGAAGGCATCCAATGTCCCCTTGGCTCCCTTACATTTATTCACTGCTGGGTTACACATGATTGAGTTAGCACTGTACGTCACCACCAGGAGAATAATTACAAGTCTCAGAACACACAAATCACACAGGCAGAAGAAAAGGAAACACTGCTGTACCTTGAGTTAGTTGAGTCTGAGAGTGGTGACGAGGGGCCTGTTGTTAGAGGGTAGGCCCAGCCTCCTTCGGGCTCAGACGGGTGTGGATGGGCCAGCCCTTGGCCGGGGCTTTGCCCGGGCGCGTCCGTGCGCGTCCCGCGCTGCGGGAGCCCGCGCTCATTTTTATAGCGCCTCCAGGCGCTTAGAGATTACTCTAGCGGCTCCTGCCGCAATGCCCACTGGATGCTGGAGTGCAGGTAGAGGCAGGGAAGGCAGGCAGGCTGAAAGCGGGACCCGCGCTCATTTTTATAGCGCCTCCAGGCGCTTAGAGATGACTCTAGCGGTTCCTTCCGCAATGCCCACTGGATGCTGGAGTGCAGGTAGAGGCAGGGAAGGCAGGCAGGCTGAAAGCGGGACCCACGCTGCGGGAGCCCGCGCTCGTTTTTATAGCGCCTCCAGGCGCTTAGAGATGACTCTAGCGGCTCCTGCCGCAATGCCCACTGGATGCTGGAGTGCAGGTAGAGGCAGGGAAGGCAGGCTAAAAGCGGGACCACCAGCCTCACATCCACTAAAGCCAGGTGAGTCATAGGAGCATGTTGGTCTAGAAAGTGAGTCTTGGGTTTAAAACATTTGGGACCCAGTGATCTGACTATTATGGCTTGAAGACCTCAAGCCTTTGGGGTCTGCAGGAAAGTGCAGGTCTCGTGCAACGTGTAGTCTGACATGAATCGTGCCATGTCCTAGTGCCCAGATACCCCTAGGGGTGACAGTGCTGCGCTATACAAATGTTGTTTGTTTGTTTGATTGATTGAGGTGTGTTTCAGGTGAATAGTGAATGTGGGAATAGTGAATTCGTGGTCCACCCATCAGTTCAAGGCAACTTTTCCTACATTTCCTCCCTGAACTGATTAATGCATCCCAGTCTGAGTGTCCCTGCAAGTCAGACTGATAAATGAGGTGACACAGACATTAGGACCCGGGCCAAAGGCTGAGAACTTTAGCTGTATAGTAACTAAGCATGAATGAATGTCTGAATAATTCCATAGAGCTGGGTGGCACGACATCAATACAACACAGCAGCTTATCATAAAAGAATGAATTGAGACCAACCATTTTGCAAGCATGCAGGGGAGCAGAAATTTGGAAATCTCTACAGCAATAGATAATGTGTTTACTTTCTGAATATATCAACTGATTTGCGTGACTAACAGATAGACTACTTAATTAGCCTAATGAATTAGCTGATGCATGAAGTAAACTTACCTATTTCTCCTGTATTCATTTCCCTTTGTCTAGTGTAATTCAGAAGGGCAAAGTCTGAAGAGGTCTATAATTTTGTTAACCATGTTTATAGTCATAAACTAACTTTAAAATAGTTGCCATTTCGCAGTGTGCAGTCGTTATTGTCAATAACTCATATGCTAATCGAGGCAACTTTTTTTTTGCTTTGGCTACCGAAATGTTGTATTCTCTCTCAGCGATTTACAATAGTGCTTGTAATTGTCAGCCTCCTCCTTTCAACAACCGCAATGCAAATGTATACACAGTTAAAATACAAAGTGTGTCGCAGTCACATGTTATTGTATTAAAAACTGTAGGAGTTTGTCACAGCAAAACAATTGTGAATCAGGCACAAACTATTCGTGTTTTATTGTGTGGGAATACTGGCTCAAAGTGAGAATCATGAAATGCATGGTTGTTAATTGGGGATGCACCAAATATTGCTGTTGAGAATTGTATTTATTTATTTATGCGTTTTTATATAGCGTAGACTTTACCCGAAGGTGTCAGAGCGCTTCACAATAGGAACAGTGACGTTACATGAGGAGAAAATTACAAGTGGGCATGTTACAAAAGCAAACGTTACGTTACATGAGGAAAAAGTGACAATTGTGCATGTAACAAAAGCGAACAAAATACAAAAAGAGGTAGCAAACGATACGTTACAAGAGGAAAAAGTGACAAGTGTGCATGGAGGCAACTTCCATTTGTTTGACCATATGAAGCTAAACATGTCCAATATGTATATTCACTAAATACAATTTATGTTACAAAAGAAATTTGTCTCCCTGGTTTTCTCCCATTTTGATTCAACTCTCAGCAATTAATTGTACTATATGTAACTGACCTCCAATTAACACCCTTTTGAGACATTGTTGTATGTTATAGCATTCTGTACCAGGACATCCAGTGCAGAGATTGGTCTAACAGGTTTAGTAAAGCTCATCTTCACTTTAGAACCCTAATCCTAACTGGTGTTGCTCAGCAGAGCAGTGACAGGGAAGTCAGGAAGCTGAGATAAAATCAGACACAGCGCATGCTGATCACTTACATAATGCAACATGGAAACTCATTTAGGAGCCTGATCTGCGCGATGTGCAACCTGAGGCATTCCATTACACGTTATTGTGTCCTTAAATGTGTACTTGCAACATGGAAGTGGAAGTATACTAAACATGTTAATATGTTCCAGGTGAAACTGCCCTCCATATTGCTATCCTGAAGCATGACCTAGAGACTGTGAATAAATTACTAGACCGTGGTGCTGATGTCCATGCACAGGCATCGGGTACATGTTTTATGCCCGGAAAAGAAAGTGTATGCTATTATGGTAAGACCTTTATTCAAATATTGTACTGTGTTCCGTCAGTAGCACCACCTATGTGTGTAGTCTGTTGGTGATATTGTTCATGCCTGCATAATGTAAATGTTGCTGAGGGCTACATATAAAGTATAGTTCATCTAACCATGTTTAAGTGTCTGGATCAGATGCACTTTAAGGTTTGACATGTGGTATAGAGACTTCTCTTTAAGGACTAGTATGGGGTGGTCCCATTTATGACAATGGAGGTAAGCCAGTTGTGTATGGGTAACTGGGAGGGAAAAGGGAAAGTAGTGTAACTTTGCTTTGTTTTTTGAAGATTTGGGTACTGCTGTGACTCGCTTCCCCACTCCTACAGGGCATTATTAGTGTAGGAATGTTTTGAAGTTGCAAAGTCAGGCAACTCATAACTTCACGCATCCTGTATTTATTTATTTTTTATTTTGAAAGTTCGCAAAGTGCAAAACTCACAAAGTTTTCAAAAGAAAAAGCGACTGCTTCATCGGGCCTTCACATGAATAGGAAATTATTCCTTCTGCCACTTAGGGCAACATCTGAGCTGCCACTGCTGTTCGGCAGTAGCTTTTATCCCCTACTTCAATAATCCACCACTTTGTCAAGTTCGCAGTCCCACCTCCAGCTTCCCACACTGTCCCCTGCCCGCCCACTTCTTGATGGTGCCATGCTGCAGCAGCACTTGCGCGCCCCTCACATTGTACACTCTCCTCACCTGTTACCTGCACATGGTTGGTGTGAGGCCTCCAGAAGATTTGTTGCTACAGGATGTCCTGGCACGTTACAATTCCTGGCAGGCATTCCTAAACTACAGCAGGTGGGTTAAACTTCACCAAGATCCGATGGTGTAATCCAAAATACTATGTCCTATTTTGAGAGAAGCAGGAGTGTACACAGCAGTTGCGGCCGGCACCGATTGGGGGTGGCGGGCAGGGGATTGGGGATGGTGGTTTAGGAAAATGAAAATAATTCCAAAATAATTCCAAAAAAAAACGTACATATCGCCGCGTCTCTTCTCCATCTCTCTTCCTCGTCGTTCAGCACCACCGAAAGGATCAGGAAGCACACCCAGGCTCCCTAAGCCAATCACAAAGCTGAGGGTCACGATTCGGCGCTCAGCCAGCGAATGGGAGCCTGGGCATGTTCTCTACCCAGGCTGTAATGCAGACTGGCTGTAATGTAGCCTGGATGGAGAGCATGGTAAGTGCGCATGAATGTATGGCCGGACCCAGGCGTCTGACCATACATTCATACGCACTTGAAAAGTGTGCTGGCTACTCCACGTGCTCCTGTGTCAGACCAGCCCCGCCCGCCGTGCAGAGCTGCAGCAGCAGGACAAAATAAAATGATAACCTCGAGTTATTATCATTTTATTTTCCCTTTATTTCACTGCTGCACAGCAGTGGGGTGACGCTCCTCCGCCTTAGTGGAGGAGCCGCCACTGGTACACAGTGATGTTTGTCTCAGTCATTGAACAGGAGAAATCAATTTCCTTGACTAGGCTGTGCCATATGTATCCCTCAGAACAGGCCGTAACCTAGTGTCGTGTGTCAGGGGACAGCAGAGTCCAGTGACAAGAAGACCCATATTGCGAGTAAGGCAAGACAGAGAATGTGTGTGTGGAGTGGTAACACATCATGGATACCCTGGTGGAACAACTTTTACTCTACAGGTTAGGAAGTGGAGCAAGTAATGGAGTATCTGTGACGTCATCACCTTGAATAATGGTGAAGAGGTATGCAGCCTCTGCGGTGAGGTGTGCAGGCTAGGTACAGACCCAGTGCACATGCAATGGAGGCTTCTGCACTGAACTGCGATTATTGGAAACTGTGAAAACATATGTTGTTTGAATGTCCTTCTATTTTCCAGTTTTAAAAGCTGATATGGCAACGAATCAACAAGATTTTCACTATTCCCTTTTCCTTTTCAAATATTTTCTCACAAAGTCTAGCTCCTCACTGGTCTCAGTTAACCCAAGGTGGTAAATTAATAGATTTGATTTATTGCTGGCTGTTGTCTTTCACTTAATAACGTTTATGAAAATCTTTATTCGGTTTTACGAGAAAAAACAACCCTCATAAAAGCACATAATACAATACATTGAAAAAAACACACTGCAGCACCCGTAGGGCATTGCAGCGCCGGCCCGACGAGGAGCAAAGCCCAATGATGAAGCATGACATCCTTCGGGGTGTGTGAGGGCAACAAGAGGAGGACAAACTGTCCCACACAGATAGAGTAGCACACGACTAGAGTACTCCCTACTTCCACCTCTTTCTCCTATAAGGAATAATGACTCCCTTTTGGTATAAATAATATTTAAAACAGCCATTCAGTTTAGAGAAAAATATAGTGCTCTTTTGACCATCCTGTAGCACTAACAATGACCAATATTAGGCATATTCGAGTGTTGCTTTGTTTGATGACGTCTTCTTGGGTTTAGACATGTATTGCAACGCTATTCACTGGACCCAGCTTCGAATCAGTGGTTTTGATTTTTGTGGAGCCCCATTGAGCCGCTACTGGAAGCCCGAGATTTAGGATTTTCTACGTTCTCAAAACAAAAGAAAAAAACCACAGAAACAAGTGTGCATCAAAGAAATTCACAAATTATTAAATATTGTATTTAATTCACAATCAAAAAACTATACAGGAATCAAAATGTGAATTTAATAGGAAGTTGGAGCTTTTTCAAAAGTGACTTTAATCCTAAAACACGAAGGGATATACTAGACAAATTGCTTTGCCTGTTTTGCTCCTAATGCGTGCTCTCTTTTTTTGATGCATACCAGTGCTTCAGTTGAGGCCACCAATTGACCATACTAGATTCTGTTTACCGCACATGAATTGCCACTACAAACCAAGCTGAGGGCAACAACTTAATTTTTAGAATCCTGTTTCAATTTCCTTCACATGACAGAGCATTTAACACATTTTCAATGTTGCTATTTTATGTATGTTTATATATTGTCTAAATCTGCTAATATTATTTAATTATCTAAATAGTCGCAGGCCCCTGCGTAGAAGTTGTGGACACCAGGGTGAGAACCTCTGTTCTAAGTGAACCCCATTATTAAACCTGTCTGAAGGAAACTATTTAGTAAATATATGAAGGTACCAGTTCACTGATACAATTACTTGGCAGGATTCGGATCTGCAGGTTAACAATGAGTGCTTAACTTATTGAGCTATCTTGCCTGCAGGGGATTGCAAGAAATCCACTCGCCATCTTGGTCTTTTTAGTGGTGGTTTCTCTTCTGGCTTAATCTTTTCCTCTAGAAATATGAGGATTCCATTTTCACTTAACTTTAAAACAGATCCTTTATCTCCTAGTAAATTATTTTTTCCCCAACCCTGAGGTTATGCACTTAAATTGAGTACATGCATGTGTGCTATGGTAAGATTTACCTTATCCCTGAGTTCATGTATGTTACAATCATGCCCTGCTGTGTTTCCGTGCGAAAGCAATGTTGTGCACTCACTTGACTTTTCACAAGCCTGCCAATTGAATCCTTGAACACGTCCCACCGAGGAGCGTGCTGTTTGTGTACCTTTTGAGTTGTTATTACTTCAAACAGCTGGGTTGTGCCTGGACACCTGGCCTCCTCGTGTTTCACCGAATTGTTAATCGCTACCTACTGTTAGAATTACAGTTCTTGAAAGTCACCTTTTGGAAACTTGCCAAAACACTTTAGACACACCCTACACAAACACCACCAACACAATAATTGTTTTATGTTAATAACTAAAGCCAGACTCACCCACAGGTGTTCCGTATCTAACGCCTTTTTTTGCCACCATGTGACTCAGGTGGGGCTTGTTTAGAAATGTGGCTTTGTTTCCTCTGTTAAATAATTATTCTGCAGGGGCACTTCAGTATACCTCTTGGCATCAGCAATATGATTTGTATACATACTTAGGGCCCGATTCCCGCCCCTAGGTTTACATTCGCTTTTGGAAGTATTTTTATTATTATTTGGACATTCCATAGATTTCCTGCAACAATTGTAGCTTACCAGGAGTGCTCACAAGTGTAAGTAGTTTTACTTGTGTAATTGTACACGGTGTGCAACTACACAATACCTCCTTGACTGTCTTCATTGTCTCAGTCTCTATAAACCAAGGTTGTGTCTCCACTGAAGACAGATTTTGCTAATCCAAGCACTAACAACATGATTTGAATATTCTCCTATTTCCTTGGTCCCTATCCCAGTCTCTTTATCTGAGAACCTGATAAAATGGGACCACAAGCTTTTTGTGTGCCTAGAAAGATGTGTGTGGTCACTTCCTGCTGAGTGGCGGAGAGGCAGCTCTAAGTTCTTCCATCATGACTCTCCTAGGTTAGACACTGGCTGCTGCAGATCCCAGAACTAAAGATGGTGACAGTCTTGCAGGAGACCCAATGTTTGTGCTCTGAAGAAATCAACAAATGATCGATTTATGTGCCAGATTATGCTGTTTGATGAGCATTTTGCATTCTGAGTGCAATATGGTGGAGAGGAAGAAAAGCCCTAAAAAAAGAAGCCTTGTTCTGAGTCTACAGCCTCAGAAAAGGATGCTGCAGGCCCTCACAGACGTTCCTTCCAGAGATTTATTTAAGTAGTTTATTGATTAAGCTGTCACTGACCAAAACTTTAAATGCCCAAGTGTTCTAACCCCTCCAAGTCACATAGGGGTGTTGACTGCCCGATTCAGATCGAGACACTGGCACTGAAGAAATACAAGATATGGGGAGTTTGGTGGTGCAGGGGCTGATTTGACATAGATGCTGTAGCATCTTAGATCAAACCTTGCCTTCTTGGGCCCAAGTCCTCCATCTGATGAGGATGATTTCTTCTAGTAGTATAAGAAAGGAACCTGAAAGACTACCTTTTTCATGGAGCCGTCTGTAAGGTGCTTTCCAGGTAATGCCAAGGAGTAAAATGTCCAGTATTTTCCATGGTTCTTGCCAAGATATTATCTCTGATCTAAGTTTGCAGATAAATTTCATTCTATAGTTAAAGAACATTACCTAATAGCTGGACTATCTTCTCAGGAAATTATCATATAATAGGATGATCCCCCAATTGACGCCATGGATAAAGACATCCCCTATGTGCAAATCATATGTAAAAATGTGACCCAAACGTTACCTCTTCATTCTAAATCCAAGCTTCGTCTTTGACCAAGGAGCTGTGTGCTCACAGAGTACTTGGAGAGCTGCTGTGATCCAGAGCTGTACGACAGTCCTGAAAGTGAGGTAACATCATCTCAAATCTTCCCATTTGAGCTGGAGAGCTGTGGGCTGAGAGCCTGCCCGGCTGCTTGCTGAGAAGGAGCGACTTGTCTCGCAGGAGTTATCTGCCTAGGTGCAGACTCCAAGCTACCAAGTCAAGAGTGAGGCACGACCCAGGAAAAGCTGACTGCTGTGGGAGTGTGCCCAGAGTTGACCTGAGTGTACCCTAGGGTCTCCTGGCATCCCTGTGCAACCAAGATAGCTAATATGAGTCTAAAACTCTCCAGTGTGCCCACTCCAGAGACGGCCCAGACCAGAAGAACTGGGCTGACTCTGCTGCACTTCAAAGATTGCAACCCTGCATCCTTGGCAGAAGAAATGATTCACTCAACATTGAGTGGTCGACCTGCCCAATCAGAGTGCCTACAGTAGTGCCTCTATAGGTTTCATCTGTCTGAAGTGGAGAGAAGAAGGTATGGCCACCTGAATGAGCCCATGTCACTGTGAGGGAGACTGCTTGCCCCATGCGGTTGTGGACTGAACACCTACACTTTGAGATCCTGAGTTTGCTTCCCCTTGGATAACACCAATGCCTGACAAAACATTGACTTGGGAACATGACTAAAATATTTTTGTGAGATGTATTGCAACCTGCTTAAGAGAACTGCAGAGTCATAGTGAATGGGCTGACTTCCTGGTCAGAGAACTCAGGAAAGCTGCTCAATTTCACAGCAATATGCCTGCACCTGTGCCTGAATCTAAAGTCTCTAGAGCTTATTCTTTGTGGTACCCTATGTAGCATCCATTTTATCCGTTCCCTGTATTGCTGCATGGTTTATTATGTTTAGTATTGAATTATGGTGTGATTAAAGTACTTCTCTATGGGCTGGACATTTGCTTATTGGGTCTATTCTTTGACTGCTTGACTTCAGAGTCTCTATCACCCACACTATCTATGAAGAATGCTTTGGACTGCTTAAACTCGCTACCCTGAGCGTCAAGTGAAGTAGGGGTGTACTTGAACCAATTTGCAGAGCCATAGTAGGACAAATCTCAGGGCACTAGAAGCAAACAACCTCAATCACTACAGTTGTGACCTAGTAGCTCTACCTACTATATTGCCCCCGAACATGGTGTAAAACAGAGCCAACAAGTTTATAACATATTCAATACAATCTCTGCTGAGAGATTTTAAAGCCTTGTCTTAGGAGATGCAGTCAGCGGCAGAATATATGTCCCAACACTTCTGAAGTCTACTGTCCATCACACATCTCCATTTCCTTTATTTGCCTTTGCTTCAGCTGTGGCCTCTGGTTCCTCAATAGTACTTACATTTCAATGCGATCCTGGACAGTCAATAATTCTCAGAACTCCATTCTTCTTCACTTAAGTATAATAGGATCTAAGCTCTTTGAACTAAATCATCTTCAGTCCATGTCAGAAGTCTACCTTCCAGGGATTGGGAAAGAGCATGCAGATCTCTTGAGTCAGGTCTGCTCATCTTACATTTCTCTTGGTCTCTTTTCCCACACTTTACTTCTGGACCATCACAGAAAGGTACTGTCTCCATTGACTGGGCATCCCTCTGCCCAAATAGAGGATGCACTCCTCCTTCAGTTGTGTTCCCTAAAAACTTCTCCCAGGGCCTGGTTGTCATCCTGTTTCTGATCTGGCCAAAGAGGCTTCTTTATTTTTGTCACCCTTTCTCTTTCTGAGCTGGTTGCTTTGGAAAATTCAGGACAATAGGACAGAGGTTCTTCTGGTAGCTCACTGGTAGCCTCAGGGACTATGGTTCACCGAAGTGCAACATCTCTCAGCATTTCCTTTGTGAATATTTCCACTCTGTCCTGCTCCTCAAATATCTCCTTTCCTTCCAGACAGTGTCTCAGGGTGGAGGTTTGCAGATTGAAAGACTCAACTTTGAAGGCCAAGATTGTTTTATGGAAGTTACTCTTTCTAGTCAGGAAACTAGGTGACCAAGTACCCTTAAAGGTTTAGGTCAACATTGGGCCCATTTTGAATCCTGGTGTTTATGTTCGGGATTTCAAACATCTTGTGTTCTGGGTAAGATTATAGAAATTCTCACACATGGAGTATTTTTAGGTCTTGCTACATCTAATTTGAGAAGCCAGTGGGGGAGTTATCCAGGTCTTTTGAGACCTAGAACCGTCTTCAGTGGCTCCCTTGGCTTCTGAGGTGGCTTTTCTTTCCAAATGCTGGTAATTTATTACCCGGTCCTTTCTTGGAACTCCCTATGGTTCTAGAGAGTTCCTTCCCAAGATCTCTTCAGACTTTCACCATTCTCAGATTTTGGTTTTACTTATTTTTCATTACTTTCCTTTCTTGGCTCTGGGGTTGAGACTGCAATCATTAAATGTTCGAAGAGTCTCCATTTTTCTATTTTGAAAAGCTCCTTTTCATTAGACCAGTGCTATTTTCATCACTCATGGAATGGCAGTTCAGGGCCAGCTCTTAAATGGCGACTCATAGCTGTTGGCTGAAGTTGGCTATCTATTGGACTGACCATCTACAAGGGCAACTCTACCAGGTTCAATTCAGGGTAGATCCACCAGAAAAGTTTATTCTTCCTGTAAATTGATCAAGGCAGCACCTGTAGAGTATTGGTTTATGTGGGCTCTTTAATATATCTTTCTATGTTTAACTAAAATGGCAGAGATGTTGCATCAATTGGCTTCTGCTATTTTTGTGTCTTCATTCAGTATTCCTTTATAATGAATGGGTACATCCTCACTATGCAAGGACTGGGACTGCAGATGAGGAGGTAATCACCTGGTTACCTGCTGGCTAGCTTCATTACTCTGAGTCCTCGTCATCCTAGTCACAAGTGGGAGGGAACACTGGGCCAGTTACTTTGTTTGGTAGCACAGGAGGTTATTTCAGTCATTTTCTCATTTAATGAGGTTCTCTGTGGGTGGGGCTTAAATAGGGCCCAAGAAAATATATTCCAGATTTCAATTACTCAGGGCTTTGACATGCAAAATATGTCTCCTGGGTGAGGCAAAACATAACTAGGTTTGGATTATGATGAGGAAGAACAGGACTCTGAGTTATTAAGCTTGCAGGAAAGTAACCAGGTCATGTGTAAATGCTTACCTAAAGTGGATTCCTGCATGCTAACTTTTTCATTTTTTTATTTCATGGGGAAAATATGTTCTTCTTTGGAAAGACCCCCTGCCCTACACCCAGTCAATTTGGGGGAAGTAGTTCCACAATGATGGCCTTTGGAAGCGTGCAGGAAGCGGGTACCATTTCTCACCTTATATATTTTTCTGGTTGACTGAGAGGCAAAAGGGAGTCGAAATTCAATTCAACAACTTAAAGTTGGTGTAACCCATTTGACCGCACAATAAGGAATAGGAATCGGTAACTAAAGTTAGGTGGGTTTATTACAAGTTAATAATCATTCCAATAAAAGCAAAAATCAAGAACATGTCATAACTGTAAAGAATTATGACAAGCAAAATAAAGCACTGGAACAAATTCCGACTCAATAGCACAAAGCATGCAATAATGACCGTCAGAATAATACAGAGGCAAATTATTTGGAATCAGTGTTCCTTTAAGAAACTCCGCTTCTCCTTCCTAAACATGAATAAGGTCTAAAGTCCTCTAATCAGGCTCTAAGTCTAGAATGAGGATGGTTTAGAATAAAAGGTCTCAAAGGAGTCGGGAATAGAGGAAGGGAGATATCAGCATGAGTGAAGATTCCAATAGAAGTCTTCTAAAAAGGGAAATCAGTGTTTAGCATAAAGCTACACACTCGCAAGGACAGAAGGAAAAGTAGAGGTCTGTACCGCTCAAAGTCAAAAGAAATCTGTCTCACAGTCTAATGGTGTGAATACTAATTAAAACCAAAAAGTTCCAGGAGTATCCATATCTCTATACACGTCACCAAAAAACAATTTCCTCTCTTTCTCACAGTGTGCATCTGCAACATCAGTTGATTTTCCCATCCCTCAGAGCTCAAACGACCAAGTTAACCTTGGGCACCCTCGTTCCTGATACGTGATAAATAGGAGGCTTCTTCTGCTCATTAAATTGTCCAGTTCTTGCCAAGATTTCTCTTCTCAGACCTCACTATCTCCAATACTCAGTGCTCCTTTCTCTAGCTATGAAATCACGAAAATGCACCTGCAAAGGAAAAGAACGTGCAGAGCAAGGAAAAATAAATTTCATGTTAAGAAATAAAGGGCTAGTGAAGCTAACTTTAGTTAAGCATTTTCAATGTGCACTTCGAATACATGATTGTGTGCACGTATAACTTCAAAATAACTGCAAACAAATAATGTGTTCAATAGGCTTCAAATAAATGCAATAAAACTTGAGAAGTAAGTATAAGTATTAATGAGAACTACATGTTTTCATGATTAAACTAAAAATTAATGCGCACATGTTCATGAGTCTCTAGTTTTCTACAGTGAACACACTTCAGGAGTACATTTGAATGTTTCACTTCAAGTTAATAAAGTTAGGCATACAGAGTATATGTAAAAACAACGTTTCTGTGACGTGTAAGGGTGGAGCTAAAATTAAGTGGCTCCACCTTGATAAGGATTTTCTTCTCCCCTTGACAGGAGTACATTTCAAAAAGAAAGAGAAAGTGCCAATTAAAAGTTTGTTAATACCCACAAACTCATGAGTTTGTGAGTGCCTAACAAATTTCCAAGGCGTTCAGAGAATGACACTTTCCTATCCTTGAGAGCATATTTAAAATTAAGTAATACTACCTTATAGTGGTGTAATATTATGGGAGAGTAAATAGATTTACAAATGTAAAATTATTTTGTGAATTGCAAAAGGGAATTTTCACTTAAAAATTTCATGACTAGTTGATCATCTAAGTGACTTATGTGTACATAAAGAATCCCATGAGTATTCGAAAAAAAAAAATGTAAATTAGTCATTGATTTCCAAGAATACAACAATTTACAGCACTGACTCATACAAATGTACTACTATATGGAACCCATCTATGACTAAATCGTGAAGAATTAGACATTAGCATAATTAACTTTTTCCCCACACAGGGAATACCCCCATCTTAATGAGTATGTTGCCTCCACCTTTTTACCTTGCAAATGAACTTATGCTTGCCTTTTGCTACCTTTTACTGGAGTACATCCATGTGTGTGTATCCTTTTTGATTATTTAGAAAAGTATTTCCTATTCTGTATTGGTGCATCTTTCTTGCTTTATAAGATTTTTATACCTTGCATTAGGCCATTTGAGATTAGCTATTCTGTTGCCACATATGAATGACTTTGGAATTGGGAACGAAGAACCAGTTATACCTTACGTAACTTGGTATAATATATAGATGTTTCACAATATTTTAAAACATTTTTAAAAGAAAAGGAACATTATGTTGTATATTTATTTGTATGTTGAAAAAAGTGACAATGTATTATTAAATTGAGTTTCCAATCTGATAAATCATTTACCTTTTATTTCAAACAGGGGAGTTTCCACTGTCGTTTGCAGCATGTGTTGGAAATGAAGATATAACAAAAATTCTCCTTCAGCACAATGCGCGGGTGGATGCTCAAGACTCCTTAGGTAATTGCATTCTCAATTAATATACTTCATATTGTATGTATTTGTTCGTTAGGCAGTACCTTTGGATCCACTGGAGAGTTTGCCTCCAGAATGTTTCGCTGAGTGTGAATTTGTGAATCATGGCAATCCCAGCAGCACCTTTTAAGTCTCTCTCTTGAATTGATGATGACTTATCTGATTATAGTATTTCTCAGTAAATGTTAGAGTGATATTGGGGTAATCAAAGACAACTCAAAATTGAAACCTCATGTTGCTTGGCCCAGATCTCTAACCAAACGCAGATGTTACTGCCATGTTCCGTTGCTTGGCCCAGGAACATAATATCAGTTCTTTTGAAATCATTGTTCAATCATAGTTGTAGTAGGCCTTCGCCTGTGTAGTATGAAACAATAACTTCAACCTGAAACCTTAAATTTCTAATAATGATGAGTACTTTCTCCTGTATCTACCAATGACACTTAGATTCACCACACATGGCCTGTACGTGTTTTGCAATGTTCATAACAAATGTTGGATTCACATTTGCACCTCAAAACCTGTCCAGGTGATGAAATAATGTGCAAAAAGCAGTTTTCTGAAGTGTTCTTATAAGGGTGGTTTGGAGTCTAAAGTACAAGAACTGGACCGGAACGTGGGTCACAACAGTTTTCCATAGTTCTGATCCATCAGACCGACTTTGGCACTCAAGTCAATCTATCACACCTGGATCCCTGATCATCTCTTTAGCAGGAATGCTGCAGCGTGAATTCACATTGTCAATACATAAAAGTGAGCAGGAACTCATCTCCGCTATGCAGCCAAGGGTCCTAAACAGCTATGCACATTGGCCTTTCACAACAAGAGCAGTGCACGGACCTGTATCTCTGCTGTTTGCTGTAGTGATAGTATAAGGTCTATTCTCATTTGTATTTCACAAACAGTCCAAGTCACTTTTTTGACTTTGGTCCTTCAACAGTCCTGAAGTGTAGTAAATAATGTTACAAAGTGATTTGAGAATGACATTTTGCAGGACTGAGGTCCACTAGAAAAACCAGTCCCGCATAGTCTGGTTTACCCAAATTCATGTACAAGCTAAAAATTTCTAGAAGCTGTGAATGTAAAGTAAAGGTTGAGAGAAAATGCTTGCATTTTCAATGATGAAGTTAGGACCTGCTCTAACGAATGCCTTATATGCAATACATACAAATTTGAATTGCTTCAGGTTAGGTACTGCTTAACATTACTGCAAATGGAGAGTTGTTGCAGTGCGTTCCAAGTAACCAATTTTTAAAACCAAACAACCTTTGACACCATATCTGCTGCAGCTTGAATATGGGAACCTTTGGAAGTTAAGATTAGTACTGTTCCAATAATCCCACACGAAGAAAGGTGGCGTTCATGCCAATAACATAGGAGGTAATAAAGAACAATGCAAGAAATAGTAGATCCGAAGTATGGAAAAATCATGAGGTGATATAATTCAGTATCCCATGGCACTTTATGGCCTGTCATGAGACACACACTTGTTGGCAGAGCTGGCGCTAGGCATGGTTCCATTGTGCCTGGCCACAAAACAGAGTCGCAATGCAATTACAAGTTGCCTTTGATGATAATCTCACTTTCTTTTTGGTATTTCTTTTAAGTCTGTTTCTGGACATTAAGCCTCTAACCTGTATGGAGGTGGACAAAAAGGATTCACTATTAGATCTGCATCCCTCCTATGTTGCAGGAGTATCTGAATGTTATCTTTGTACTTCAAAAAATGGACACCATGAGAGTTTAAAAGGGTTATGCAAGGAGTCATATATATTGAAAAGAGCAGAAACATGGATGATTCCATGCGGCGTTCCACAGGGAAGAGGTTGGGTTCTGAAGCTGTACAATGTAATGGCTACCAACTTGATCCTATCTATCATATTCAAACTAATTCTGCCTCTATCCATCCAGTGCAAATCTCGATACTGCTGAACAGCAAAGATAATCTCACCATCCCTTTCTTTATCCATCATGGCACACCAAAGCACCAAGTTCAACTAAAAAGATAAACAGAGACTTACCTCTCTTTCATTGATCTTTCCCATAGACTCATCAGGCTTTCCAACTCAGTCCAGCCTACCTCAGATGTCATCATGTTTCTTGACATATGCAACTGTGCTGAAGAATCAGGTGGGTCTGAATGCACCACACAAAACACAATCAGGCAAAAACCCAAAGCATCAGTATCAAGACTGTTGAGGAAACTGGGATTCATCCCCATATCCTATGCGGATGACACCCAATTACTCCTCTCATTCGACAAATCCAACGCCAATATTCAAACCATCTTTGGTGAAGGAATGAAGACTATAGCAGAATGGATGAAAACACATTTTCTCCAATTAAACGCTGCTAAATCTGAGATAATGCTGTTTGGTGAGGCCACTATGAAATGGTCCCCTAGCTGGTGGCCAGAGGAACTGGGCCCCGCACCTGGTCCAAAACAGGTGGTGAAAAATCTTGGAGTCCGATTGGACCAGAAACTTACGCTGGGAGACCACGTCTCTTCTACCATTGGAGCTTGCTTCCACAACCTTAGCATGCTCAGAAGAGTCTTTCCTTTCCTGCCACTATCTTCCAGGAAGACCTTGATCCAGGCACTAATCTTAAGCCGCTTAGATTACTGCAACGCACTGTACATTTCAGCCAATGAAAGTGCCTTAAACAGACTACAGGTCGTCCAGAATACTGCGGCCCGACTGGTAACCAATGCTCCCCCTAGAACTGCCTCCCTCCCCTTACTTCAGAAACTACATTGGCTACCCATACGAAAAAGGGTTACATTTAAAATATGTTGTATGGCTTATAAAGCTGTTAACAGATTAGGCCCCAGTTATTTAAATGACAAATTTGTCAATTATGTACCCTCCAGACCCCTCCGCTCAGGAGCCAAAGCCCTGATACAAATCCCGCGTTTCAAAAAAACCCGCCAAGGTGGTAAGGCCTTTTACCATCTTGCCCCACTCTACTGGAACGAACTCCCTCTACACTTGCGACAATGCACTGATTACTTGGCTTTCAGGAAACTGCTGAAAACATCATTGTTCTAAATCGGTTCACCTTGGTACTCTTAGGCGGTCCTAGCGCTGAGATACCCTTATGGGGTGATTCACGCGCTTTACAAAATACTAAATAAAATAAATAAAATAAATGGTATTCACAAACACTCTCAAAGATTAACAATTCCATCCAAAGGCAAGAAAACAAGTGGAAATGGGTCAAAACCTCTGACAACCTCCACAAACCCAAAACACTCCAATCTACATTCAGCTTCCTCATCACCACAGTCAGTCACCTTATACGAGACCACCATTTCCAAGGTAAACAACAGATGTAAACCCCTCTTGATGGCAGTTAAGTACTCCTTCAATTCCATGCTAGACCCACCTATCAAACATTCAATTGACTAATGTCATGCTATCAATCACTTCTTTACTGGGTCTATATTAAAATATGAACCAACCATGACACCATGAAACAGCCAATCGTACTCCTTCCAATCCTCCTACCGCTTCACCCCAAAGCCAACATCCTTATACCTCCTCTCAAACACCGACCCGCCAACATCTTCACCTGTCTCGAAGCCCCCACTTACAAATGTCATTCTTCCATCTTCCATTGTGAAATCCCTCCATGGAGCTGTCCACAAACATCTCCTCAAGATCACCAACATCTTCTTCAGACAAGAAAACTTCAACTCTCAAAACATGACAATTTCTCCCCCTGCAGGAAGAGCCAATCCTGTCCCAGAAAGCCTACTCAATTAGTGCCCTATCACCCTCCAACCCAACAGGCTCTCTTCATTAACATAAGAACAACATTTATAAGCTGTTAACAAAACACCAATCTGGCTCTAGATCTTGCTGCACCAGAGAGATTCACACCCTTCAGAAAGTATATGACTTCTGATTGCCAGCAAGAATGACTCCTGCCTTTTGATCCTACTTGACCTTTCTGCATCCTTTGACACAGTTGACCACCTAGAAAGAATCCACTTGCTGCATACAATCATGGACTTCTCTGATATGGTTCTGCAGTAGTTCATATCCTACACCTACAGGCACCATTTCGTCTGGATAGGAACTTCAAAATCCCAGCCACAATCTACCTCCACGTATTCATCGTGCCTCCCATAATTTTCAAACTCTGCACAAAATCCCTTGGAACGCTACTTATCAAAAACCGCACCATTCACTGATGACACACAACAATTGACTCAATACCTGCTTCAATCTCATTCTGAATTGGATGTCCAGCACCTACTTAGAGCTCGGTCAGGACCAAGACAGAATTCCTGCTGTTCCCCAATAGTAACAAAAAATCACTAATTTAAGACTGGATCACTGAAATGAGCTTGGGTTCATCCTTCAGCTGCTGCCTCAGACAAAACTACTTGGTTTCATCCCCGACACAGACCTCTCCTACAAAGAACAAATTGCCAAGAAATTCAAGACAGCATGGTACCTACTCTCTTGCTGGAAGAAAATGAAACCCTACCTACTTGAAACCTACTTCAGAATTACAGTACATGCCTCAGTTCATTTGCCCCTAAAGTCAACACCCTGCTGTACAGTCTCAACACCGTAATGGTGCTCCTAAAAAAGGCACCCAACAAGTGGAGCAGTCCCATCATAGGCCGTTTAAAGTTCCAACATATCACTCCAACCCGGTCTTCTTTCAAATCCCTCTTCATCTTCAGGATTAGTGGCATCACATACAAGATCTCCGAAACCAGAACCTCTATGTACCTAGCAGAGAACTTAACTACCCCAGGTGTGCAGTGCAACACCAGAAGCAAGTACATTGCCTTACTGGAAACTAAAATCCTCACAAAATAGAAAACAAGAAGGGAAGTCTTTTCATCATCAGTAACTTTATTTCGGCTGTTACGACCATAAAAGTGTCATATGCATACGGATCATAAAAACAGAATTAAAAATTTAGCAAGATGTACAATAATAATTATCCAAGGGCAAACTAGATAGTGTTTATAAATAACAGTGCGACAGCCCCCACAGGGCCGTAATATCTTGGTGGGGTAGTCAGTTACTTCATGATATATGAAAACAGACATCATAGATATGTGATAAAGGCATAAAAGAACAAGAAAGTGCGAATGCATACAGTGCAAATAATTCCTACCTCACTAGTTTAAAACCACTATCAAGAAAAAGAAATAAAGAAAGAAAAATTAAAATATTGCATCGAAGGATATACTTGTTTAGTGGTGTGAGGGCCATTCAGAATACTAGTACCTAGGGAGCAAGTGAGGCTATGAGGTTTAAGGGTGGCTAAGACAGCTAATTCATCAATTACCAACTAAAGTTAATACAGGATATTTAAAACGGATTAAAAGAGAGAAAGCCAATAAGAACTATACCAGCAAGGATCTATGCGGTCGATATTGGACGGCATGACCCGCCATGCGGATACAGAACTAAAGGTGGCTCTCATCCAATCATAAGTGTCTACATATATAAAAACCATTCTTAAAAGAGGTAATAAGGGAGGTTAGTCTGCTACCTAATCATTGCATGCCTCCTGCAAATCCACATTTTGGCCAGGAATTTGGCGACTGCGCATACAATTAGAGTGCTTGAGTCTGACTTTAAAATGCGCAGGGTGTTTTTGTGGCAACGGGTTCCAAACCTTCTACAAACAGGGGCTATCCACCTGGATCTCAAATGACTGTATCTGGGGCATACAAAAAGGATGTGGCTAATTGTCTCATCAGCAATATCGCAGCTCGGACAGAGCTGCGAAGCAAGAGAGGGCTGGCGCCAGGAGGCAGTAAAAGAGTGCACAGGGAGGGTTCCAAATCTAAACTGCATATACAGCTTCCAGTCCTGTGGATTTGTAATAACCTCCAGATAATTTTCAAAAGCTCCTTCTAATTTGAACTCCATGAAGTCGAGGGTCAGACGACCCCAAGATGGATAAGAGATGGCAGACTGCATCACCCATCCCCATTATTGTTTCTTGATCAATGCTTTGCTGGGTAGGGATTCTATATTTTTAGTGTCCCACAAACCTTCTAGCCCCACAGAGATCATCAAAGACTTCATCTTGGTCAGCCAGCCAATTTTCTTAAAGTGGTCGAGCACACAAACCTCGTCCAGAGCCTCAGCGTAAGGGAGTAGCTCGGGGGTAGTTTTCAGGCGAAGCCAAAAAAGTAAGGGGCGTAGCTGTGCTTTTTCTGTGATCGTGGCTCTGCCCATATCCAGACGCAAGGGATGCAGGGGGGTGCTCTGGGGGAGTGAACAAATTGATCTTAAAAATTTGTTTTCAGTTGCAAGTAGCTCATCTAGTTTTTCAAACGCCCAGAGTTCTGCCCCATATAAAGCTGCTCCCACCGCTTTATGATCATATATGCGGAGAGGGGCAGCTATTGGTTTGCTTCCTGAGGTCTTATGCTCTTTAATCAAGGCCCCTGTGATGCGTCTATGTTGGAGATTCCGCTTCTTAACATGGTGTTTCCAGGATAGATCATCTGAGAGAGTGACTCCCAGATAGTCAAAGGTGTTTACTCTCTCAAGGGGAATTCCATCTAGGAGTAACTTTCCCTTAAAGGATTTGTGCGGATTCAACAATAGAAGTTTGGTCTTTGTGGTGTTAATTTCAAGGCCTCTGAGTGTGCAAAAGAATGCGAAGCGATTTAAGAGATGTTGCAAACCGCTTGGGGTCTTAGAAACTAGCAGGGTGTCGTCAGCAAAAAGTAAGGTTGTTACCTTGGCCCCCCCCCCCCCCGAGTTGGCGCATCAGCTGGAATCTCAGCGAGGTACTGCACAACTCCATTAATGAAGAGTGAAAAAAGAGTGGGGGCCAAAACACATAAGGAAGTCTTTTCCTTATGTGCTTCAAATATCTGGAACACCAACCCCATCAATATCAGAATTGCTGCAACCTTTCTCCGAATTTAACAGGAGCTTGAGATAGACAACCTGAGAGAACACTACATATCGACAAGTTACGATTCACCATTCACAAGAATTGTGCTTCATTGTAAACAGTTCTGAATTGTACCTCAGGGATACTGACTTTGCTCAACCCTAATTATCCTTACTATCCCTATTATGCTGGTGGTCAATGTTTGAATGGGTTCAATTGTTGCAGTTGACCTGTCTGTAAGAGAAAAACTTTTCAGTGAATTTGTGAACATGGCCAAAGAATATTATACGTAATATGGCAATGTTTTCACAAATCCTTTGCCAGGTAGAACTCCGATTGATAAGCTATAGATCTCCTTTAAAGCATCCTTGTTTTACCTTTAGGTAGCATGTGCCATAGTGAAAATTTATTTTGAGGGTTATCCCTGTGAGGTACATGGATCAACAAATTCCAAAATATCTTGAAAAGGTCTTGACACCCTACCACAAAACCTTTATGGAACCATTGAAATCCAAGTTATTAGTGGGAAACATTCCATGTTAATTTACTGATAAACGTTAGAATTCATGAATGACAACATAGGACATTCAGCTTTAAATGGTGTGCAGCCCTTGGCAAAGCATGAAAAACTGTAGGTGGTCTGCATGGGAGGTTCGGCTGATCAAAAATGAATCACTGACATATCGGAAACACAAATATCATGTGGACAGAATATTGTGTCAAAAATATCAAGGACCAAAATATCGAGAAGGTAAGTGCAAATAGATAAGCATAGATTTACTATTCTTAACTCCACATCTATGTACCTTGAAGATATATATATCCCATGGTACATATTTGTGGAACTATATATAGTAAAACTTTATTACCTATAGAAACTTACATTCACAATATTTTTGTCTTTGATATTTTTGACACATATTCTGTCCCACGACATTTGTGTTTCTGATATTCTATCTAAATACCATCAAAAATATTTCATATGGACTTTCACCTGCGGCAAAAATGAGTGCCATTGGGTGTGGCTCCTGAGTGAGTTGCGACAGGGTGCCATATCTCTGAATGTTCTTGATAGGAGTTTGTGGTGAAGAAGACATGTTGAAGACAAATTGGTTCTGATGAGATATTGTGCCACCTGGTGGCTGATGAATGATATGCTGTTATCAAATCTGGCCAGAGCCTTCTCTTTGTCATTCCTCCTTCTCTAGGACAGCTGAAGGATGAGAATGGCCAATCCTTGATTAAGTGAACCTAAATAGGGCTATAAGAACTTGTGATTCAATGCAGGAGATTTTGTTGCATAGTATTTCAGGGACCTGACTTTTCTGTAAGTGGGGAAAGATATGGCTTAAGGCTGGAAAGGTTTTAAAAGACACTATTTAGTGCAGTTCTTATCTCACAGAAGACTCCTTTTCTTGGTAATGCATGCTTGCCCTTTGTTCCCCCATCACTTTATTTCAAAGGAAATGTCATTGGTGAGTCCGAGCAGATACAGTGTACCCACACTGAGACTGGAATCAAGAGTCAGCTCTTGTTTCTAGGACAACAACACCAAAGCCTATGTTAATTAGCTTAGTAATTTCACACAGCCTGCACTGAGTTAGTGTGGCATTCTAGGAAGAGATGGACCACGATGTGTCTGCTAGGTTACCAGAACTAATGTAACACTTTTGAAAATACAAGAGTCATCAGTTATTAGCACTGTTTCTTTATGCCAAGATTAGACCCCCAAACCCTACTAACAGCATCTACGTCTTAAACAAGAATACCACAATTTAGCAATTAAAATGTCATCATGTTAGTAAAGTAAATTCATCAAAGAACACCCAGTGGTGTAACAAAACTTGAAGGGCCCCCCTGCAAAGTACACTGAGGTGGCCCCCCTCCCTGGCCCACCACCTAGCACTTTTGCTGAGGGGGGCCCTGGAGCTCGGGCCCCCCCCCCACACCAGGGTGACTGCAGGAGCCTATATTACCCCAGTGAGAACACCACACTGGCTCGTGATTATAATCTGTACTTCAACAAAAGAACTACTTGCTGCCCCATCACCAAATCTTTACAGGAATGCAAGTGATACAATTGAAAATTCCACAAAATTGACTGAGCATGAAGGACAACCCATGGAAGTAAGGGCAAAGCATGAAAAGCACATGAACACTGGCATCTAAAATCTTCCATCTATGCTGCTCCATCGCCCTCCTGCAGTCCTCACTCTATTAGTACTTCAAATCAACCACCTAAGGTACAAGTGCTGTTCAAAAACAATAAATAATATAAATAAATTTGGCAAATATGAAGGAAATGGTCATGCGACTCAATGAGGTTGTATGGCATAATATCATTGAGAAAAATATTGCCTGACTTAATTATTATGTCTTAAATATTGTTTACAAATATATTGTCCAATTGGGTGCAGAGTTTCAATTATTACTACCAATGGGGTAATATTGTTGCAGAAGGATAACAACAATAGAGAGTGAGAAGAGAGCCCGCCCACCTTCCCTCACAAATACACACAAAAAAGAAAAGTGAACACACTACCATATTCTGTGTGTCTGTTTGAGATGTCCTTCACACATCCGTGTGAAAAAAAACGTTTAGGACCCCTCACCCACCAAAGTAGTTGGTGGCATGCTTCATCACTGAGGTCCCACCTGAGACACCTAGCAAATCAAGGGTGTGCTACAATGCCTGATTACGGCACAGCAGATTTGTTTGGTGATTCTTAAGTGAAAAAAAGAGATGATTTAAAATGGCCTCTAAGTTACCAGCCAGTAAGGTATATTTAATAGTGCTAACCTTGGGCAAAGTTTAAAAGCAGTGGTACATGTGCTTCGAGAAAGCAACAGACTCACATTCTCAGTCTCGGTCGACGTTATTTCAGCCATAATGTCTAAATGCCCTTTGGGTCAGTATGGCTTTCTTCAGGACCAGTATCGCATGTGGGCTATGGCATGCGACATTCAATTCACAGCTTCTAACTTACGGACATGTGAAGGACATCTCTAGCAGACAAACAAAGTATGGTAGTGTGCTTGCTTTTCCGTGTTGAGTAATATTTTTGAATACAATATTTAGGACGGACATTTAGAGAGACACTATTTAATGCACAATATTTTGGTACCGTACCCTCAAGGGTACATGCTAAGGAGCATTTAGGTTGCCAAGGGAGTCCCTCAGCAAGTCCTCACACAAAAGAGGCACAATTGTCAATGCTAAGAAAATATCAATAGTGCTTTCGCAGAATATGGGAGTGGGACTAGTAATTTCCAGTCTTCCTACACATCTCCCACCTCCATTTCAATGGCCATACAAATATCACACTAAAAAAACGAAGCAAACATTTAAATATGGAATCACATGGTTATGTACATCAAGTAATTACATATTTGAACAGTTCATATTGCACTTGCAGTGAAATATATTTTACAAATGAATTTCGATGTTTGCTCGGAATTGCTTTTTTCCCCCCAATGATTGTAGGAAACACCGTGTTCCATGTACTGACTCTGCAGCCAGATAAAAAAATTGTCTGTCGCATGTATGACATGATAATAGGACTTGTGCCAGAAAAGACTTGCCAGATTGTGGAAAGGCTTAAAAACAATGATGGCTTCACCCCACTGAAGACAGCAGCTCACGAAGGAGATATCACTGTGAGTGTCCAACATCCATTCGTTTTTGCAATTAAATAGTGTATGATTAACCGAAATATGTCACTGTATCTTGTATTGCTGCAAGCCCCTTTAAGTGTTTGACTAAAGAGACAAGATTGTTTAGTAGGGCAGCAAGCTCACGTGACATAGTTGACTGTGTTTGCCATTTCATTTCAATTGATGTTATGTGAACATAGTTCATGATCTCCACTATCCTTTTCAATCAAAGTAACAGACTAACATGTTCACTTCTCAAATTTCTTATTCCACTATACTAATTCTTCACTAATCCTTTATGGGTTCCAGAGTGGCGTGCTACTCGCCAATAAAGCGCTTCAACACCCCATCAGGGTTACAAGCCCTATATAAATGCAAACCTTTTTCCCTTTTCTACCCCTCCCCAACCCTTCCCAATCCAAATAACTGACTAACATATCCACCACTCAAATTACTTTCATATTTCACTATACTAATTCAACACTAATCCTTATGGGTTCCAGAGTAGCGTGCTACTCGCCCAAAAAGCGCTTCAAAACCCCATCAGGGGTAGCAAGCGCTGTATAAATACAAGCCTCTTTCCCTCTTCTATCTCGCCGCCTACCCTTCTCTATCCAAATAACTGAATAACATATTCACCACTCAAATTACTTCATATTCCACTATACTAATTTTCAACACTAATCCTTCATGGGTTCCGGAGTAGCGTGCTACTCGCCAGAAAAGCGCTTCAACACCCATCAGGGGTAACAGGTGCTATATGAATACAAACCTTTCTTCCCCTTCTATCCCTCCGCTATCCTTCTCACTCCAAATAACTGACTAATATCCACCACTCTAATTACTTTCATATTTCACCATACTAATTCACCACTAATCCTTTATGGGTTTCCGGAGTAGCGTGCTACTCGCCAAAAAAAGCGCTTCAACACCCCATCAGGGGTAACAAGCGCTATATAAATACAAACCTTTTTTCCTCTTCTATCCTTCTGCTATCCTTCCGAATCCAAATAACTGACTAACCTATCCACCACTTAAATTACTTTCACATTTCACTATACTAATTCAACACTAATCCTTTATGGGTCCCGGAGTAGCGTGCTACTCGCCGAAAAAGCGCTTCCACGCCTCGTATGGGGTAGTAAGTGGTATATAAATGCAATTACAATACAATACAATCTCTGAGGGGAGGAATGGGAACGTTTCTACATTTGCCTTTTAGTTACTGAACTCCACACATATTTGGATTTGTTTATTTAAGTTTACAATTCATAAAAGATTTTTAAAAAATGAATAAAGTGACATAAAATATGTTATACCACCAGAAAATTTGCACTAAGCTTAGTTATTAAGGAAAGTCGCCAAAATAAAACATTGTGTCCACAGTACAGCTCCATCATCAGCAATTAATTCACAGCAACATTAAACGTTACGTTAAGGTGACAGCGCTATACAAGTGTATGGGGTACAAGAAGTAAAAATGAACTGGCATAACTACAATTAATTAATTTCCAACAATAACTTCAGAATTTCAGACCAGCACATAAAGAAGCATTAATAATTAAAGTGAACATGCAATATATAGTTATCAAATGCAAGCACAGCAAGGAAGACATGAAAAATTCTGATTCACTGAATAGAATTTAATAACTTAGGGTAGCTGTATGATTTGGGTATGTTGATTAACAGATGAAAGAACAGCAAGACTGCATGCTGTTCGCAAAGAGCGAATGGTTATAGCCAATGACAGGACAGCGTGAGTGTGCCCAAGGGGACCCAGATGAGTGCATATTTGCAGAATCACCAGAACACAGTGTAGGTGGAGCCTACTTGCTATAAAGTGACTTATAGGTATGAAATGTCAGAAAAAACTAAGAAGAATCATGGGTGGTTCTGATCAATCATGTAAAGGTGGCAGAAATGTCAGAAGGATGATAATGGAGGGCAATTTCCTTTTGTAGGCAAGAGAGAGACAGTCTGAGAGCAGTCTTGAAAGAGTGAACTCTGCAAACACTTGAGAGCAAACAGAAAGGTTTAGAGAGGTCTACAAAGGTTTTGAAAGCAACGTTATAATCGTACTTTTTTTTAATAAATATGTCCAGTGAGATGGGGAGCTGGAAAATTCATGGTGGATCCTTTTGAGAGATGGTTCTATAACATATTCATTTATATAGAGAAGTTGGCATCCTTGCAAAGTTCAGTAAAAAGCATGTGGATGGACCATGTTTTGAGGAGGATGCATTAATGCTTGGGCAAGGGTGGATGTGGTGGAGAGGCTATAGATTCCCAAAGGCTTTCTATTGGAGTGGTGAGTGCTGATAAGGAATTGATTCTTGAGTAGTATGATGACCTAAAACCCATAGAGTGTGTAACTGGCACTAAAGTTAATGCTCCTGAGCACCAGGCAGTGGTGGGAGTAGATGGAAATTGAGTCACATGGAGATAATTGAAAAAGTTACCCAAGTGGTTGGGGAAAGTAGAGGAGGGCAAATGTCTAGTATGGTGGGAGGTTAGGGGCAAGTGAAGGTCAAAGATCAGTCGTGGAATTGCTACCCTTGCCTTGTTCAGTTACTTCCTAACAGAACTCAGGGTGTGTCTCTAGTACCCTATTTCCTCATTACTACAACTGGTGTGCATTTTCATAAGAATAAGGAGTCTCACTGCCACTCACATTATTCACTGTCTACAACCACTACAGCAGCTCTTTCAATTTTTTTAGTCTTACATGATTTAGTTACATGTTAATAGAGCTCAGATTTTCTCTCTAGCACCCTATTTCCGTTACTACAAATTACATGCAGCTTCATTAGGACAGGCAATCCGAATGTCACACATATAGCCTTATAGCCCACTGCTGAGGGTAGAATGTTCTAAATTAAACAGGGAGAAAGAGAAAAACAAACATCAGAATGTTGGGAAAGGGTGTATACCAGCCATTATTGGTCCCAGACCTCAAATGTTGTTTAGTAGAGCTTCCAACAGTCCAATGTTCTAATATGCAATATCTCTACAAACACTGTTGCAGCTCTTTCAGTCTCGTGGTTATCACTATTATCTTTATGATAAAAACAAATTGAACATACCAAATTAGTGGATATGTTTAATTTTGGTTCCTGCCATTCCCTTAAAATTCACTTTTCTGATATATAATAACCAAGATATCCAAGGCTTTAGCAAAATGTGCGGCACCCATTACCCAGCTCAAGGTATTTGGGAATCAGTGTATATCAGCAGCATGTTGTCTCAGCCCTTTCACTGATTTTTCTTGAAGACCCATTCACACTTTCAGTGTCATTCCTATGTTGTCTATGGCAGTGGACCAGAACCTATGGTCCTCGGACTCTCCAGGTCCACAAATCCTACAAGGGGGTGGGGTCCACAGCAGTTTAGAAAATGAATTAATATTGGAACAGTAACAAAGGATGTATAAATAAAGAAGCAAGAATGTAACAATGAAAATTTTAAAATATTTTGTAAATGAGGGGGAATTAGAAAGTGGAAGCTAAAAGTTAAGTTGGTTTCATTAGCTTGATTCATGAGAGCAGGACTAGCACAACAAACCAAATATAATATGAATGATGGGTGGCCTCCATTGAAGTACCAACAAAAAGAGAGGATGCATTAGGAGCGAAAAGGACAAAGCCGTATGTTTAAGTCTAGAATACATAAAACAAATTTAGAAAAGCTCCACCCTTTCCATTACAATTAAAATTTCAACTTTTCCATATTTGTTTCTATATTTGTTTGTGAATTAAATAAATGAAAATAATAATTTGTGTATTTGTTTGATGTATATTGTTTCTGTATTTTTGAACATTGTTTCAGGTTCAAGTGGTAGAAATTGCTTAGGCCTGGCTTCCTAGTAATGACTTTGTAGGGGTCCCCGGATTCTAGTAATGATTCAGTTAGGGTGCACAGAAGTGAAAAGATTAATATCCGCTGGTGTGGTATATTGTGGCAGGAGCTTGTGTCATTGATTTATTGACTAGTGACTGTTTAGAGTACAGTGTTGTCTAAGGATGTTGTGTTTTTCTTTGTAGAACTAAGATAGCCCATTTGAGGAAGCACTGCTCAGTGCAGAATATGCTTTTCTTATGCACCAGTTAGAAGATATTCAACAGTCTTAGTGGGAGGTTTTTACAATAATCTAATCATGTACAATTATTTTTTTTCACAGATGTTTAATTACTTTGTGAAAAGGCAAAAGAAGGTCTACTGGAAAATGGGAACCATTTCCTATTGCATATATGACCTAACACACATTGACACCTTGTCAGATCAGAATTCAGTGTTGGACATCATCACTTCTAGTAAAAAACCGCAGGTAGCTATTTCTTATATGGCCACTTCTGATGCGCAGGTTAGAAAATGTACAAAATGAGAGCACTGGCATTGTTTGCTGTATGAAAGCTGGTTAGATAGAAATTTACAAATATTTCCATGTCATATGTTCAAATTGCCAATCACATGATAACATTCTAGATCTGTTAGCATATATCCCTTGTCTTGATATAAACATTTCACAAACAGTAGTGTTTAAAAAGGACTCAATTCAGAAGTATGACAGAGCGTAGGGAAAATTACTACCTCCAAAAGATGGGAATGTGTAATCGGAATATATATTTATATATATATCCCACAAGAGTAAAGGTCCCACGGGAGTGAGTGCTCTGATTGGCTTTCCGCAACATTAAAGGAAATGTTGGCACAGTCATTACTGGAATTCCAGGTGTTAGTCACTTGTCCTGAAACTGAATGAAAAACAATACCCTACACCCAGGCCTTATGTGAGGGACCACCATGGGGCCCAAAAATGTTTTTAAATGTGTTTTTTGCTTCGATCACAGGGTAGTCCAGAGTAGATCTCTGCAACAAAAAAAAACACAAAATGGCAGGTGCCATATTTTTATTGTTTAAATGACCCCTGGGGTGGTCCATGTACTGGCTCCAAAGTGTGTCAGTATTTGGGGAGGGTGGCATACATGTCCCCCCTCCCCAAGCAGATTACGGCACCAGGGACCCCATTCCTAAGGGTTGTTTCCTTTTTAATGGGGAGGGGGCGTACAGCCTCCCTCACAGAGCCCCTTGGACCCCTTCCCCCGCGGCTTTATTTTTTTCAAATTGGAAGGGGGCATGCGGCTACCTCCTCCCCAACCCTTTACATTCCTGGGGATCCCATCCCATGGGGCCATTTTTTAAAGGGGAGGTGGGCACGCGCCACCCCTCCCAGAGCCACCCTTGTGCCCTAATACATCGGGCCATATTTGTTTTTGCTTCAAATCTGTTTTATTGAAAATACAAATCAAAACAATACAACAATCAAAATATCATGAAGAGGAAGAAAGTAGAAGAAAGGAAAAAAGAGAAAAAGAAGACCATTAAAGGAAAGGAAAGGGAAGGACGCATCATTAACAACTCCGGAATATCAGCAAATTAAAACACAGAAGGCAAAGCAATGGCATATTTCAAATCTGTCATATATAGAGGGACATTACTCTGGGAGAAAAAAAGCATCCAACATGTGAGGAGGGACTAGGTGGTGGTGGTGGGACCCGTTAGGAGAGAGAAGCTACGTGAGGTGTAAGCAGGGTGAGCGAAATGTCCCACAGCAAGGAACAAAGCCCCTGTGAATGGAGGAACCAAGTGTGGAGAAGGACCCGAGGGAAGTCATGGCAACGCAAATGACCAGTACCATGCAGAGGAGAGATTAAGCAGTATCCCTATTGGGCCCCCAGAGTCTGTCCGCGTCGGAGGGGAGTATGTTGTCCTCAAAGAGGTGTAAAGCCCGAAGCCTCGGGGGCTGGAGATGGGCGTGATCGAGTTTGCAAAATTAATCTACCAATGGTTGCCACGTTTTCGTGAATTTGGTGTCGCGGAGCTGAAGCCGCGCCGTGAGTAGCTCCATTGCCATGGTATGCCACAAACGGGTGAACCAAACGTTCACTGGCGGTGCTTCAGCCTTCTTCCAGTATAACGCTATTGTTTGTTTAGCTGCGCCAAGCATGTGTAGAATTAGGTGCCAGTCCTTGTGCATCATGGCGAGTAGGTTCACAGGTTTGAGGCCCAAGATGAGTGTGGTCGGGGTTTCGGGTAGTGGGTAACCAATCACCTGTTTAATGTGACTAAGGACCTCCTTCCAGTAAGCGGTCAATAGCGGGCAATGCCACCAAATGTGGAGGAAATCCCCATTAGTGCTCGTACATCGCCAGCAAACACGGGAGGAATTGGGGAACATTTTGTGCAACTTATGGGGAGTGTAATACCATTGTGTCATGACTTTATATGCGGATTCCCTCTGAGAAATGCTGCGGAAAACCCTCGGGATGTTGCGCCATAATTGCTCCCATTGTTTAGGTGTGATTTCAACAGAGGTACCGGACAGCCATAGTGACTGATATGTATGAGGAGTAGGTCGGGGGCATGATGAAGGACTTGATATGTGCGAGATATCAGACCCCTGGATTCATCGTATGAACGCACCAGCCGTTCAAAGGGGGTGAAAGGACGAGTGGCTCCCTGAGTGGAAGACGATGCCTGTACCCAGTGCCGAAGTTGGAGATATTGTAATCTAGCACCCTCGGAGAGGTGGAAGTCCCGTTTGCATTGTTCAAAAGATTTAAAGGTGTCCCCCTCGAAAAGGTCCCGGAGCGTCCGGCACCCCCCTTCTGACCAGGCCAGGAAAGAGTGTGGGTGTTGAGCAGGTGGAAAGTGTGAGTTGCGAGCAATGGGAGTGTGAGGTGACGGGAAGGAAGTGAGACCCCTGGATAGCGTCAGCTTATCCCAAATATCCAACACAGTTTTTGTTGGGATGGCCATATAGGCGCTGCGTGGTCGGGCCTCCCGTGAAAGCCAGGCAAGATCCCATATGGGTCGGCAAGCCACAGCCCTATCCATATGGAACCAAACCTTCTCGCTCTCCCGCACAACCCATTCCAAAATAAAACGGAGATGTGAGGCCCAGTAATACTCCAGTAAGTTGGGACAAGCCAAACCCCCCCTGTCCCGAGGCAGCATAAGTATTTTATTAGAGAAGCGTGGTCGCGTCCCTCCCCAGATAAAGTTAGTAAGCTCGCGCTGGAGGTTCTGGATTTGGTGTTGTGGTATAGGCGTTGGCAGAGTTTGGAATAAATATAATATTTTCGGCAGCACCGACATTTTAACCGCGTTCAGATGCCCCAGCCATGAGATGGGGAGAGATCTCCACGTTCGTAGATCCTCCAAGACGGCCGTTTTACATTCCTGCCAATTCGCTTGTGACCACGTGTTAAGGTTAGAGGTTAAGTTAAGGCCAAGGTACCGAATGGAGTGTGAGGCCCATTGATATGGGACAAGGGACTGGAGCACGGGAATCAGGGATACAGGGATTGTAAGATTCAAGGCCCACGATTTCGCATGATTGATTTTAAGGCCTGAGGCAATTTCAAAAGACTATAGCAATGTATGAAGGGCGGGCAAAGAGGAACGTGGTCGTGACAATGTAAGAAGGAGATCGTCCGCGAACAAGGCAATTTTGTGGTCCACTCCTCCGTGAACAATGCCTGTAATGTCAGGGGGTTGGCGGATCAGGATGGCAAGAGGTTCTACGACAAGCGCAAATAGCAGGGGAGATAAAGGACATCCCTGCCGGGTGCCCTCTGTAAACATGGATAGGACCCATAAGTTGGCCATTAACCCGGACCTGGACTTGAGGTGAAAGGTAAGGCGCCATGATCCTAGCAATCATCTGAGGTCCCAGCCCTATCTTATGTAAGACGGCCCGCAAGAAGGCCCAGCCCACTCGGTCAAATGCTTTTTCAGCATCGAGTGATAATAAGCAGGCGGGTATGTTCCAGTGGTGGGCCTTCCCAACTAAGTGAGCAATGCGCCGTACATTATCCGCACCCTGCCGGTGACGAATGAAGCCAACCTGCTCAGGCTCGATAAGCCCGGGCAAATGGGGATCGAGACGCTTGGCCAGAATTTTAGTGTAAAGTTTTAGATCCGTGTTTAAAAGCGCGATGGGGCGAAAAGAGAAGCACAACGTGGGATCCTCTCCTGGTTTAGGGAGCAGTGCGATCTCGGCCAACACCATATAATTGGAGGAGCCTCCAGTATCAGAAAAGGAATTAAAAAGGCGGAGCAGATGTTCTTGTATCTGCGGAAGAAAGGTGCGATAGAGAGAGACCGGGAGACCATCCGGGCCCGGAGATTTACCAAGGGGTAGGTCCTTCAGCGCACTAGTAAGTTAGTCAAACGTAAGTGGATCTTCAAGAAGTTGCGCATGATGCCCATCGATCGGAGTCCATCTGCATTACCCCAATACTGCTTGAATCTGATCCGAATTAGGTGGCTCCCGTGCGTAAAGAGAAGTGTAATAATCGTGAAAGGCTTTTAGCTTGGCGGTTTCAGTGGTAGCCCATGTGCCATCGTCTAATTTAATTTTTGCAATGTGAGCCTTTGCTGCCCGCTTCCTAAGGCGACGCGCTAGAACTGTTCCCACCTTGTCCCCCCCTTCATAGTATTGTTGCTTTAATGCCAATAGGGCGTGTTCCGCCTTATTAGTCCTATGAGCCCGTAGCTGACCACGAAGCATAGCCAGGCGTCGCTTATTAAGAGCTAGAGGATGTTCCTGGTCTAGTTTTTCCAGCGTTTTGATGTCCCTGGACAAGTTGTCCTTGAACAAACGAGCCTCCCGAGCCTGGGCTATCGCAATAGAGGTGATGTGACCCCGAATTGTGGCTTTAAAGGCGTGCCAAACCACGGGGAAAGGTGTTTCTGGTAGATCATTGGACAAAAAGTAGGACAGGATAGCGTCACGGATCCTGGCAACATCCACTGGATCCCAGAGGACATGGGGGGTAGTCTCCAGTGAGGGGAGTGACGTGAGTGAGGTGTGCGATCGTGTAGCAGAAGCTCCACATGTGCAAGGTCCCAAATGGAGATATCGGAAATAGAAGCAGAGAGAAGCAGAGAGAACATCACGTACCAGGGAGTGGGGAACAAATAGATAGTCAATGCGGGAGTAGGAGCGATGGACATGGGAATAATAAGAATAATCTCGTGTAGCTGGGGAGTGGTAACGCCAAATATCTAACAGTCCCAAATCAGTAAACTGTTTCTTCAAAGAAGCAGACATGGCCCCAGCCCCATGAAACGTACCAGTACTACGGTCTATTCCCGCATCCCACAGCAGATTGAAATCACCCCCAATATGAGCTGATGATCGTCATGTGTTATCTGTTCCCGTAGGAGTTCCCTGATAAAGAGATCCTGTGCTTGATTGGGAGCATAGATATTGCAGAGAGTGAATGTCTGTACCCCAACCCGGACCACTAGTTTGAGAAATCTGCCATCTTTGCCACGGATCACTCTGGCAGCCCCCTGTTGGATGCCCGCCCTGCAGAGGATAGCCACCCCAGCCATTTTGGTAGGCGCAGATGCCCAGCATTGAAAGGGATATTTAGGGTGGGCCATACGGGAAGTATCCGCCTTTAAAAGATGCGTCTCCTGTAAGAAGATAATATCTGGGTTCTGTTGTAGTAAATAGCACCAAATTTGATGACGTTTGTTAGGAGAGTTAAGACCCTTTACATTAAGAGAAAGAAGTTTCAAACAGGGTACAGAAGTCATGGTAAAAGCTGATTACATCCATCCACCATCAAATGTTGTGAGACCAAGATATGGCCCATAGCCCCCCGTCCTCCCCCATCAAACCACCATGAAAAATAAACACAGCCAGAATGCATCTCAATACCCAGCAATTTATAGGAGGAAGTTGATACACAAAGTAATAACCATTGGCAGAAAAATGTTACACTCCCAGTAGCGTGGCCCTCCCTCCCTCCAAACAGGGAAAAAAGGGAAAGGAGAGAAAAAGAAAAAAAAGGAGAGGAAAGTTTCGAGATTGAACAACGGCCAACGTGTCCAACAAGTCCTATTCCAGTCTAGGAGCAGGCTAGGCTCAATAGCACAAGCCATCCCAGAGATGTCACTCTCTTAGGAATAGAAAGGGGGGCGAGTCTCGGGAAATCAGCACCGCTGTTAGGGGGCGCACGCCGGCACCGCTGCCACACTATAGTCAGGGCGAGAAAAGAGTAAACAGTGAACATGGGAACCCAACCCCGCCTCTGCGGGGGACTGCTGGTGACAAAGACAATGACCTCTTAAAACGCGGATGATCTTTCAGTTCTCCTGTTGAATAATGTCCTGCTTGGCTTGAGAGGAGGACCGTTCCCCACGCTTAGGCAGCCGCCGCGGTCTGAGCGCTCTAACCCATTGTGGCTTCGCAGGTTCTCGATCCAAAGGGGGCAAACGTGAAGGGCTTGGCGGTGGAGAGGAAGTCGAGAGGCGGAGCAATTGAGTGGCCTCCTGGAGGGATCGCAGCACACGGCGTTTGGATTCCCATTGAAAGATAAGCGCAAAGGGATGGCCCCATTGATACTAAATGCCCAGCTCACAAAGCTTATCAGTGACGGGTTTAAAGTCCCTGCGGCGATGAAGCTTGGTGGGAGCAAGGTCCTGAAAGAGCTGAATGGGGGAACCCTTGTAGGTTAACTCCGATTTGGAGCGTGCTGCCTTTAAGATAGCCTCCTTCTCCGTGAAAAAGTGGACCCTGGTTAATATGTCGGGAACCAGACCAGAGCGCCCAGAGGGTACAGCCACACGGTGAGCTCTGTCAAGCGCAGGTGGAGAGGCATCGTCATCCCCTCTGATCTCATGAAGCAACTCCGCAACAAAAGTCACGATGTCAGAGCCTTCTACCCCCGTTGGAACACCCCTCAGGCGCAAGTTATTGCGGCGGCTCCGGTTTTCTAAGTCCTCCTGCTTAATTTGGAGCTCAATATGTTGTTCCTCCAGGAGGGCCAATCGTTGCCAGAGTTGCTCTTGGTCTTCCGTGCGAGCATCAACCGTCTTCTCAAGATCGTCCACTCTCTCTCCAGTTTCTGTGACGTCTCTCCTGAGTTCCTTGATGCAGGTTTGAACTTCGGTTCTAAGCGATCCAATTTCGGACTTAATTTCCTGCAAAACGTTGGCCATGAAGGATTGTGTGAGAGGATCGGAGGAGCCCTCTGCCGAAGACGCCATAGCCGCAGAGAGTGTAGAACCAGGTTTGTTCCACAGAGCCGTCACAGGATTGTCTCTCGGGGGTGCGGCGATTTCTTTCCCAGCTTTAGAGCGTGGCATGACCCCTCAAACACCAACGCACAGGATGAAGAGCCAGGTCAGAGGAATAAAGCAGGAAGCAGAGCACATCCCCCAGTAAAGGGATAGGAGCCGTCGTAACGTAGGTGAGCAGGGCGATCAGCCGTGAAGAGGAGAGGGGCAGCAGCTTCGCCCCACAGTGTCCAAGGCCCCCTCTGACTCCCCCTCTGAGCTGCACGAAAGGCCAAAATTCGTAGGCAGGATGAGAAGTGCCTCGTAGAACCCCAGCAGGTGTGATAACTCCCCCAGCGATCACGCATGCAGCCTCACATGGACAGGGGCCAGACACACAGCCGGGGGGAGGGACCCCCGGCAGGAGTGCGCGGGAGATGGCACCACAGTAGAGCTCACACGGGGAGTCCGCGCTGTACCAGGCCTACACTTCAAGTCTCCAGGAGGCCCCAGTGCATCCCAGCAGCTGGTACCGGGAAAGCAGATCCGGGAGTGCCCACAGTAGTCGTGCCCTAACAAGAAGATGGGGGCTCTGTTGTGAGAGAGGCGCGGCCCGGCAGAGTCTCAGGGCGCCGGGTGGTCACATCCGATAGGGGACGCTCCTCCAAAGAGTCCCGAGGGGTAAGGAACCAGGGGGACAACAGAGCCAGTCCAGGGCCCACGTCCAGCATACACCATCAGCAGCAGGAGGCAGCGGGTCCCAGGAGAGAAGCCAGTTGTGGATCGCCACTCACCTAGTCTCACCCCTCTCCACGACAGGCGACACAGCATCTTGGAACTTCCAGGACACCAGTGATGGAGGGGAGAATCAGCCAGGGGCTCCGCAGCACAATCTCCTGCACCACACGGAGAAGCACAAGATGGCGGCAGTCCCAGTGTCCGCAGCGCGACACACCTCCTGCGCTCCAAGATATCGAGTGCACATCGCCGCACCTCCTCGCCGATCCCTAGGCGGTCCGGCGAAGCTCCCCGGTGTGCCATTGTGCACCAGAAGGGAACCCTCGCTCGCCGGGAGCTCTCCGGAGTCGGAGGGAATCAAGATGGCGGCCGCGGGCTCCCGGACCAGGCCCCGACACCAAAGCTGCCAGGGACACAGCTACCAGCGCTCAAAGAGTCGTGCCGGGTGGGCAAATGACTCCCTGACGCCACCGATGACCAGGCAGGCTGAGCAGTGTCGCCGTTAATGCCCCGGTGCCGCGATAAATGCTTCAAAAGGCAGCGGCTGACCGGAGCTCCCTCGGCGTGCGTCTCAGTCCATGCGTAGCGAGACCACGCCCCCCCATATTTGCTTTTAATGGGGGTCAACAAGCCCCCCTCCCTGTGTCAGTACCAGCCCCAGGGACCCCATCCCCAGGGACCTGATACTGTACAGTGTCCGAGGGAGTCCCCCCCCGGGACACTGTAGTTCCCTGACTTGGAGAGTGCGGGCATGGTAACTCAACTTTGCTCCCTCCTGATGGGAGCAGTTACAAGATGCTGATCCCACAAAGGTGGGTGCCTGTTTCTGCCAGCACCGAGTTTAGCCTAGCTGGGGTGCCAACAGGGGCCACTGGGTGTAGGGGGGCCTTGGGACTTCCCCTGCAGATTCCACTGGCTACTGCATTGTGGGTGCCCCAGGTGGACTACGGGGCACCCACCAACACTTAAAATGTCCATCTCCCACTAGGGGAGCTGGCTGGGGCTACAGGGGCCTTGGGGCTCCAACCATGGCCTCCAATAACCCCTTCATTGTGGGTGCCCCAGGTGGGCACTGGTGAGCCCACCAACACTTATAAAGTGGCCAGCTCCCGCAAGGGGAGCCAGATGAGGCCACATCAGCCCTGGAACACCCCCACAGACAACAACTAAATATAGAGCTGTGGGTGCGCCAGTTGACCATCCACTTAATAACAAGCATGCCGGCTCCTGCCTGCAGACACAATGTCTGCCAGCTCGGGAACCGACTGGGGCTGCGGGGGCCCTGAAACTCCACTGGCGGCTCCCAACTTAAATTAAACATGCGGGTGTCCTGGGTGGGCACCTGGACACCCACAAAAATATTATAAAAACCCCAAAAAATGAATAATAAATTTGAGGCAGCAGATGCCCATTTATTATTCACTGCTCATTGAAGGCACTCCCCATAATGCCCTGCAAGTACTATTTCTATTTTTTTTTAGTTTGGTGATGTTACTAGAAGGGGCAGGGGTTTCACCAAGCACTTTTTTTGTGTTGTGGCGGATGCAGGGAGTGCAGCGGCCTCCTAGCAATATTTTTTCTAAAAAGCCAGTAAGTCTTCTGGGTCATTAAAACCATGACCCCAGGAGAACTTACCATATTTTAAAAAAACACTTTTAGCTGGATCTTTATGCTCCATAGCTGGAGTGCATGGTTCCCTTATGATTGTGTTTATGGTTGCATTTTGTTGGCTGAACCGTGTAAAAAGAAAGACTCAGAGTTAGGCTGATTTTTTTTTCTCTCTCAAAACTTAATTGCTAGGTTGGGACTGCCAACAGGAGGGCGGTCGGTCCCAGTATCATCCGACATCGCAATCGGGCCCATGGCGTTTATATAGCAAACCACTATGGTTCGTACGACTGAGAGATACGCCAGATGCAAATGCCAGTCCTCCAGCTGTGAGTAGCAATGATAAAGGAATTAATAAGGATGGGATTAACTCAATATGGAACTAAGTACCTGTCATGCTAATATTGTAAGGAACCCAAAGTAGGCAGCTTGCATGCATGGACATGACCGAGACCTATGACACCTAGTAATTGTATTTTTACCAATCAGAACAGAAGTACAGTAACCTTGCAAAGTTGTCAAATTGCTGTCTGCAAAGAACTAAATAATATTGATAAATGTACTAATGCAAAAAAAGAACATTGTTGAAAATGGGGATAAAATGTAATGACAGAGATGAGGAGCAACCAACGAGTGACATAAGCTGCTAACTAAACCAAACTTTGACTGTTTTTGCTATACAGGCCACACAAGTGGCATATTCAAAGGTCGATAAAGCAAAGAGTGCCCTTGATCAATGGTGTTTTAAACATTTGAACCACAACCTCATTAACCAAGATGTACATCGTAACATGGAATTTAACTTTGCGATCCTAAACAATGTTTACAAAGGTTGGAGAGCAACAGTTGTTCACAGGATGAGGAGTAGCATGACAAGAATAAAGGATCCAAAACACCTGGAGCAAATGTGTAGAATGTTGCTGAACAGGAGAATCTGCAGACTGCAAAAGTAAAAGAAGTGGCACATAGTGAGCCATCAATGCTGCCACTAAATCCAGAGGCTCTGCACTCAATAATCAAGAGCATAATCTTGCACAAATATTTCATGTTATACAAAGACAGAGTGGAAACAATCCAAGTGCACCAAGGTGAAACTTAATCATGCCAAAACTCAGAAAGCTATACATGTTATTGCTGATGGTGTAGGTACAATAATTTTTTGAATTACAGAGTTGGAGCAAGGAATGGCTGAGAATAAAGCGACAGTCTCAAAAAATAAGACTGCATGGAAGAACATGGTCACATTGTGAAAGGCAAAATTGAAGATGTAGAGAACTGACAGGGTTGGACCAATCTATGCATCCTTAGAACCAAGGAGGGTCTACAAAGACACAAGCACTTTTGTAGTGGGTGTGTTTCAGCAAACATTTCTGGACCTACCAGACCTGGATTGGGATTCACAAATTCATTGAGCACATTGTTTTCTTTTTCGTAGAGATCTGTCATACGAGAGACAACCAAGGAATATAGTGTGCAAAATTTATTTCTAAGCCTAGTAATATTTGTCAGAGCAAAATTAAACACGCCCATCACAGTTGGTAACATTAATTTATTTGTAAGATCTGACATTAGCCATTCGACAATTGAACACTGGTGGAAGCTGCGGAAAGGTATAACACCACTTGGGAGAACCATCATGGCTAAACATAATCTGGTATGGTAAAATTAATGTATGCAATGAGGAACATGTGGCTAAATATCTGATCTCACAATGGTCTAGCAAGTCAAAATCCAATCCAGATACTCACACTCTGCAGAATAGCAATTTTAACGCTCTTGCTGGGGGCTCGAGTCATACTTTAAGTGATGTAATATGATGTGGAGTGATCTTGTGATCAACTCAAGGGGCGGCAGTATAGAATATTATTGATGGCAGATGGTTCATGTAAGAATGAAGTTAGCAAGGTCTACAGGGAAGATATGCATTGAGCCTACGGAGTTATATAATTATTCTGATTTTTTTTTTTTAAATGGAATGACAGGGGTACTGAGGTGCTATGGCCATGTAGTGCTGTCCTACCACAAAAGCAAATAGGAGGTTGATTTTCCCTGAGAGGTTTGGGCTCACTACACTCAGCACAGAATCAGATATATAAGTAGAGCTCACAAAGGTGGGGTGAGGGTGAAAGGTGAGAAAAAGAGGTGGAGGATGAAGATTAAACACAGAGGTGAAAGATAGAATTCAGATATATGATTGTTTTGCTATACTTAAACAAATGCAGTCACCAGAGAAAAAATGCACAGATATTATGGGTTCATATAGTATGTCTATTCTATATTAAGTAACAATGTGTGTGGTTTGAATAACCCTTACAAACACAGGTTGGTTTGTGAAATATTAACTATGTATTAACCACGGATAATATGCAAGCTAGAAGCACACATCATATACAAAGCCAGCAATTTACTGAAACAGATAAGTTACAATTCACTGTCTTACACTACCCAACAGGTATCCATAAGGGAGGTTGCAATATCAGACCTTAAAAGTGGAGGTATACAACTGTAAAGAAATGTAATCAAAAGGCATGGACAATGGGTCATAATTCAAATCATGCTAAAACAGCAGATGTGTACTATTTATCTGGTTTATGGACCATAACTGCCAACCCTTATATATTTGACTCTCTTCCACAGCATTAATAGATTTTAATTGCATTATGGGCTGTAAGCTAGACTCCTTGAATAAATCAGCAGCATCTAGAATAAACAGGGTTTGTAGTTCCATTCAGCGGCTTATGCAAGTGTATAGTCTTAAGAGACCTTTGTTTGTCAATAAAGGGGGACAAACAAGGGTTTACCTATTTCTCACCCGCTCATAGGCACTATTGTCAAATTGATATTACATTTGTATAAACTAGCGTGATTGCTAAAACTAACATTGAGATATGCCTCATCATTTTATCTAATCACAACCCCTTCCTAGTACAGATAGATTTGGGTGGGCATAAAGATGGTTCTGCTAGATAGACTTTTGATCAAGCCCTTCTAAAAAAGTAATCCTATTGTCATTATACGCTACATATTATAAACAAATTGTTGGGAAATAACTTGAATACTACTTCCATAATTGTGGCTTGGCATACTCCAGAGCTTAATTTGTAAAATATAAAGTGCAGGTGCTCAAATATTTTTAAGAGGCCACACCCACTTCCACCAGTGGCTCCACCCACTTACTCTAGTTGCTCCACCCACATCCTCAACTGGCACTGCTGGCTCTCAAGTACCAGAAAACTAGCACATGGTGGCAAAGGCTCATTTAGTGGACCCTGGGCAGATGCTATATGGGTGCCGCCATGCAAGATGGTGGCTGAAGTGAAGCAGCATGACAGTAGCAAGTATTGGGTGTTCTACAGTCCCTATCCCAAAGGAATGTAAGAGTGCCAATGTTGAAAAGGAGATGTCTTTTTACTTTTTTAGGTCAGGATAACATGCTATCCCCACTTGAAGGGTCTATCTCTTTGTTTCACAGAATGTCAGCACTTCATGTGGATCTCCGTTGAGCAGCTTGCTGCTCAATAAACACTATGGTTCCCCAAGGGTTTGCACCTCAATTTAAGACCATTCTAGTCAGCTGGTCTTTTGTCCTATATGATGTGGAAAGTCCGGTATGTCGCAGTTAACTGAATGAAGTCAAGTGGGGTATTGGTGTTCTCAGCTTTGTGGGCAGCATGCGGTCTATAATTGCAAGCACGAGCAGGGTTCAACAAATCAACACGCACATCTCAATTGCTTCCTATTTGAGCAAGAAAGATGGAAGAGATGGAAGAACCAAAAAATGAATGAATACAGATTTTTAAAGCGTTCTATTGACAAAAAGTGTGCGTCCACGCGCTAGAGATGGAGGAGGAAAGAAGTGGAAAGTGATTGAACAAGAACATTGGCAAAAGGAATGAGAGCAGTGCAAATCCAAATTCAAATTAGAGTAACTAAAACAAACATATGCCGGTTAGTTTGACTATTAATTTTATTATCAGTCTATAATATAGCTTTAAAAAAGAGACACTGCACGTAGTAACATCGTGCTTGGAGGCCCTGAGCTCCCTTACCTCCCCTCTTCTGTGAGGCACTCCCTTTTCACAGCGTCTTTCGGTCATCATTTTGAAAGACATTCAGGAAAACTTTGTGGCTAGGCTTCCGGATTTAAAACAGTGCAACCCACCTTCCTAAGCATGTGTGTTGGGGAAGGCAGCCTTAGAGCACGTGGTTCAGAGCTCTGCATGTGTTCAATGCATGAAGTTGCTGTTCACTGGTCTGTGAGCGATGCACGTACCTGAGAGCATTTTGCACGTGGGTGAGAGATGATAATGTGTTTTAGCGACGGTAGCTCAGAGCTTTGACCAGGCACACGCACAGTGCAGGCCTGTGGTGGTTTCACGCTCCTGCTTCATAGTGCAGACATGCTCTGCTTCCTGTCACCTCGCCGTGCCCTCTCTGCCCTGAAAATCAGCACTCACCATCAGTAGCAGCCCTCAATGACCTCCAGCGTGAAGCTGATTCTCGTACCACAGGCATAGGGAAGCAGCACCTTAGGGATGTTTAGCTTGGAGGCCAGTTGGTGCCAGGAAGAGCAGAGGGAGCAGTTACAGAAGAAGCCAGGGATATGGAGTGCTGCGTGGCGGGGCCATGATGCTCTCAGTGACGGAGACACACAGAGCCCAGGAGCCCCTCAGCCACATACAGAAGCAGCCAAGCCAACTGTTCAAACCCGCTATCCTCAGATCACAGGAGCGAGAGCCCTGTGTGGTGGAAGGAGAGCAGCAGCCGAGTCTTGGTACAGAAAACGGGATGTAGAAGCTGCTGCATGTTGCACTTGTCCCTCTGCTTACAGTGGTTGCTCCCAGGGCTTGTAAGGGAAGTCCGGTGGCAGAGAGGGTTCAGGAGGAGCAGGCCGGGAGCCACTGTATTAATTATTTTTAAATGTTCTTACAGGACATGTTGCTCCCTCTAGAAAAGAAAATCGCCGCCTTTTGCCGCTATTAGAGTGACGTCAGGAGCATGGCAGGGGCAGGGAACGGAGAGGTGGGCGGAAGATAGAGAGTGGGGGAGGTGCCTGTTCAAGAAGGCTGAGTCTGCCCTGGGGGGCTGCACAGCTTTTCAAGCAGGAGGGACGTGATTACCCTGGGGGGAACGATGTTCCATCATCAGCCTTAGGCAGGAGGCAGTCCCTCCCCCCCCACCACCTCCTCCAATCTATCCCCAGAACGGCGGAAAGTGCCTTATAATAAGGCATGCAGCATCCAATTTGAAATATTTTACGGCGTTCACCGGGAATGACCCGTGTGAACTTAAATGAGTCAGTATGGAGTGTAGACCCGGCCCTGAGAAATAATTGTCGGTGCTAAGCATCGGAAAGCACTGGCACAAATTAAGCACTGGCATACTCTAAAGTCATATGTTTGTGTTGACTGTTCAATATGTAAGTAGTTGTAAGAGGACCAGCATAGAGAGTAATAGAATAGATTTAACCCAGTTATGACTTAGAAATCTTTCATATAATCTCTTCTAGGAATTCTGTTCATAGCAGACTCAATATATGCAGACAGGTAATAGACTGCAGGCATAAAATCGGATGCCACCTAAGGGAGCGAGATGCTGCTGCTTGCATATGGCTGGGTCCAAACTGGGGTGGCATTGTGAGCTAAAGAACGATTGATTAAATCCAGGTCTGTGATTGGTGGTGAGTGGTTGAAAAGTTTCAGCACTCTGTCCATCATCTTGTTGTTTTTATTATATTCGCCCTAAGTGGCCAAGGGTATGCCCAGACGTGGGTCCCTTGCTGGCTGTGCCACTGGATTCAAGCTAGCCTGGCTGATGAGGGGTGAAACCCTGAAACTGGTCCCAGGATGCTTGTTTCCAGTCCAGGGAGGACCTGGCCTGGCAGTTCGAGCTGGACTGTTCCCATGAGGAGCAAGGTCAAGACTGATTTGCATATGGCTGGGTCCAAACTGGGGTGGAATAGTTAGCTAAAGAACGATGGATGAAACCCAGATTTGTGACTGGGGGTGAGTAGTTGAAAAGTTTCAGCACTCCATCCATCATCTTGTTGTGTTTACTATGTTCACCCTAAGTGGTCAAGGGTATGCCCAGACGTGGGTCCCATGCTTGCTGTGCCAGTGGATTCAAGCTAGCCTGGCTGATGAGGGGTGAAAACCCAAAACCGGTCCCAGGATGCTTGTTTCCTGTCCAGGGAGGACCTGACCAGGCAGTTCTGGCTGGAGTGTATCCATGAGGAGCAGGGTCAAGACTGATTTGCATATGGCTGGGTCCAAACAGGGGTGGCATAGTTAGCTAAAGAACGATGGATTAAACCCAGATCTGTGACTGGGGGTGAGTGGTTGAAAATTTTCAGCACTCCGTCCATCATCTTGTTGTGCTTGCTGTATATCTGGCATGCAGAGAGCAGACAATGGAGTATACACTGATCAATACTGATGTTAAGAACTATGCAAAGGGCTTGCTAAATCTGCAATAGGACAGCTGGTCCGCCCAGAACAACATGGCTTTATTCCTGGATGCAACACTATTTTGCATATTGATAACGCTTAAGCTATATTTGATTCAGTTTAAATTCTATACAAACTTGCAGTAATTATATTGCTGGATGCTGAAAAAGTCTTTGAATGGGTGTCTTGGCAATCTCTATGGCAGGTAATGAAGAAGTTGGGGTTCAGCAAAGGATATGTTGATAAAATTCAAGCACTATATAAACAGCCAGCGGCCATGGCCAGTAGCCATGGGAACAGCTCTAGTAAGTCCCTATATCCTAGGAAACAAGACATGTCCAGTGTTCCCACTACTGTTTGTGCTATTTTTCGGCCCATATTTACAAAACCTCAAGAGACATACCAACATAGTTCGTGTTATAATAAAAAATATGAGTATGAAGATCTCGATGTACAAGGATAATGTTGCAAATTACTCTGACGACATACTATCAGCTATTGGTGCAATAGAACCTGAGGCAGATACATTTGAGGAGATATCTGCATAAAAATTATACTCAGACAAGATACAAATCATCTCTAACTATATGCTAATGGCTAGTGACTCAAGGGTTGTAAATGAAGCGACATATCTGGGATCAAGATCAGCAGCAATATAACTGAGGTTGTTATAATAAATCATGAAACTTTGCAAGAACAGTGGGCTGAATATTTTCATAGCTGGAATCGTCTCTCCATTACCTTAAGGGGGCTGTGTAATATCATAAAAATGAGTATTTTTTCCAAATTCCTTTACCTATTTCGATCTATTCCTCTGACTGCGATAGGTAGTTTTAAATGGCCCATTGTGAGGCAAGGAGAGCTATTTGCTTAATGAAACTGAATCTTCTCAGAGGGAGATAAGCACTTCTATTTTTCAAGTTATACTATTGAGTTGCTATGGCTCAACAAATGTCTACACTAATCATTGGAATATGTAACTGGTTTTCTAGGATGCTCCAGCTGGGGATTAGATCCAATGTAAGGGAATTCTTGTTAACATATGTTGACCCAAATTAATTCAAGAGAGTTTGCTTCAAAGTTAAACAAGTGGTTATGACCGCTTGGGATAACTGGGTTAACCTTTTAGGTATTTCACCATTCAATTGCTACTCACCACTTTGGGATAATCCGTCATTTCCCAGAATATTTCATGAGCACATCTTTCTATTATGGGCCTGATCCTGCCTCACAATATTTGGACAGTTATAGGAGAATGAGGTTTTTGAATATTTTTCTGAGTTACAGGCGACAAATGTCTGCAGCTGTTAGATTAAATAAAAAATAATTAGGTCAGATTAAATAAAAATTGTTTGAACTATTATATAAAACTCTAACGGCTGTAGAGATTTGCAAGTTTTATATCTATGTCAATACTGCATATAGGGACTTGGATAATGTATGTATCAAGTGGCCTGAGAAACTAGGCAGCCCAATTTAATATTCAACTTCTGTTGAGCATTAAATCGGGCTCCTTGCTAGATCCCTGCCAGCCCAGAATTCTGCAGTTAACCCCTGATATGATAGCTGAACATCTCACTCTGATCTTCAACCAAGTACTAGATGCAGGACAGTTTCCCAGTTTATGGAAAGGAGCAATTGTTACTCCTATGCTCAAGAAACCTAATCTTAATGTGGAAGAATTTAAAACTATCCACCTATTTCCTTATTGTCTACCCCTGCTAGAATACTGGAAAAGCATCTGAACCAGTGACTTATGGAGTTCATTGATGCACATTATCTCATTGATCCTTCCCAGGCTGGGTTCAGGAGTGTGCCCACAGCATGGAATCCACACTGGTGGCATCTGACAGCATCATGAGACACGTCGATTGCGGAGGACCTGAGGTTTTGGTCATGCTTGACCTGTCCGTGGCCTTTGATACGATCTCACAAGTGGTTCTGGTACAACACCTTTCTCAACTAAGCGTGGCAGGAAAGGCCCTGAGCTTACTGTAGTCTTTCCTGGTTGATAGATTGCAAGTGGTAAGCTGTGGGCAGTGTAGGGCTAAAGCTTTTAGTCTTCTGTGTGGAGTGTTGCAGGGCTCCTCACTCAACCCTGCTCTCATCAATCTGTACGTTTCCTCCCTGGCATCATTGATTAGCTTCTTCTGTGCCAAGTGTTGTCGGGTGCAGACGAAACCCAAATTATTGTTTCAGGCATGGATAATATTCTTTCTGTGACAAACAGGTTCAAGGAATGTATATCCAAAATCAGTAGTCAGATGAGAGAGGATTCCCTCAAACTTAAAGCAGAAAAAACAGAGGTGCTGGTATTTGGAGCACATCAGTTTATTTGGTCTACGACCTTGTGGCCGACATCCTGTGGACACCTTCCAACCCATGTAGAGTCGGCTAATCATTTGGGGGTCATCTTGGACAACACTTTGTCATTTGATACACAGGTGAGTTGCACAGCTAGCACATGTTTCCATATTATCAGAACTCTGAAAAAATATTTCTGTTCATTCCGGAAGAACTGCACAAATCGGTGGTCATGGGACTGGTATCATCATCCCTAGATTACTGTAATGTACTTTACCTGAACATTAATGAGGCGTCGCTTGACAAACTTCATGTTACTCAGAATGCCGCAGCGTGTCTTATCCTGGACATTCCTAAACATCTCTCTGTGGCCAAGGGCTTACAGTCCCTTCACTGGTTCCAATCAGGAAACACGTGTTGTTCAAAGTCCTGTGCGTGGCCATAAGGTGGTACATAACACTGGCCCCAGGTTTTTAAAATCCACCTTTAGATGGCGTATGCCTCAAAGGCTGCTGCAGTCTGCATTTAGGAGATGGGTGGTGGTCCCTCAAATTCGTAGAGCTAGAAGGGCTGGACGTTCCTTTGGCCTTACTGTTTCCAAACCTTTGAATGCTTTACCCTTTCATATATCAGGTAAAGATAACTTCCTCATCTTTCAAAAGCTTCTTAAAACTTGGTTCTTTTGGCCTTAGTTCTCAGCCCTTTTTTTCATCTTTAAGTGCTCCAGGCAGTTTTCTGATGTCCTCTGAATGCTATCAACTTGACACCCTCTGGTACTGTTTACGCTTTAGAAATCTTTTTTTTAATTTAATTTCAGTGATATCTGCAAGGATAAGATTATTACATCATTGGATATCAGATATAGTACATTTAGTGCTAATGGGTTACATGTACAACAGTTTAAAAGAACCAATATGCTGTATTAGAAATAAATCTAAATGCCCTATATGTGATCATATGCATGCTGATGAATTATGTATGTTTATAGACTGTTTGAATTTGAAATAATTTTGGAATTAGGTCATGGCTGGTATTTTGGATTTATTAGAACTAGATATAGTTTTAACTACTAAGAGCATTATGCTTGGTACAGATGATGAAATACCAATACGAATATTTTATTGTGTTTAATATTACTACAATGATTGTGTATTGCATTAGGTCGGATTAATTCTAATCCATCAAGTATAGAGAAGTGGTGGAATCTGTTATATCACACGAGTGAACTTTAGACTGCATTACAGTGTTTTAAAGGAGATCATGGAAGAAAGCAATTTAATAGGAAATGGGGGGTTCTCACTTATTGTAACAAAAAACTAGTACAGACATTGTTATTCAAATTAATTATCGAGCCTCCACATATTTTGACTGCAGTAATAGGTTTTGTTTACAGGTATGGACTACTCCTACTATGAAAAATAAAAAAGGTGGGAATGCAATGCTATGATCAGTGTAAACAATATGGGGGAGATTTACCAAATCTCCGCGCAACGCAGTGCAGCCTCCCGCGAGGCTGCGCTGCGTTGCGCGACAGGGAGGGAGCAGGAGAGCGCCATATTTTCAAAGATATGGCTCTCTCCTTCCCTTGCGCCGGCGCTGATTACAGCCATAGTGGTAGGGTGTGTGTGTGAGGCTAGCATAGGTTTTGTACAGGGTAGCCTTCCTGTACAAAATAATATGCCTAGACATGAGGGAAAGCTTTTCCCACTTTGTATGCGTGCTGCACAGTGCAGCAAGCATGCAAAGTAAGAAAAGGAAGGAGAAATGAAAGCATTTCTTCTTCCTTGCGCCAAGTTTAAAATGGCGCAGTTTTTTCACGCTAAACCCAGTCTACTGTATTTAGTAAATTGGGTTTAGCATGAGAAGCCTTGGGTGGTTGCATGGGAACGCCCATGCACCACCCTTGGTACGCCCCATGGCACAAAGTAATGCGAAGCAGCGCTATGCGCTGCTTCGCATTACTTTTACGTTATTTCCATTTTCCGAGTAAATTAGGAAAAAAAGATTTTGCGCCATTTTGTGTCACTTTTGTGACGCAAACATGGTGCAAAATCTTGGTAAATCTCCCCCTAAAGGTCTTGCTTTCATGCGTGATAACTGTAATATAAGTATTGCCTAGAGGGAGCCACTGCAAAAAGCAAGTAAACGTCTTAGATCAGTAGATTGTTACATTCAATAACTCCCTTGCCTTTCATTCTTTCCACTAAGCGACCTTGATTAACTTACATAAGTTTACATTATTGTGGAAAAAGAAATAGTATTTTGAAGTGCTGGGGGTCTTAAAAGAATCTATTCAAATCCTTAATTTGGAGAACATTTTAAGTATTGATAAAACGTAGCCCTCACAATGAGTTAATAATGTATGTACCATGTATGAGGAGCTTCAATCATCAAATAAAGTTTATCTTTGATTTAGAGGTGTTCATATTAGATGCTTTTGTTTGCTGTTCTCGCAGAAGGGCATCTAAAAAGCTTTTAACCAAGTGGCCAGCTTGTCCTATCCTATTCCATTTACATAAATCAGAATGTTCAGCTTGACTGGAGACAACTGCAGAATAAATAATTTGACCTTGTTCAAGGCACTGCTGACAAATTAAGAATTGGTGCCAAAACCAGACCTGTTTCAGATAAATGTCTTTCTCTCGTTAACATGCCCCTACTTGCTAATTTGTATTTTTATGCAGAGATCCAGATAATTATAAACTGGGACCTTTGCTCAGAATTGATTTTTTTTTTTGAGAGAGAGTTTTATATAGCCGAACTAGACCCGAAGATTTCAGGTATCAGAGCGCTTTACAGGAGCACTAGTTTCGTTACAGATGGACACATTCATTTTTGTTAGGCACAGGAAGATTAAGTGATTTGCCCAGAATCACAGGATGTTGAGCGTCGTTGCCGAGACTCAAACCCGGTTCCCCAGCTTCAAGGTCGACCGCTCTAGCGGTAAGGCTACATCCTCTCCCCTACTTTGCTTCTGTTCAATGTGGCCTACGGGTTCAAAGCAACACTACAAGTGATATACAGCAAAATCTATTTCTGCAACGTGATTGTGAAGCATCATGGGCAATTACATTTATAGACAGAATATTGCCATTTTTAGATGTCTTGGCTTGACTCCATGTTGGGTTTACAGGAATACTGTAAGAGGGACGGGTGGAAGAAGAATCTAGGAGGCCAGATTGGGGGATCAATTTTGACAGGTTTTTATTGGAAGTAACAGAAACCAAAAAGCCAGCAACATTGGTGGGATTTTCTCGTCTTCCTCTCAGGGTCTTTGCCTGTGGTCTTCCTCCAATATGGCTCGTCTTGGCTTGAGAGGGACACCCCAGGAGGCTCAAATGAAGAAAAACAGAGAAGGGCGGTAAGTTATTCCTGTCCTCTAGGCTTCTGTCAAGATAGGGCCCTCCACCGTTCCCAAGAGTGAACGCTACACATGCATTAGCAAAAGTATGCTTCACATATGATAGCCAAAGATGCCAGTACTACAGACGTCGTTACTCCTGACAAACAGTCCCTTATCTTCAGGGCACTGCGGATGAGTCGGACTCCAGCCCTTTCCATGGTTAATCACTGAAGGGCAGTGAAGGCAGAAGCAGGGTGTTATATCTTATGTATGTATCATTACTTTGCCTTACTGTATTTACAATGCCTTTCACAATGTTCTTAGAATGCTCCCAGCAACTGTGCTGTGTTTCAGTTGGAGCTGGAGCTGCTGTGGGAGTTGGCGCCTGCCTTCTTCCTCCTCCATGTAGCCTTAATAAACATGTCTGCTTAACCATGTCCAGCGTGGTTACTACAAAATTATTGGCGACGATCTAAGGCTACATGGCAACGACCCTCGCGTGTCAAGCATTACTGCTATTTGGCATCACGTCCACAACCTACTTTGCAACCATCAAACTGCGTTGAGTCAAGCCTACAACTTAAGGAAACCCACGAGAAGCAACAGAAGAGAGCTGTGGTACCACACGACGAAGCCTGGTAAATCCTTCAACAACGGTAGGATCTTTACTCCGTGCCTGTTCCCCCTACACGCTCACGTTGTATATTCGGGCTATCTACAATGACTTTTTCGCCTCCACTTCGTGTTAACCTCTCCAAACCTTTACAGCCTGCTGCCTTTCTCTAGTATTTTCACTTTTGGGAGAAATTTCAATTTTTTTAACGCGAACTTAGCGTTTTTCAAACTCTGTATGCTCGCGCACCCCTCCTGCATACACCATCTCCCAGCAACACTCACCTGGCAACTCTTCCAACATTCTTCGAGGAGCGCCGGCATTTCCCTGAGTCCACCCTCCTCTGTTGTGACGTTCTTTCTTGCTGTCACGTTGCTCACGCTGCGGCCGGAACTTTATTGAGGTCATTTAAAAAAAACAAAAAAACAGCCTCTTACGTGGTTCATGCAGTGGCCGCCATCTTGGATTGGGGTACATCGCATGTAATTAGATTGGTTTACAGTGTACCACACGGTGATACACACACCTTCTAAAGCTTAAAACTTCACAGCGGCCGCCATCTTGGATTGGGGGTCCAACTCTAAAAACGAAATGGGCACACAGTGTACAACACGATGATACACACATCGAAAAAAGGCTCAAAATTCAGCAGCCAACAGCTCTAAACAGTGTGTCACGCGGTGATACACACACCTTATTTCTTTTTCGTAGCAACAGCTCCAAACAATGTGTCACGCGGTGATACACACACCTTATTTTTGTTCTTGAAAAAAGAAAGGGGGTACCACACGGTGACACAAACACCTTGGAATCGGAATTAGTGCATTTTGCACCACCTTTAAAACAGTGTGTCACACGGTGATACACACACCTTTCATCTTATTTTACAACGTCTTTTAAATTAGTTTCTCACCTGTTAAGTCTGACATTCATTGAGATCGCATTCACAAAGGGTGTGCACTGCTTTATGATTACAGTGACACACACCTTTATGTCACTTTATGCTAGTTACATTCTCTTGACTTGCTATGTTTGTTGCATCACTACATTTACCTTAGACACTTATGGTTATTTTTACTTCTTGTAGTTCTTTTACTGCCTAAGATTTAACGTTAAAATTGGATTTTTTTTTTAGGTCATTCTAAAATGTGCACCTTGCAATCAGTTAATCCTCCTCCTCCTTTCTTGGATTCGCCAGGAGATCCTCCTGTTCGTTGGGAAATTTGGCATGACGCGTTTGAAACGTATTTGGGTGCCATTGGTGCTTCTCGTTTTGTTGCAGACAGAAAGAAATGTCTACTTCACCATTCGTTAGGGTTTGAAGCAAGGTCCATCTTCAAACACTTACCACCCTTAACACAAGAAGAGTCTCAAGAGTTGGACGAATATCAGCAAACTGTGTTAAAGCTCAAAAACAGGTTCGACAAACAACCCAGTCTCATGGTTTTGAGGCACAAATTTTTCAAAAGAAAACAAACAGAGTCTGAAGATGTAGACTCCTACATTTCTACGCTACGTAAATTAGCTGCTGACTGTAAATTCGAAAATTTCACTGATCAATTAATTAGGGATCAATTTGTCTGCCAGTGTAAAGACAAAAACATAAGACAGAAACTTTTGAGCATGGCTGATTCCCCTTTGGAAGAAACTATAAAAATCGCAAAAAGCATTGAAATATCTATGTTTTCTCTCAAAGAACTTGATGACAAGCTTAATGATGTTGTCAATGTCGTTAAAGTTAATAATTTATCTAAACAGCGCGTTAAGCCTAATGCTAACTTCCCCAATGCTTCCTCTAATTTTAAACCTCAAAACTCGAATTTTGTGAAAACCAGTAGTAACATGTGTCTGAGATGTGGCAATCCATTTCACCAAAGGGGAGTTAAATGTTCTGCTATGGAAGTGGTGTGCAATTATTGTAAAAAAATGGGGCACTTCGCTAAAGTATGTCTTAAGAAAAGAAACTTCAAGAAACCTACTGTGTGTTCAGTTGAATCAGACAGTAACTCAGATTCTGAAATTATATCTGTTGTCACTTATGATCAAGACATAGCAGATGGGTGTTCTCAAGTTGTGGTTGAGGGTGATCCGTCTTCATGCGTAGATCCGGTTGTTGACATTAGGATAGGTCCCCACACAGTTAAGCTTCTAGTTGACTCAGGAGCTAAAATAACAATGATGACACAAAAACTTTTTGAAGATGTTTGGCAGGGGTCTCAAACTCTTTCTCCTCCTGACAGGTCTCCAGTGTCCTATGAAGGACGTAAAATTGAACTTTTGGGATTTTTCGAAGAGGAGCTAGGATTCAAGGATAGAAGAATCAAAGGGAAAATATATGTTGCGGTCAAAGGGCTCAACATTTTGGGTTGGTTTCACCAGGGACTTTTTGGCATGATACTAAGACCAGGTGCCAAAGAACAGGTTTTAGTGGTGGGGAATGAAGAAGAGAGTCAGGGTTGGAAAGATAAGTTCCCAGAGGTTTTCGGGAACGCACTGGGGAAAATAAATGGTTTCAAACACAAAATTGTTGTGAAGGACGGAGCCGTGCCAGTTAAGCACAAACTTAGAGGGGTTCCGTTCAGTGTAAGAGAGGATTTAGACAAAGAACTCAAAAAATTATGTTCTAAAGGTATCATCGAGCCCACTGAATCCTCTTTGTGGTTGTCGCCTTTGGTCGTGGCCAGGAAGAGAGGTTTGTGTTGACTTAAGGTCCTTGAACAAAGAGATCTGGATAGACTCCCATCCTTTACCCAGAATAAGTGATCTTCTGGCTTCCACCAAGGGTGCTCGTTACTTTACCAAGTTAGACTTAGCCAGTGCATACCACCAGGTTGAATTGGACCCTGATTCTCGTCATTTAACTGCTTTCGTCTCTCCATTAGGCACTTTCTGGTATTGTCGTATGCCTTTTGGGCTGGCGTCAGCAGCCTCGGTCTTTCAGAGGATCATGGTCAACATCCTCAAAGGGGTTGAGAGAGTCTTAGTCTTTCAAGATGATGTATTAATTTTTGGGAGGGATCTAGACTCTCATAATGCTACACTTGACAATGTTCTGACTCTCTTTAAAAAGAATGGTGTAGTACTTAAGGAAGAAAAATGTGAGTTTCTCCGTTCCAAGGTAGAATACTTGGGTCATGTCATTTCTGATGAGGGCGTCAGTCCTAAATCTGGCTTGCTAACAGCAATTATAGATGCTCCAGCCCCTGTGGACAAGACTGGGGTCAAATCTCTTTGGGTCTGTGTGAGTACTACTCGAGGTTCGTTCCGAATTTTGCTTCAATTGTCAGGCCCATTAGCAATCTTCTCAAAAAGGGGTGAAGTTTGAATGGTGCAATGCCTGTGAGGTTGCTCTCAATGCTGTCAAATCTTCCTTAAGGGATGGATCTGTACTTAAGCCGTTTGATCCGAATCTTCCTTGCTGTGTCACTGTCGACGCCAGCCAAATGGGTCTAGGTGGGATGTTGACCCAGACCGACAGAGGGATTGAGAACACTATATGTTTTGCTTCAAGAGTCCTGAGATCTGCTGAGCTTCAGTACTCAGTCATAGAAAGGGAGTTGCTGGCCTGCACGTGGGCTATAGAGAAGTTTCGTTCGTATATTTGGGGCAAAAGGTTTTTGTTGCAGACGGATCACAAACCTTTAGTCAATATCCTTGGTGGTGGAATGAGTAAATGTTCTACTCCCAGGATCTTACGTATGGTCTCAAAGCTCCTCCAGTATGAGTTTGATGTGAAACATATATCTGGGGAAGAAATGGGCGAGCTGATTTCTTGTCCAGATTCCCTGTTAAATCAGATGAATCAGAAAATGTCGATTTATGTGAGTTTTCCAATGAGGACTGCGAAGATTGTTTAGTAGCAGCGTTGGAGGTACCGTGTATGAATCTAGGCTCAGAGAAAGAGTGGTTGCGAGCCATGGAGTCTGACTGTGTGCTTCAAGAGGTGTGTTCTCATGTGATTGTAGGATGGCCTAGGGAGAAGGTTGTCAATTCTCTTGTCCAACCTTTCTGGAAGGTACAAGATGAACTCACCCTGGAGGATGGTTCACTCCTAAGGGGGATAAATTTGTTCCTCCCCATGTTTTCCACAGTGAAATAATACAGAGAGCCCATGAGGGGCATCTTGTGTGTACACTCACTAAACGTCGCGTAAGGGACACTTACTGGTGGCCAAGGATGGACGCTGAAATTGAGGAGTTTGTTTCCAAATGTTATGTCTGTGGTGCAGCTGACAAAAGTTTCAAAGTATCTGTTCCCCCTTTGATGCCGATTGAGTGCCCGCAGGGACCATGGTTGAAGCTAGGATTAGACATCATGGGACCCTATGACAATCTTCAGGGTGGTCTACGATTTGTGTTGGTTCTCATGGACTATGCATCCAAATGGCCAGAAGTTAAGTTGGTCAGGGAGGCTAACGCCAAGGCCATTGTCTCTTTTCTTAAAGAGGTGTGGTTGAGAGAGGGTTGTCCAGAAATCCTTGTCTCTGACAATGGCACACAATTTGTGAGTCATGAATTCCAATTTTTTTTGTCAGAATCAGGTGTCAAACACTGTAAAACATCCTTGTATCATCCCCAGTCAAATGGACTTGTGGAAAGAATGAATCGTGTGATTGGGGAGTGCATAAAATGGGCAAGAGCGGGGAATCATGACGTTCAGAAGGCTCTTGACAGTTAGCAAGGTTTCAACGACCAGCTTCTACGTGGTTTAAGTGCTCATAAAATACGACGCGGGGAGTGCAGACACGGGACTTGAGTGGGGATGTGAAGGATTATATACAGTGCAGGAGTCTAGTGGCAATACTGTGACACACTGTACAGATTGTGGCGCGCCCTATCCCCGGTTCCCTCCCTTCACTCCCTCCCCCCTCCTGATTCACGTACCGCAATGGCCGCAACTCTCCTGAGTTGCGGCGGCTCACCGGCGTCCTCCGGGTGTATCCACCACTCCTCAGACCAGGTCTCCGGACCTCTGTCTTTGCCTCTGTCTTGAAGGGCGACGGCTCCTGCGGTCTCCGAGTCGTTCCCTCTCTGCTCCCGGGCAGGATCTCTCGTCACGGCGTCCTCGTTCCTTTTAGCTGTTCGACTTCCTTGCTTCTCGGGATTCAGGCGCGCTTCCGGGTTCTCCGGGACCTCCTTACAGGGCGTTGGCCCTGCCCGTCTTCGCTCCCATTGGACCAGATGCTCCGGTAGGCAAACTCCTTCCTGCACGTAAGAGGCATCAGGGACAGTTAACCCTTGCTCTCTTGGCCTCGTAGGAACAGCATTCTCAAGTACAGGACTCATAGGGCTTAAGGGAAGGAGATGGATGGCGGATGTCGAGTTGGCACCCTCACAAATGCATTTTCATTTTGTGACACCACCTTGTAGTGAAAAACTATAATACAGTGTCGAGAAATTCTATTAGATAGTAGTTAATGTGAAAGCTTCTGTGCATTTTCATTGCTTGGAATCAACAGATGACTTTCTAAAATTTAGGATTTATATGAATATGAGGTATGTAAGAAAAGAGAACAGTCCAAAGCACTATTAGTTTTAACAAATCATCAGAAAAACCTTCTGGTCAATGGATCCCTAGACATTTTTTAAAAACTTTATCAAGACAATAACTATACTTTCATAAAAAGAAATACTAGGGCAAATGACACAAGGGGTGATGCCGTAAAAACCTTTCGCTTTTTTTGTACAAACAAGGTATATACAATTTCCAGATCCATTACTCAATACTGACCCTAGAGTTGAATCCATGCCTGCAGTGGAGTGGCACATAACTCAAAAGGACTGGGGACAATGAGGTGGGTAGGGGAGCTATCTGCCCCTACTTAGAAAAAATGTCAATCTTTTGGCCTTTTCCAAAACCTCGGCTTCCCAAAGCGTAAACCCAAGCACACACGACACAGCCCATTTAAATTACACACAATGTGCATAAATCGCCTCCTAAATCAAGGCCTCTACCCTAAACCTACCAAATTCTTAGGACTTTATTACACATAATGACTTCACAAGCAGTGCCCATGTGGAGACAAGTGTCACATCTGAACAAAGCAGAAAGAAACGTGAGAGCCAGCTTTATGTATCTCCTAGAATATGTTGCCCTAGATGGGATAACATTTATTTTCAAGGAGAAAGTGTTATTACTTGTTACTGTGCTTGAACCTCTGGGCTTTGCGGGGATGGTGCATGAGGTGGTAATATGAATGTTCATTTAGTTCTGATGGTTAGCAGGCATCCTTTGGTTACCACCGTTTTCATGCTGGCCCAGGTTAAGTGCTCTGATTACCAGGCGTGTTGTACTACAAACTGACTGCACTCACCAGAAACATCTGCTTTTGAACCTAATAGTGTCCACCAATTTGCTTTATAAATCTTTATTCTCTACTGTTTGTCCATTTTCAAAACTGCCCGTTGCAATCAAGTGGACTTGCAGTTTCCCACATTCCTTATGCTTTTGGGAAAATATAGATAAATATGTTAGAAATCCTATTCTCTTTCTATTCCTTGAAAAAGTAAGGTTCATAGCGTTCCATGTAGTATAGTTAGATTTAAAAATGAAATGAACCTAACTGCAAAGGCACCAAGTGAGTGAAGAGAATGGGCCTGAACATCCCTAAGTGTTCAGGAGAGGGGTGATAGACTGGATGTATTGTAACATGTTTTTGTAAAAAAGCGGGTTCTAAAAGGCATCTCATGAAATATAAAAATAATAATAATAAAGAAATGCTAATATGCAAACTCTAACCTACAACGGGAGTTGTTTGGGTGCTGCTTCCTTCCTTCCTTTGTTTTCATCTATGGTTCCTTGTTTCCTTCCTATTTCCTTGCCTCCTTCTTTTCCTTATTAGGGTTCAGCCTGTTAGTGCATGGGCTGGAAGGGTGGGGACCGGCTTTAAGTTGATAGGGGCGTTCTTTTTTTGTTTTGTATTGAGGGCCGGTTTTGCAGCCGTACTGCAATATCAGCCCCCAGTAACAAAAGCAGCAGTTCTTCGCACTTGCAGATCCCAGCCTCCCCCCTCCCCCGCCCCCAGGGACTGGTCTGACAAATTTGCCAGGGCTGCTTAGTGTTCCCAGTCCTGCACTGCGTCTAACTTCCGAGACACTATTGTTTACAAAAAGGGCAGCGTCCATAATTGGAAAGTCCAGACAAACGTCACTTTCGATGCTTGCTCTGGAGCATGGACTGAGCATAGATTGAAATTAATCAGAACCCACCCGCTGCTCCACACATGATAGAAATATTAGTTTTCTCCCCTCCCACTCTCTGTGCCTGCTGCTTCCTCTATAGCGCTTTTATTCTTGTTTATTGAATGTGTTAGTTGTGTCTGTCCTGTTTCGGAGTGATCCTAAACCACTGAGACATGATACAAACTATTCATATTCACACAGCTTGGTCAAGTGGGGAGCCAGGATTATGAGTTTGGCTCTTAGTTCTAAATCCGTTGATGCCACTTGAAAGCTTGGAGGCAAGAAGCATATTACACCACTTCCTCTAATCTCAGACAGCTTGCCCTTTTTTCTAGGTACTTTTTCCTTTAGTTGTTTCGCAGTTGTCATTGCCCATCCTCATAGATTCATCCATCTTTCTTGCTTGCCCGTCCCCCTTCCATGTGTGCCCATTTACATCGAGCGTTGGATTTATTTTTTAAATTAAAATGTATTTAATCATAAATGTTATAACAAGTTACTAAACCATCATCAGTTCGGCAAGGCGATACATTGTATGATACTTGAAAATGGTAATATGCTAGAAATAGTCATACAGTACACACAGATCACAATAAAGTTACAAAGGAGTAGTACAGATTCAGCAAAGGTCTCTACAATGCCCGAATATCTCAAATCATCATATGGAAACCATATATAGTCAGACATGTTCAAGCAGTTTAAGCAATCAAATGAATCTAATATGAACCAATGATGCAGTATCAGTGCAGGACTGGTATAGCAATGAATCTGGATTTAACTTCAACAAATAGGGACGTAGGGGGTCCCAAAAGTCAGGGGGTCGAGCAGCTTGCGGTAAGGTTGCGGCATATGTCTCCGACCAGTTCCTACATAACCACATATCTTTAAGCCAATCCTGAAATGTTGGAGCATGTCTGTCACCCCACATCATGGCCACTCTGTGTTTACCCAAAAGCAAACCTGTGGCAATGAAGTTACGGATCTTCTTGGGTACCTCCTTGACATAACCCAGAACAATCGTGGGTGCTAGTTGGAAAGCACTGTTAGTCGTGTCTAGTAGCGCTGCAATTGTCTGATTCCAAAATGTGGCCACCATCAGGCAGGACCATGCCAAGTGGAGGAAGTCAGCCCCCAAAGTACCACATCTCTTGCATTTAGCATCATCATTGTGGTAACAGCGGGCGAGATCTACAGGCAGAAGGTATACCCCTAATAAGAATTTAGAATGAATTAGCTGGTATCTGCCATTAGCGGACACCTCCTTACTTTGTTGACAGCAGAATTGCCATTGGTCATCTGAGATGCAGTGACCCAAGCCACCCTCCCATGCAGTGCGTGCCCTGGGGGTCTCTATAAGCATACAATCCAACACCGCTGCGTATAATCGTGTGATAATTTTAAATGGATGCGGGCTAAAGAGCAATATCCCCAGAACCGGCCACACCAGGGGCTCCTCTGGAGACATAACAAAGAGCCACCAAAATTCATGAGAAAGTTTACCGTAGGTAAGAACATCCGGCAAGGTGGCGGGGGAGTCGCCCAGGTACTCTCGGTATGTTTTGAACTTATGTGCTGTGAATAAATCACCCAATAAATATGTTTCCTTTAAAGAGACTGCAGCAGTTCCGGGGCACAGTCAAGCTGTAGAATATATTATGGGTACATGCGGCGAGCATGGCATTGGGACATTACATAAAGAAGACAGTCTGTTCCAGGCTCAAACAGTACAACAGACAGAATGGACTTCCTGAGATGGTCTCGAGAACAGAACAAATGGGGCAGCAGGGAGAGGGGTGTGGGAAATCAGGCCTCACTGAATAATAACTTGGGGGGGGGGGGGGTGCCTGGCTACTATTGTGGAACCGGTGGTGAATGAATTGCACCTGTGCCACCACATAGTACACCTCAAAGTGTGGGGCTGCAAAGCATCCCCCTGTGATACAACAGCTGCAATGTGTGCCACTCTATCCAAGGTTTTCGGCCCGCCCATGCCAGCCAGATCATAAGGGAATGTAGTTGAGCAAAAAAGACCTTGCTTAAAAGGATGGGAATATTTTGAAACAAATAAAGTAGCTTGGGCAAGACTATCAATTTCATCAGATCCACCCTACCTGCCAGAGATAGTGGCAGGGTGGTCCAGCGATCGACTTGAGGCTGCAGGGTTTCCATATAGAATCCACTGTTTTTACGGATCACGGTGGGGACGTCTGTGGAAAATACCCAGATATCAAATAGGTGCAGTCTGCCATTACAACGGGTATGGTATGTCCATCTGGTAGCTACCTTTGTCAGGGGGACCATGATAGATTTAGCCCAGTTAATCCGGAGGCCAGACCAGCGGGCAAATTCCACTATTTCATCAATGATAGGAGTCTAGTTTACAGCGGGATTCTTAACCACCAGCATCGCATCATTGGCGCACATGGATAATACTCTATATAAGAATACCATATTCGTCCCCCCCCCGTCTACAGTGGAACTCACGCTGAGCAAACCCCATGGGCCCTACGGTTAAGGGAAAAGAAGAGGCGGCAGGGGCATCCCTGACGCGTGCCTCGACCAATCATAAACGCTCAGTTAGACCATCATTTAGGAGCAGCCTAGCCGAGGGATCGGTATACAGGCTCTGAACCCATTTTACACATGCCCCACCCTGTCCCAGTCTGGACAGTACCATATATAGAAAAGGCCATTCAACGGTATCAAAGGCCTTGGTGGCATCCAAAAACGCAGCAACAGTCGATATATCTAAGTTTAGCTGGTGTGCAAGGGTAAAAAGTGAGCGAAGATTATCTGCTGTGGACCAGCCAGGAATAAAGCTGGACTGGTCAGGGCAAATCCATCTCGGAATCAATGGGAGTAGCCTGTTTTTCAATAGCTTGGAAAGGAGTTTTCCATTGACATTGATAAGGGATAGTGGGCGGTACCATTCGCATTTAGACGGAGGCTTATCTGGCTTGAGGAGCGTGATTATGACGGACTCCCGCATTGTCAAAGGCATCTGCCCTATCTGAAAAGCCTCTTCATAGACATCCAGCAGTATAGGAGGCAGATCATTGGCATATGTCTCATAAAAATTGACTGGGAGGCAGGCGCTTCCCCGTTGTTCAGTTGTTTAATAACATATTTGATCTCTGCTCTGTTGGTGGTTGACAGAGGAGCTCTTGTGCCGCCTGATCCAACCCCTCTAAGGTCAGTTCATTTAAATAAGCTGATATGTCTCAGGAACCGCCACCAATTGTGGTGTGTACAAACACTGGTAGAAGGTAACAATAATATATCCACCGGCTCATACACCAATTGCCCATCAGATGTGTCCAGGCTGGAAATATGATTAGCGGCCCAGTTGGGTTTAAGCTGCACAGCAAGAGTATGCACCGGCCTGTCACCTTCCTCATACCTCCTAGCCTGGGAGTGTTGCCCAGAAACTTCACTTCCCTATCAGCCTCTTCCTCAAACTCCAGCTGGAGTGAGCGTATGGGATCCAAGAGGCTATTGTCCTTAGTTTCCTCATATCTGAGCTCCAGGACACAAAGGTCTTGTTCTAACTTAACAAGTCTACCTCTTACGGATTTAAGAATACCATGCCCTTTATCCTTACATTCCCCTTGAATGACAACTTTCAGGGCTTCCCAGAAAGTGGCAACTGATTTTACTGAATCCTTACTTAGTGAAATATAAGCCACAATAGCTACTTGAATCTCTTCATGCAGTATCCAGCAAGTTTTTGTGTTGGAGGCGCCATAATGGCCTTCCTGCGTAATATCACCGGGGAATGGTCGAACAAGGTTCTGAGTAGATGCTGGATACTCTTCATCCTTCCCATTACATCCCTCGACCCCAACCAGAAGTCAAGCCATGAGGAGGTGTCATGTACAGAGGAGTGGATGGTGTATTCTCGAGACACGCCATGTAATGATCAGCAAAGGTCGATCATGTTGAACTGCACCATAGCAGCGAGAAAGGATGCACAAGCCTTGGTGAGGCATCTCTTGTGGGAATCTGAACAATCTAAGTCTATATCCTGGACAAGATTGGGATCTGCCCCCCAAATAATTGCACGTGGGTTAACTGCCAAGCAGTGATTGAGGGCGGACTGAAAGATATCAATGCTGTCCACATTGGGGTCATATGTATTTACTAATATGACGTTGATCCAGCGGTATACCAACAACAGATACTCCACTACCATATACTCACCTGGGCCCATAAACACACAATTGAGTAAACCGCTGGTGTGATAAAGTTTTTTTTATATATTTCACAATATTCAGGATTAGTTATTTAATATTCCTAACTAACCTTTCACTGATCAAAAAGTTCTTTCCTCTGGTCAATGGACCATTAGTTGAACTAGTTGATGGTGATAATTAACATAACTCTTAACTATTCTTTTATTTGGAGTAAATGATCACAGACTCAGGAAGGTTTAAAATCTTTATCTAAATTAAATGCATGTGAACCATTTCAAAATACAGTGGAGTCACCATCATTCATAGGAGAGAAAATTAAATTCATTAAATTCAAAGAAAACGTTTACCTCGGACTCATACAATAATCAATGCTCAGAAAAGGAGAGGACAGAGAGAAAAGAACATTCACAAATAACGAGAAAATTATATTTACCAAGAATGGTGTGAAAGACCATCCCCCTGGCCAAAGGGCTGGTAAGGGTCTCCTGGGAAAGGTCAGGAGACAAAGACTTCAGAACAGGATTCAGGACAGGATAGTTGACCTTTCTAGAATACCGACGATTGCACCGCACCCCTCTCTGACACTCTCTTCCTCCTCGAGATTCTTCCGCGATCTTCTGATCTAACCCAATTAAGTTAGGATAGAAAGTTCTGCTTCAGGTTCTGCATTCGGCTCTTCATCAGCATCTCACAGCATCTCTCCCAGCAACAGCATCTCCGACTCACAGCATCTCAGCATCTGGTTCTCGTTCTCCTTCCTCTCATTTCTCCCCAAATCTCCTCTCTAACTAACTAAAGCTATCTTAATTATACCTTCGTTTCTTCATGTTCCACCCACTAAAGTTTCAATATCGTAAAAATACGAAATATGATTGGTCAGGCAAGGGGCGAAGCTCCATCACACCATGCTTACATGTCATAAAATCAGTTCAACTATTGTTCGCAAACCCACCCCCTTAATTTTTATTCATAAATTTAGTTCTCATACGCATTTATATTTTACTTTGAAACATTATTATAACATTCTGAATAAGAGTCCTCATCGTTGCACTCTTCACCATCCGTTCCCAGGGTGTATCACTCGTGTCCTTGGCTCCCGTTCAATATCTAAGTCATCATTTCGGGTTAACTTTCAGTGGACATGCGCAGTCTTCTCATCACTCAGCTTAATTCAGTTATGCGTGAGAGGCCGAAATGCGCACTAGTAATAAAGTCAGAAAGACAGATATTAATTTCACAAATAAAATGGTCGCACTGTATACCTCCCACCTCTACTCAATTCCCCTTTACTTATTAATACTTTTCCCGCATTAGCATTGGTAGAATAGCTTGTTTTCGTTTCAGCTAAGCAGATGCCATGCACGCGAGTCTTCAAGACTCCATTTTAGTGTCTTCTGCTCATGCGCTAGAATTTCCCTCCAAGCATTACCTCGTCATACTACGTAGATGCAGTTGACGCATGCGCACAACAGTTTCCCCGTTTAAAGCGGTATTAGTCCGTCTTCATTGTTATCCTCATTAGTACACACATAGGCAAGCTTCACTAACCCGCTTGTTCGTGTGGTGCGTATTCGTTTTCACGAAACATGATTAATAACTTGTTAATGAGTTAAACGAGTGGGTCGCCTCCGAGCAAGTCTCTTTCTTACGATTCCTTGTTCCATCAATCCCCTCTCTAATGGCATTTTTGAGCCATCACAAAATTGCCCATCCCTTCCCAGATGCCAACTTTAGCATATCTCAGTTTCTCTTTCTTGCATTCGATTTATGTCAGTCTCTCCTTTTCCTTTCATATTTTTCATCTTTTTATATATTTCTCCTTTTATCTCTTCCAGCTGAATTTATTCGTATTCCCTCTTTCGTTTCTTTCCTTTCCCTTTCTAAATGTATTCTTCTTTTCCCTTTGCTTCTGCAACATTTACATGTAATCATTACTGTCATTACTATTGTCATTATCACAACAACTGGTAATATTATTTGACCTAGAAAACTCTTTCCAAAATTAGTAAACCATTTCCCTATTGATGTTATACTCTTTGTTAATTTTCCCCATATACTGTCAACCTCCAGTTGGGTCAAGTCATTATGCATTCTTGTAATATTTCCAATATACCCTTTAATTTCCTTACTTTTGTCCGGAATGTAAGTGCAGCAATGTTGAATTTTCAGCATACCACAGACTCCGCCCTCTTTTGCCAATAAAATATCAAGAGCAAGACGATTTTGTAAAACCATAGACCTTATTGCAACCATCTCTGTATTAATCATTAAGAATCCTCCGGCAGTATCTGTAGAAATACGATCAACTATTGTTGACAATTTGCAAATTTTACGTGAATTTAGAATGACTCCAACTGAGGGTATCAATGCACTAAATGTATCACCTACTATTGCAGAAAACTAGCTCTTCTTCTCCGTGTTAGTCCATTAGATATTTCATTGATTCCATTGATTCTGTCCACATGGTAGATCTTTGGAAAAACTATTCCAAAATAACAGCTCCCATACCATCTTGCAGGTAACCTATAATAGGCATTATTCCCGCATACATAATAAATTCCTGGAAATACAGGATCGGTTCCCCCTTTTAGTCCCCATCCTCCTAAAATTTGGAAGTTGTGTTCACATTCACTGGAACCAATGAAATTGTTATTATAATCTGTCTTTAACCTATGGAGGCAGAATTTTGCCTTTTTCACAAAGTCTAGGGACTTCGCAGCATGAGCCTCGCCCTTTGCATAAATTCCCTCTTTCTCAGCCCATGGAGGTACATGGGATTTCTGTTCAGCAGCTTTCCTTGTTAAATCCTGTCTCCTTTCTTCTACTAAATTCAAAAACTCTTTTTCTTCTTCACGTAATATATATGTTAGATTTTCCTTGTGTGCTTGTGCTATATGTATTGAACTCATTGTTAAGAAGAATTCACCCATGAACTGTGCATTTTTACTACTAAATACTGGATTCATATTCTTTCGAATAGGCAGTTCTGAAAACACTACATCTAAGTTTGAATAAAAATACTGAAGTTTCCCTGTTACGTAAAATAAACTTGATAAAACACTACATGATACACCATATGTTAAAGGTATATGGTGATAAGTCAACCCTTCTGACACTGATGAGGGTAATTTCATACAAACATAACAATTACTAATCTCCATTGTATTAACGTACTGAAATAACAATTTAGTAAACACATTTAAAGACGAATTATTGTCTGATTCATTATGATAGTTTATCTCATCTTCTACCCCTATTTCTATTTTAGTTCCCTTTATTCTATCTACTTTCTCATTAGTAATTGTACTATTCTTGTTACTTGTTTCCATTAACAAAGGTACTCCCACTGTTAAAAATAACCACACTAATACTACTAGTAGAATACTACATAAGCAAAATCTTAAACATTTTCTTTTTAAACTTCGTTTTGGTCGTTCAGTGTCTTCAACTTCTGCCATTTTAATCTGAGAAATTTCTTTTCTCTTTTACTTTCTTTATCTAAATTTTCTTAAAATCCAGTCTTTTATTTTAAGGAGGTCTTAATTTGTTTTCATCAATCTGTGCAACATGAACTCTCTCTGATTCTTCACGTAAATCTAAGTTTTCAAATTCCTCTAGTATAACATAGGTCCACTCAGGGGCCTTGTATTTTCTGTTCAGAATTCTCAATCTTGGGCTTCTTCGCGTGAGTTTTACTAAGGTTTGTTTAGATTGCGTCTGACTGGTAACTTCATTTAATTGCTCTGGTTTCTTTTCTGATTTTCTTAGATAATATCTTAGTCTCTTCACTCCTTCTGGCCAATTGTCTCCTTTTCAAACTCTTTTGACCTGAACTGCACTTTCACCTTCTCCGTCTTCTTCTAGGGTTCTTTTATTTTCACTTAATCTGGGCACAATCTGTTCTTGTTCTTCTTCCCTTTCTAATTGTCTTTGTTCTGTATTTTCTGTATTTGGATCTTCTTCTACTTGCACCTGTTCAGGTCTTATTATAGTTTGTTCTTCTTCAGCCTGAACTTGTCCTTCTAGATCTGTCTGATCCTGTTCAGGTCTTATTTCAACTTGTTCTTCTTCTGCCTGAACTTGTTCTTCTTCTTCTATCTTACCCTGCTCAGGTTTCTGAATAGCTTTGTTTATTTCTACCTGAGTGTGTTCTTCTTTCCCTGTCTTTTCCTCTCTACCTTCCTGTCTCTTTAATTCAGTTGTTCTTCTTGTTTCGATAACAGCATCAGGTATTTAAATCACTGGTATCCACTCTTCCTGACTTGTACTTGGCTGTTCGTCATATAGTTGTCTTTCAGAATCTATCACTCTAGATTCTTCAACTTCACAACTTTCAACTTCTGACGTCTCAGCTTGTTCAGTCAGTGGCTGCTCTTGTTGTTCAGATGGGCTTGGAACTCTTCTGGTATGACTAGCATGAATCCAATTGGGTAAACCTGCACACTTCACTGCTGTGGTAGTGACTAGTATGACTTGACGTGGTTTATCCCACCTGTGTACTAGACACGACTTCCTTGCGTGTTTCTTCACTAACACCCAGTCTCCAGGATTCAAATCATGCGCTTGGTCTGGCTGCCTTTCAACTGCGTCTTCTCCAACCTGATGAGAGACAGAACGCACCATTTCAGCCAATCCTTTGCAATAGTCCAATACCAGATCATCAGTTATATTCATCAATTTATTTCCAGGAATAAATGTTTGTCTCATTGCCCTTCCCATGAGTACCTCATGCGGACTCAATCCTGTTTTTCTGTCAGGAATACTTCTGAGACCCATCAGTACAAGAGGCAATGCATCTGGCCATTTCAGCATTGTGGATGCACACACCTTCCCTAATCTTGATTTGATTGTGCCATTAAGCTGTTCAACTATTCCAGAAGCCTCTGGACGATAAGCACAGTGCAGTTTTTGTTCAATGTTAAATGCAGCACAGATTAATCGAATTATCTCATTATTAAAATGAGGTCCTCTATCTGATTCCAAAGTGACTGGAAAACCAAAACGAGGTATCAACTCCCTCTATAGTAGTTTAGCAACTGTGAGACTGTCATTTCTTCTAGTGGGGTGTATGCCTCTACCCATCTCGAGAACAGGCACACTATGACAAGTACATACTTCAATCCATTGCACGGAGGTAACTCAATGAAGTCTAACTGCAGTCTGGTGAAGGGTCCTTCTGCCTTTCCAATCTTTCCCCAACTAACCACTGTCTTCCTGCCTGGGTTCTGCTGCTGACAGATTAAGCATCTTTGGCAAAGGCTCTCTGCGACTACCCTAAACTTCGGATTGTACCAACTCTGTCTAAATAATCTGATCATTGAATCCCTGCCAATATGTGTTGTCCCATGGTATACTCTTGCCATTTGAGAGAGTAGACAATCTGGCATGACTGGTCTACCATCTAAGTACACCCACACTTCATCTTCTGTCCTTTTTGTACAACCTGATTTTATCCAGATTTCCTTTTCTTTTTCCTCAACTTCTTCCTGTAACTGTCTGACCTCATCCCATGTTTCTGGAACTGAGAAAAACATAAGTTGGCAGCTGGTTGCACCCGTTTCAATTTTTCTGTTAATTGACATTGTATTTCTTGCACAGTATTGAGCAATTTGGTCTGCATACCTATTACCAGCCGTCACATAGTCATTTCCTGACTGACGTGCAGCGCATTTAACAACTGCTACTTCTTTTGGCAATTGTAATGCTTCCAACAAATCTTTTACATTTTTACTATTTCTGATAGGAGATCCTGAAGAAGTCAGAAATCCCCTCTGCATCCAGAGTTGGCCAAAGTCGTGCACAACCCCGAAACCATATTGACTATCCGTAAATATGGTTATTCTCCAATTGTTTCCCATTTTGCATGCCTTTGTTAAGGCCACCAATTCGGCTACTTGTGCAGACTTGACTCCCGGTAAACAGGATGCTTCAGTGACCCCTGATATTTTGCATACAGCATATGCAGCACTTAACCCTCCTCCTTCTGTTCTCAGACATGACCCATCCACAAACAATTCATGATCAGATTCCTTCAATGGTGTTTCCTTTATATCTGGATGGGGCTTAGTACACAATTCAGTCACATCCAAACAATCATTATCAATCTCATCTTTCACTTCCTCACAACATGGATCTGGCAATAATGTGGCAGGATTCATTATTGTACATCTTATCACTGTCACATTTTCTGCTCCCAAAATCACTCTTTCATACTTAGTCAGCCGACTAGGAGTGAGATGTTGTGTTCGCGTTCTTGTCAAAAGAATCTCAACTGAGTGTGGAACGTAGACCTTTACAGGATGTCCCATCACAATTGACTCACTTTGCTCCAGACTCATACAGGTAGCAGCTACTGCTTTTAAGCAGCCAGGTAAGGCTGAAGCCACTGGATCCAAGGTGGCAGAGAAATATGCCATTGGACGTCGGCTCAATCCATGTCTCTGTGTTAAAACTGAAAGTGCACAATTTTCTCTCTCACAACAAAACAGCGCAAATTCTTTTGAATAATCAGGCATGCCCAAAGCAGGGGCCTCACATAGACAGTTTCGTAGTTTCACAAAGGCTTCCAAACATTCATCATTCCAATCAATTGGATCTTTCGCTCTTTTCCGAGTTAATTGTATCAATGGCTTTGCTAGCAGGGAGAAGCTATTTATCCACTGCCTACAGTACCCAACCACTCCCAGAAACATTCTCATCTCCTTCTGTGTCTGAGGTAGTTGCATTTCTTTGATTATTTTTATTCTTTCCGGTGTCACTTTTCTAACTCCTCTTTCTATTTTATGCCCTAAATATCTAACTTCTTGTTGACAGAACTGCAATTTTTCTGGAGACACCTTGTGTCCTCCTTCGGCCAAATGGTTCAGTAATGCAATTGTGTCAGTGACACAATCTTCTCGTGTTTTTGATGCCACCAATAGGCCATCAATGTAGTGAACCAGAACTGATTTCCCGGGCATAACTAATGACTCCAGACACTTTTTTAGTATCTGATTAAAAATTGAGGGACTCTCTGTGTACCCTTGAGGAACTCTGCACCATGCCAAAATACGATCCTCAAACCGGAAGGCGAAGAGATACTGGCTGTCTGGGTGCAGAGGAATAGAAAAGAATGCTTGCCACAAATCAATTACTGTATACCAACTTGCATTCCAAGGTATTTGATAAAGGATCACTGCTGGATTTGGCACCACTGGGCAACAAGGCACTACAATTTTGTTTATTTTTCACAAGTCCTGCACTATCCTGTACTTACCACTAGGCTTTTTGAGTCCCATGATTGGCGAATTACATGGACTACTCATTATTTCTTTTAGAATTCCTTGTTTGATCATTTGATCAATTACTGGAGCAACTCCTGCTTTCACTTCTGGACTCATTTTATACTGCCGTGTATTTGGATAAACTGCACCTTCTTTTACCACTATTTTCACGGGGTCTACATTCGCCATTAGCCCTATATCTTTTCCTGAAAAGTCCCACACTTCTGGATTTACTGTGGTTCTTAATTCTCCTGGTAATTCACTTTCAGTTAGTAATGAAAACATTTCATCCACTTCTGTACCTTGCTTAGCTAACATCATCTTATAAACAACATCCTCATCAGGTGTTTGGAAAGTAACACCATCAGGTGTACAATAGATTGTGCAATTCATTTTGCACAATAAATCTCTCCCTAACAGATTTACCGGGCTTGAGTCACAAACTACAAACCGATGCATGTCTTTAAAATTTCCAATATGTACTTCCATTGGTCTTGTAACTGGGGTTCTAATCTGTTGGTTTGACACTCCTACAACTTGGATAGTTTCTCCCGAGAGGGGTAGGTTTGGGATGTCTGCTGTTCTCACAGTAGACCGGGTAGCACCAGTGTTCAATAGAAAAGTGATGTCACTACCTTCAACTTTCCCTTCAATAAATGGACCTGTCTGATCTACCGGCAAAGGATGCGCCAAGCACGCACTCCTCTTCCTCCCCCCTCAGGCACCGTCATTGTACGTAGTCCGATTCGTCTTCATCATTCTGCAAAAAGTACTGTGAAACCACAGGGTTATTCTTACCACTTTCTCCGTGAAATCCGGTGTTCGCACTGTATTTTTGAATGTTCACATGGCTTGGCATAGGAGGTTGTGGCACCTGATACTGTGGGGTAATTACCTGCTGCTGCTGTGGCTGTTTCACAACCACTTCATTCTGCATCTGCGGATTTAAATTTTGATTTGGCCCATTATTATTCTGGACATTTTTACACTCGTTCTTCCAATGTCCATACTTTCCGGAAGCATGACAAGGAAATTTCTTCCTTGCTTCCTCTCTACTCATTCGTCCTTGTCCTTTACCACCACTCGACACTTGTTCACTTTGATTCTGGTCTTTTATCTCATTATCATTCTGGGAAATTAATTTTGTTTCCTGCTGCTCTGCCAATATCACTTGTGCCCACATCATTTTCTCTTTTAACTTTCTATGTTTTGCCTCAATGTCGTCATCGCAATACTTCGCATGTTTCAATATTTCGTCTATAATTTTGCTTTGCCAGCACAACATGTGCTGTTGAATCATCTGACTAATCTCTGGTTTTAAACCATACACAAACCGATATACAAAATGTCCCATATCCTTATCTCCAATGTTCTCAAATCCACTATACTGCTTGAATACCTGTAACAACCTCTCATAATACGCGTGTACAGACTCCTTTGGCTCCTGAGTGGTTCTATCTATTTTCACCCAATCAGTCTCTTTAGGAGGAATTTTCCCTTTCAAGAAAGTAATCACTTGGTGATACTTCTTCATCACCTCCTCTGATGGCGCTCCTGTTTTGGAATCCCTTGGATATTCCTCATTTGGCCAATCAATTGTAATCTTACATTCTGTCCATAAATCAGCTGGTACTACAATATCAAATAAACCATCCAAATCCTTCAACAAAACCTTTGAAACTTTCACAAATCTTTCCACCTGTTTATACCATTCAACTGGTTTTTCTCTCAACCTAGGGAAATCATTCGTAAATGACAAGATATCCTGTCTACTCCAAGGAACATGAACATATCCACCACCAGGAACTTCTCTCATCGGACACATTCTCTCAATCTTATCTGATTCTCTCACTGGAAATGCAGATGATGCTTCTCTCGCTTGTACCTCCTCTTTCTTTCTCATCCATCTAATTCTCCATTTGTCAATGTCTCCCCATTTTCGCAAAATATTCATCAACTCTTTTATCTGTAGTCTCTTACCAGAAGCATTTACACTTTCTGAATCCTTATCAGTAAACTCAACTCGATATGGTTTCTGCAATAGTTTCGATTTCCCTATATCTATTCCAATCTCTGAGGCAACTTCTGTTAATTTCTCATGAAATATTCTTGCTCTTCTGGTTATACTCTTACATAAGAATAACAACTCCTCATCATTGTAAACATTCAATCTTTCTGTGCTCACATTGCCAGCTATCATTTCTTCCAAATCTACTTTCAATCTACTGATATCTAAAATCTTTGGTTGTTGGTTTCGATTTTCTATTCCCTGTGCCCATCTCTCTAAATCCTCAGGAGTAACTGTTGTTGAACCTCCAGTTCCTATAGGAACCAAAGATCTCTTTTCTCTCAAATTTCCAGGTATAACTCTCTTCGGAGTTTTGGTTAAATGTTCCACATTCGGAAGATCCATTAATGAAATACCTGATTCACTTTCACTGGCCTGATCATCCGTAATTATTACTTTTTTTCTGGGACTATTTAACGGAATTGTCACATTTCGAGGTTTCTGGCAAGACTTTTTATCTCCATATAATGGGATTTCAGGACCAATAGTCACTGGTACTGTCAAAGCTTCGGCATTTAAATTCAATTGGCTTACTTTCTGAACTAATTCTTCCCTAGTTTTATTTAAAGCTTCTCTCTCATTATCCTGCAACCCCCTATTAAGTGACACATCATGTAAAATTTGTGGGGTTAAAGGCATTCCTATCACTGGTGCACTTGGGGTGACCTTACTAGGTTCTTCTTGGTACGGTGGAGGGTTTTTAATTAAAATATCCTCTAATAGTTCATCATCTGATTCGCCATATCCTGTCGTATTCATGTGTTTCGTTTTTTCTTTACACTTTCCTCCTAACTGTTCTTCAGCTATTAATACTGGATATAAATCCTCGGTCACCACAGCTCTTCTCCAACGCTTCATTTGATCTCCACTTGACTCATACGGATATCTAGGCAAAAATCCTCTAAATCTCCGACCACTTTTGAATTTTTCACGATCAAATGCCTCAATTTCCCATTCTTCCAAAGCTTCATACTGTGTCATTCTAGGATTTGGTTCTAACATATTCATTCTATCTCTCAAATTCTGAAGTATCTTTACATTAAAAGTACCATGCTCCGGAAAAGCCAAAACACCATCACCTTTAGTATACTCCACCCAATTCTACCACCATACACACGTGTGATATCCTTTCTCCATCATCATAAATGAAGCAGGTGTTTTAGGTGTCGGAATAGGAATTCACTCTCTAGTCATTACAGGTTTGTCTTTTTTAAAGAAATTTTAAATTTTCTTCATTAACGTCATTTTCTTTCGTTCTCCAAACATTTCAGACGGTCGATATAGGAAAGAGTCTTCCGTATATCTTCTAGTTCTATTACATACGTCGCGTCCTATATCAGCACGACTTACACCCACAGTTAAATTAGAACTCAACATACAATTCTTTCTCGACCAATCCTAGCGCAGCTTTTATCTACCAACCAATCAGACTCAGGTTCATGCTCGTGGTCTAACCAATGTCAGCGCGGCCTTTTGTGACGTCAGTATTGCGCCTCACTACTGACCCTCCCTTTACAATTTGCTTCCAGCTCACGCCCGCTGTTTCAACCAATCCCAGCGCGGCTCTTTATGACGTCAGTATAACTCCTGCGACTGACCCTTCCTTCACAAGGTAATACGATAACTTATTTTCTTTTACTTTTCTACAATAAAATCTGTTAGTAACAACATAAAAACATCGCTACTCTGTCTGCTGCACTAAATCAGGATAGATTATGACTTATTCCAGAATCCTTTTCACTACGAGTAAAAACCTCTGTTTACCCTTCATTCAAGCTCGGGAGAACCTGCTACTCCTTCAGTGTTACCCCTTTTGGGAAATAAGACCAAAGTTTCACCAGAGAACCCTCTGCTATCACTCGCACTCTACTTTTACACGATATAGTCCCTAGTATAACACTGCCAGCCCTCCATAGCTTCTCAGTATTATGACAACAGACGAGTAACCTTCTGCAGTGTGGCTTCTATCACCAACCGCTATTCAAATTCCATTCCCGGGATGCCCAGATATCCACTGTACCTGTGCTTCTAAACGACATAAAACAAGACACTAACTCTTTTGTTAAACATAAATCAATAATCAATTTTAATCACCAAACTAGTCAATAATAACCATAACTCTGCTACCAGAAAACTGATCCAGCGGTATACCAACAACAGATACTCCACTACCATATACTCACCTGGGCCCATAAACACACAATTGAGTAAACCGCAGGTGTGATAAAGTTTTTTTGATATATTTCACAATATTCAGGATTAGTTATTTAATATTCCTAACTAACCTTTCACTGATCAAAAAGTTCTTTCCTCTGGTCAATGGACCATTAGTTGAACTAGTTGATGGTGATAATTAACATAACTCTTAACTATTCTTTTATTTGGAGTAAATGATAACAGACTCAGGAAGGTTTAAAATCTTTATCTAAATTAAATGCATGTGAACCATTTCAAAATACAGTGCAGTCACCATCATTCAAAGGAGAGAAAATTTAATTCATTAAATTCAAAGAAAACGTTTACCTCGGACTCATACAATAATCAATGCTCAGAAAAGGAGAGGACAGAGAGAAAAGAACATTCACAAATAACGAGAAAATTATATTTACCAAGAATGGTGTGAAAGACCAACCCCCTGGCCAAAGGGCTGGTAAGGGTCCCCCGGGAAATGTCAGGAGACAAAGACTTCAGAACAGCATTCAGGACAGGATAGTTGACCTCTCTAGAATACCGACGATTGCGCCGCTCCCCTCTCTGACACTCTCTTCCTCCTCGAGATTCTTCCGCGATCTTCTGATCTAACCCAATTAAGTTAGGATAGAAAGTTCTGCTTCAGGTTCTGCATTCGGCTCTTCATCAGCATCTCACAGCATCTCTCTCAGCAACAGCATCTCCTCTCCGACTCACAGCATCTCAGCATCTGGTTCTCGTTCTCCTTCCTCTCATTTCTCCCCAAATCTCCTCTCTAACTAACTAAAGCTATCTTAATTATACCTTCGTTTCTTCATGTTCCACCCACTAAAGTTTCAATATCGTAAAAATGCGAAATATGATTGGTCAGGCAAGGGGGGAAGCTCCATCACACCATGCTTACATGTCATAAAATCAGTTCAACTATTGTTCGCAAACCCATCCCCTTAATTTTTATTCATAAATTTAGTTCTCATACGCATTCATATTTTACTTTGAAACATTATTATAACATTCTGAATAAGAGTCCTCATCGTTGAACTCTTTCCAGGGTGTATCACTCGTGTCCTTGGCTCCCGTTCAATATCTAAGTCATCATTACGGGTTAACTTTCAGTGGACATGCACAGTCTTCTCATCACTCAGCTTAATTCAGTTATGCGTGGGAGGCCCAAATGCGCACTAGTAATAAAGTCAGAAAGATGGATATTAATTTCACAAATAAAATGGTTGCACTGTATACCTACCACCTCTACTCTATTCCCATTTACTTATTAATACTTTTCCTGCATTAGCATTGGTAGAATAGCTTGTTTTCGTTTCAGCTAAGCAGATGCCATGCACGCGATTCTTCAAGACTTAATTTTAGTGTCTTCTGCTCATGCGCTAGAATTTTCCTCCAAGCGTTACCTCGTCATACTACGTAGATGCAGTTGACGCATGCGCACAACAGTTTCCCCGTTTAAAGCGGTATTAGTCCGTCTTCATTGTTATCCTCATTAGTACACACATAGGCAAGCTTCACTAACCCGCATGTTCGTGTGGTGCGTATTAGTTATTCACGAAACATGATTAATAACTTGTTAATGAGTTAAATGAGTGGATCGCCTCCGAGCAAGTCTCTTTCTTACGAGACCTTGCTCCATCAACGTGTGTGACCAGTTAGGGCCTGCACCAAAAGATATCGTCCGTCAGGGTCAACAATGGACGTGAGGTGCTGAAAAGGTACTTGTTTTCTAATAATGGTGGCAACTCATCTAGAGTAGGAGGAGTAAGAAGCAAAGTATTTGCAGGTACCCCATGGGGCAAGTAATCGTGGTTCCTTTACAGGAAGTAAATGTGTCTCCTGCAAAAAATAACATCCACCTGATGGCAGTTGTGGTCAGCAAAAACCTGTTGACATTTGAGAGGATTATAAAGACCTCGGACATTACAAGTGACGAAACTAATGGAGAGATCACAATGAGTACCATAAAACGTAAAAAAGACAGGACCACTAGGATAGTGTCCGAAAACTGCCAATCTCATGCCAAAGTGTAGTGTAGGTTTGCAGCTATGTTGAACCACCCTAACACCCCCCACCAAACCCACCCACACCAGGACTCAAACGCCCAGTGATATCTCCAAACATTGAATACAGTCAGATCCAGAAGGAGATAACAAACTGTAACAAGAATCATATACCATAATGTAGAACTCAGCCTAAAGCTGGGGGCTGCCAGAGCGCTGCTGAAGAAAAAGCAATCAGCCAACAAGTCATAGAAACACATAGTGTAAGCATTAATATTCAGCTGTAACATACATAAATCACTCAGGATGAGCAACACAATATGGTAGTAAGTGACAGGCAATCAACGCTAGTGCATCGACAGGCATAGAAGAAAGCCCAGGCGTATACAAGTAGCATGGAGGAGAATAATAATCCAGGCATTTACAGCATGTATGGGAAGGAGTGACAAATGTAAACAGCCACTCCACCTCATTGTTAGAAATGGGATCTCTGGTTGGCTAAGGCTTGCGCCAAAGCCAGGCAGAGACCACCACTCTAGTCAGGGCGAGGGAGTTACACGCCAAAGATAACCCCTGCTCACCCCCTTGGTAACTTGGCACGAGCAGTCAGGCTTATCCCGGAGGCAATGTGTAAAGCGTTTGCGCAACACGCACACAGCAACAACACACCAGGCACACTACAAAAGGAACTCCACACAAGGTTATATCAAAAATAGCCTTTGTATTATCATAAAACACATTAGAATAGTAATCACATAATATACATCGTGCCACCTGGCACGGGGTCATATTTACAAGGGATTATTTACACCTGACAGGGCCAACTGGACCACTGTCAGAACCAGCACAAAGCGAACTTAGTAAAAGTAAGACATATCATGAGCGTACAACCAGTAATCACTGGTAACCACTGTACTCCGCATCATCCTGTAACATAAACCACATTATGCACAGTATCACATTAGGCGCGAATTACATTCTGCGCCAACCTCACAAGCATAAACACATTATGCAAATATCTGCTAAGTCTAAACGCATTAGACAATAACCTCCTAAGCATAACTCACATTAGGGGCATAAAACACCGTAGAGAATATCTCAAACCTAACCACTGTAGGCACAACCTCATAATCATAAAACCACATTTAGAGGTATAAATCAGGGTGCGTAAATCATAATACAGGAATCACATTTCCTAGCGCCACAATATCACATTAGCACATAACCTCACAGTAAAAACCATAGTAGAGGCATAAATCAGGGTGCGTGAATCACACTACATGCATCACATTTCCTAGCACCACATAATCACATTAGGGCCTGGCGCCCTATAAACCTCACAGTCCCCCTGGCCAACTGGCCATCTCAAAAGGGGCTCAAATGCCCTATGTCCCAATGTCAGGGCTGCCAATGCAGCAATCACAACGTGCGCACGGGCACTGGCCTAAACGTTGCAGCTGCCCACTACTTGATGGGCAGCTGTGAAGGGATTGTAGGCATGGGCACCACTGTGCCCCGAGTCCCCCACTGGGACTCTTCACAACAAATTGCGCCAACGTTGCAGCTGCCCACTGCCAAACGGGGCAGCTGGAGAAAAATGAGCCCTGGCACCACTGTGCCTTGGGAGCCCCACTGGGCTCTTTAACAAATACGCCCATGTTGCAGCTGCCCACTGCCCAAACGGGGCAGCCGGGAATACATGCAACCGCATGGGGGGCGGGCACCGACAATGTGCCCCGTCGCACCCCCAACCCAAAAGTTAAACACTGAGCCCCACTCACCGGGCTCTCGTGGTGGACGCTTCCGGTCTCCGGCGTCTCTCCTTTGGATGCGGCGGGGGCAGGCACCGACAATGTGCCTCGGGTCCCCTCCACTGGAAACACCAACAGGCAGCTGCGCTTGCGGGGCTCTCTCCACTCGCGGGAGCCCCGCTTCACCATGCGCCACGCTTCACCCGGTCCCCCTTCTCGGGACCGGCACTTCAGTATGGAGCCCGCAAGGCTCCGGACTGCTTCCTTCTCGTGGCCCCGCCCCCGGTCAGGCTGACTCTGCCTGGCTTCCGGGTCGGGCCGCGGCATTTCTCCTTTCTCTGCGGCAATGCGGGGTGGCCACTCGCTCTCAGGACTCGGCAACTCGGGCTGCGCGGTGACTTCTCTCCTTTGCGCAGTGCGGGGTGGGCTCCCGCCTGCCTTCACCACACACAAGCGGTGTGGGCACCCGCCAACTAGCGCCGCATGCAGGGTGGGCACCCGCTGTTTTAAAAAAAATGCATAACGCGGGGTGGGCACCTGCAATTAAGATCATAAGCGGGGTGGGCTCCCGCTCGGTATACACAAATGCGGGGTGGGCTCCCGCTTCTCCTTCTGCAATTAGGGGGAATCCCCACGTCGGGATTCCCTCTGGCCATATCGCAGCGCAGCGGAGCCCTCGTGCTCCTCCTTCTTGGACAGAGAAAATTAAAGCGCTCCCCAGGCGCTAGGAGCTTTTGAGTCCAGGGAAATTTAAAAGAACAGCGCTCACTGGGCGCAAGATGCAGTCAAAGTCCTGGGGGATGGAAAAGAAGCAAAAGGGGTCCCAAAAGTCCTTTCAGGCATCAAGGGGCAATGCAGGGCCCAGGGAGGCAAGCCCTCATGGCAGCCCCACCTGGGCCCCAGCAGCAGCACGCCCCAGCAGGAACAGCACACCAAGACTGAACTGAACATTTTCATGGGGTCACAGCCCCTATATTTATATTACAAAATCCCTTTGTGTCACAGCACAGGGCTTGGGGATACCAGTCAGAACTGGTTTAGGGGGGATTTGGAGCACTTTGTTTTGCCCAGCTCCTCTCCCCTTTGTCAGGTGGGGGCTCAGTGATCAGACACACCACAGGGGGCGGAGCCAGCATTGTACAAGGCAGGCACCATCCTATTCAGAGTCAGGGGATTACCCCTCCCACTACTCTTAGCCCAGAGGTCCTATTCAGCCCAGGGCTGACTCACCCTGCCCCTCCTGGAGCCACACACACCTCCCAGCCCCTGTCACTCACAAGCCAGACATGCAATACACATCAGGCAGGCAGACACATAGCACACAGAAATGCCAACTTCTAAAAGTGGCATTTCTAAAATAACCACAATAAATCTGCGCACACCATTGCGCAGCATTTATTCACACAATTTCATACATACCAGACTTGGCCACACTGCTCCTCTCATAACAGGAATTACCACTGACACACACTGATCAGGGAATCCCCCATGCATTCCTATGGGAGGGCAGGCCAAGCTCACCAATGTAACACAGAGAGCGCACGCACTTTCCACTGGACCACAGTGCGAAAGTGCCCAGAGGCCTAAAATCACCAACACCAGGTTACAGACAAGGCAAAAAGTTCAGGGGTGAACCTGCCAAAAAGGGCCAAGTCCAACACAACCCCCTTCCAGCCAAAACGCAGGGCAGACCAATCACCACTGTGATGGGCTTCCCTGCTTTGGGCGATAGAACACGGCCGCGGGCCCTCACTGCAGGGACACCCTCCGGTTCTACGCCACTCTGAACCCATGTGGTTCCCTCTGAAAAAGAACTCTCAGGACCAACTAGGCTACCCCACTGGTACTTCCTAGTTGTCCACGGCCAGGACCAGGCCCTAGGCCACCCAGACGTCACTGGTCCTTGCCAATCCACAGAGTGGGGGGCAGTAACCCCTGGCACACAATAGCCATTCTCCACTCTCCCTCTCAGTGTAGTTCCAAACTACCACTGATCCTTCAACCTAGGGTCCGCACCCTCAGGCTGCCCAGAGGTCACGGGCGAAGCATCTCCTCACCCTACCTCTCTTCTGGGGTTCCACACCCTCCCAGGGGAAGCACCCACCAGAACACAACTCTCCCACCAGTTCAGGACCTCTCTCCATCAACTGGTCTACCACCTGGGATCCACATTCACCGGATGCACCGGGGTCAGAGGCGAGGACTCCCTCCCTCTGCACCCCCTTCCAGAGTTCTGCACCCTCCCACTGTAGAGCAGGGTCCCTTCACTTAAGATGGGCCCCACCTGCTCTCAGGGTAGTACTACCACATTCAGCCAGGGACCGTAAAGATCCCGGCTAGGCCTACACCACCCCTTCTGGGAAACACAGGGTCTCTTCACTTAAGATGGGCCCCACCTGTGTTCACAGGGGTACCCCTAGAAGGCAAACCGGCCAGGACACTGATTACAGTCGCCCTGCCGTCCAGGTCAGGAAACACCTGAACCTGGCTCCCCAACCCAGGGACGGTACCCTTTGGTAAGACAATTGCCCGGCGAACCAGGACTTCCTGAGGGTGACACATAACTAATGTGTCGTGTGACAGTCTGCCTGGCGCAGAGCTCACAACCTCCTGTCCCTCTGACAGTGCGTGAAGATGCCCCAGCAACCTGGCGCAGAGCTCACGACCTCCTGTCCCTCTGACAGTGCGTGAAGATGCCCCAGGACAGAAGTGGCGTCACCATCGTCAATCAATGGGAACTCAGCCCTTCTGGCTGGCACCTGACCCACTGGTTCTTCCACTGGGGACTCTTTCCCCCCTCTCACCCCTCAATCTGGACTTCTGCACCCTCCACTTAGGAGTGGCACTGCCAGACACCAGAACAGATGGAGGCCTGATTACAGACACTCCCAGCTCACCTAACAAGGGAGATCCCCTCGAAGAACGGTCCAACAGGACAGACTAGGCTCCCTACCTGGTGTTCCCTCTAAGAACCATCCAGTACTGGAGACTGAGGTGCGGGCACTTTGGGACACAGCCCAATCTCACTCCTTCTCCTGCGAGACAGGATGTGAGTCCCTACAACCTCCTCACTATAAGGTTACCTAGCTGGGCTACTCTGAACCACTTCCACCACTCTGGGTTGGAAGACACCTGCACCATTCCTCTATTCTCACTCCCCAATGCAAGCTCCCTAGAAAAGAACTCACACACTCCAACGGGTGTTGGCGCGACTCCGGAAAACAATTACGGGGCATGTTCTCTCTGACAGAACAGATTGAACAGCCCTTTAACACCATTTACCGTGCTAACCAATCACCCAAACGTCCAGTGCACCAGAACACTCATCCACATACTCCCCCCCCAGACTGGTGAGACAGCATCTTACTGCCCCTGAAACACATTATGCAATTATCTGATAAGTCTAAACGCATTAGACAATAACCTCCTAAGCATAACTCACATTAGGGGCATAAAACACCGTAGAGAATATCTCAAACCTAACCACATTAGGCACAACCTCATAATCATAAAACCACATTTAGAGGTATAAATCAGGGTGCGTAAATCATAATACAGGAATCACATTTCCTAGCACCACAATATCACAGCACATAACCTCACAGTAAAAACCATAGTAGAGGCATAAATCAGGGTGCGTGAATCACACTACATGCATCACATTTCCTAGCACCACATAATCACATTAGGGCCTGGCGCCCTATAAACCTCACAGTCCCCCTGGCCAACTGGCCATCTCAAAAGGGGCTCAAATGCCCTATGTCCCAATGTCAGGGCTGCCAATGCAGCAATCACAACGTGCGCACGGGCACTGGCCTAAACGTTGCTGCTGCCCACTACTTGCTGGGTAGCTGTGAAGGGATTGTAGGCATGGGCACCACTGTGCCCCGAGTCCCCCACTGGGACTCTTCACAACAAATTGCGCCAACGTTGCAGCTGCCCACTGCCAAACGGGGCAGCTGGAGAAAAATGAGCCCTGGCACCACTGTGCCTTGGGAGCCCCACTGGGCTCTTTAACAAATACGCCCACGTCGCAGCTGCCCACTGCCCAAACGAGGCAGCCGGGAATACATGCAACCGCATGGGGGGCGGGCACCGACAATGTGCCCCGTCGCACCCCCCCAACCCAAAAGTTAAACACAGCCCCACTCACCGGGCTCTCGTGGTGGACGCTTCCGGTCTCCGGCGTCTCTCCTTTGGATGCGGCGGGGGCAGGCACCGACAATGTGCCTCGGGCCCCCCTCCACTGGAAACACCAACAGGCTGCTGCGCTTGCGGGGCTCTCTCCACTCGCGGGAGCCCCGCTTCACCATGCGCCACGCTTCACCCGGTCACCCTTCTCGGGACCGGCACTTCGGTATGGAGCCCGCGAGGCTCCGGACATCTTCCTTCTCGTGGCCCCGCCCCCGGTCAGGCTGACTCTGCCTGGCTTCCGGGTCAGGCCGCGGCATTTCTCCTTTCTCTGCGGCAATGCGGGGTAGCCACTCGCTCTCAGGACTTGGCAACTCGGGCTGCGCGGTGACTTCTCTCCATTGCGCAGTGCGGGGTGGACTCCCGCCTGCCTTCACCACACACAAGCGGGGTGGGCACCCGCCAACTAGCGCCACATGCGGGGTGGGCACCCGCTGTTTTAAAAAAAATGCATAACGCCGGGTGGGCACCCGCAATTAAGATCATAAGCGGGGTGGGCTCCCGCTCGGTATACACAAATGCGGGGTAGGCTCCCGCTTCTCCTTCTGCAATTTGGGGGAATCCCCACGTCGGGATTCCCTCTGGCCATATCGCAGCGCAGCGCTGCAAAGCCCTCGTGCTCCTTCTTCTTGGACAGATAAAATTAAAGCGCTCCCCAGGCGATAGGAACTTTTGAGTCCAGGGAAATTTAAAAGAACAGCGCTCACAGGGCGCAAGATGCAGCCAAAGTCCTGGGGGATGGAAAAGAAGCAAAAGGGGTCCCAAAAGTCATTTCAGGCATCAAGGGGCAATGCAGAGCCCAGGGAGGCAAGCCCTCATGGCAGCCCCTCCTGGGCCCCAGCAGCAGCACGCCCCAGCAGGAACAGCACACCAAGACTGAACTGAACATTTTCATGGGGTCACAGCCCCTATATTTATATTACAAAATCCCTTTGTGTCACAGCACAGGGCTTGGGGATACCAGTCAGAACTGGTTTAGGGGGGATTTGGAGCACTTTGTTTTGCCCAGCTCCTCTTCCCTTTGTCAGGTGGGGGCTCAGTGATCAGACACACCACAGGGGGCGGAGCCAGCATTGTACAAGGCAGGCACCATCCTATTCAGAGTCAGGGGATTACCCCTCCCACTACTCTTAAACACAATCCTCAGCACACGTCTTTTACGTAATATGCAATTATCCAATTTGTTTTAGTCAAGCATAAATGATACAGAGAAATTTTCGTGCTTGGTTTCTTTTCTTTATTCTCTTTGTTCTTGCATCAGCCAACACGTGTTTCGTCGCACAAAGGAATTTTGTTAAATCCGATGTCCACGTCGCATTTAACCGTGGATCTTCGTCATGAGCCAAACCTAGAGCACTTAAGAAGGACGTGTAGGTCCCCACATCAGCGCCGTGTTCTCGAGTGCGAGACATCGGAACATAGATTTTAATTTTCCAGTGGGATGGAATTATCACCACTTATAAAGGAACTTTTTGGACTCTTGTAAGCCTTGAGAAAGTCGCGGGACAAAATTCCTTTGTGCGACGAAACACGTGTTGGCTGATGCAAGAACAAAGAGAATAAAGAAAAGAAACCAAGCACGAAAATTTCTCTGTATCATTTATGCTTGACTAAAACAAATTGGATAATTGCATATTACGTAAAGACGTGTGCTGAGGATTGTGTTTATGTTTATGTTGGTTTCGACCACGTGTTTGGGGAGACTGGTGGTTCTTCTCACCTTTCAGCACCGTCCATATAAATTTCTCAGAAATCTAAATAGAGTGTAAGTGCTACTCATTCTTGGAGCGCCATTTTTCCTATAACCATACCACTGCACCGTCGTGAATTAGCTCCCACTACTCTTAGCCCAGAGGTCCTATTCAGCCCAGCGCTGACTCACCCTGCCCCTCCTGGAGCCACACACACCTCTCAGCCCCTGTCACTCACAAGCTAGACATGCAATTCACATCAGGCAGGCAGACACATAGCACACAGAAATGCCAACTTCTAAAAGTGGCATTTCTAAAATAACCACAATAAATCTGTGCACACCATTGCGCAGCATTTATTCACACAATTTCATACATACCAGACTTGACCACACTGCTCCTCTCATAACAGGAATTACCACTGACACACACTGATCAGGGAATTCCCCATGCATTCCTATGGGAGGGCAGGCCAAGCTCACCAATGTAACACAGAGAGTGCACGCACTTTCCACTGGACCACAGTGCGAAAGTGCCCAGAGGCCTAAAATCACCAACACCAGGTTACAGACAAGGCAAAAAGTTCAGGGGTGAACATGCCAAAAAGGGCCAAGTCCAACACTCATCTAGAGACAAACTGTTACCGACATGGTCATGAGAGGGGGATGTTCCTTGTGGCAGAGAATGCTTCTGTGGGAAAGCCAGTGCTGCAGTGGCTTCAGTGAAGAGCTTTTGCATTCCCTTTCAGTAGAAGCGCAATTTAGCTGGATATAGCATGGCATAAGTTATGCCAAACTCCTGAAGTTTCTTTTTAACCAGAAGGAACTTTCTCTGAACGTCCTGTACAGATTGTGTGAAGTCAGGAAAGAAGGTACCTTATTTGCTTCACAAGCAAAGTGAAGCACTGGATCCCTGTCTCTGTAGTATAAGAATTTAACATTAATGAGCCTAGGGGAGGCTTCTGGAACCGGCCCAGGGGCTAATAATCGATGTGCCTGCTCAATCACAAAGGGCTGTGAGAAGCGGTCAGTGCTAAACAGGGTAATGAGTAGCTTCTCTGTGTAATCTTCTGTGCACCTAATTGCAGTGGATTCAGGAATACCAAGAATGAGGACGTTATTTCGCCTGGACCTTGCTTCCGAATCCTCCTCCTTCAGTTACACTCTACGTAGCTCCCCCCTCAGCTCCTCTAAGTTATGGCCTGCTGCGGGTGCACATCCTCAAAATCAGAATTAGGCTGCTCAGTATCAGTTAGTCTCCTGTGTTGCTTATCCATACGATCTTTCATGTCATCCATGCGCCTGGTAAGTGAGTCTAATTTTAAATCAATGGCGCTGAGGCTCTTTCTCAAATCCAGCAAGAGAACTTTAATATCCTCGGATGGCGGAAATCACTCCTCATGTCTCCCTCACCACCCAATGATTGTTCATCAGATGTTGCATGCTGCTGTGTCTGTCTTTGAGCCTCAAAAGCCAGGCACGGCTGTTTAGCATCTGTTTTGCCCATTATCAGAAGTGAAGAGTCAGATAGCCAATAAATCAGAAGCAGAGGGGGTAACAATAGCATCCAGGCAGGGGAGAGCCAAGAGGATAGAATCTGTGTGCACACATCAGATAGTAGAGAAGTCAATCCTTACCACTCCTTACAACAGAGGACACTGATGAGGGAAGAGATAGATCAACAGGTGTGCAGTGTGTTGCATTACCAATGCCAGAATAGCAAGCCCAGTTATCGGTGTTATGGTGGGGCCTCTTAAGTGTGTAGTGGCAGAAAAACATTGAATGCACCGCACTCACTGGGCAGGAGGAGAGAACGAAGAGCAGGCAAGGTTCTTCTACATACCAGCGTCAGCCATGGAAGGTGCACAGCGTTCTGATGAATATGCGGGTCGTCCTCTCCTTGCTCAAAGACTGTGTGAGCAGGCTGCGTCTAGGCCCCGAATGTACAGGGCCGCTGACAGGCCCGTCCAGCACTCACCAGTGGCCCCCGGCTCCAATCGCGGCAGCCCCTGCCCGATATAGTGCAGCACGTCACCTCCGCTATTTAGGGCATAGGAAAACGCAGCACCACAGAAGCTGGGGTTCATGGGTAGCAGCCTGGTGGTGCAGGCCCGACACGGGCTGTCCTCCTCAGACATTCACCCGTCAGGCGCCGTGGTGGGCCCTGGCCACAACCGCTGAGTGCAGGATTGCTGGCAGGCTGTACATGTCCCGATGCTGCCAAATGTTGAGCGGCAGAGTGGAATTAGCAGCAGGATGTTTTCTCCGCCCGGCTGAGCTGAATTAAAACCCACCATCTTGATGCAGCGCTAAGCCACGCCCCTAGAGTTGGATGTATTTTTATCTTGCTTGCTTTATGTGCGTACATGAGCAAGCTTCTTTCTATAATTTTGTATTTATTTACATATTAGTTTATTTTGCGTGCATGAATATCCAATGGTTGTGATTTTTTACATGCATAGGTACCAGGCGCACAGCGCCCATTGGGCTGAAAGGGCTTCAGCCCCCTGTCATGTGCCTCAGCCCGGGGCTCGAGCTGTTGCAGTCCTGCCAAGTACCACGCATCAGGCATTAGTCTAACGCATTTCAGTGTGGTGGTCCGCATCACCGCACTGAAATGCATTAGTCACACATTATAGCGTTGCTCAGCAGTCAATGCGGAGCGCTGCTATAATGCACCGTGTCATGACTGTGCTGTCAGCAGCTTGTGGCCTGCTCCCAGCAGGCTTGGGGGGCTGGCAGCTCACAGCTCTGTGAGTACTGCTGTCTCCCTACAACAATGCATCTAAGTCTGACACCCCCATCCCCGGCCAGTCCTATGAGCATAACTGATGTCAGAGTGGGGGGTGAGAGTTACGGTCGTCAAACTAAGTCAAATGCGGTAGGGGGCAGGGAGAGGGGATCAGGCTGAGAGCCAGCTGATGATGGATGCTAGGCCCAGCAGCTCCGCCACTGACTTGTGACGCAGGTCAGTGAGTCCTTAGTCGCCCACATCGGCCGGTACTGTGGGTCAGTGACTTTTAAAATAATATAGCCTACAGCTGGCTGGTCTGTGGCCGTCCTAAAATGTGTGTGTGCTGCTTCAGTCAACCCACCGGACTGCGGCGCCTGCATCATAAGTAAGTGCCAGAGTGTGCGCCGATATTTGTTGTGTCCTGAAATGTACACACTTGTCATGCCATAATTTGATTGCTGAGAGCTGCGCAACTGCTGCTCGGGGGATGAAGTCCACTTGTGTCCTGAGGTCCTGAGGACACAAGAGGACCTCATCACCCCACCACCAGTGCGCCAAGAGGCGCGTTTGCAGAGTGGTGTAAAAAGGGGCATGGCCTCGGACCACCTCTCTGCAACGCAGCTCTGTGGCGCATACTGGAGGTACCTGGTGGGCTAGTTGGCCCCCAGGGACCCTCGGTATTCAAGGGGAATTAATTCCCCAAGTAACATCGCACCAGGGGGCACGTTTGCAGAGTGCTGCAGGGAGGGGGCGGGGCCTCCGGCAAGATGCTGGCTTTTTTTAAATTTCATTTTTTTTAGAAGGTGGGCTGTGTGGCCCCCCTTATTTTACAATATTTGGGGCCCTGGGGACCCCATCCCCCAGGGCCTGACCCGTTTTTCCCCAAAAAAAAACGGGAAGGGGCTGCGCGGCCCCCTCCCGAGGCCAATTTATGCCCCGGGGACCCCATCCCCCGGGCATGGCACATATTTCCTTTTTTGTTTAATTTTTTTTAAGGAGGGGGGCTGCGTGGCCCCCCTCCTGAGGCCTCTATTGGCCCCGGGGACCCCATCCCCCGGGGCTGTGCCTCTTTTTTAATTTTTTAATTTAATATTTTATTGAGGGCGGGGGGCCGCGTGGCCCGCCTCCCGGGCCACCTCTGGCCCCGGGGACCCCATCCCCTAGGGCCTGGCCTCATGTTGGGGACCGTGGGGGAGCCCCAATGCCCGCACGGTCCCGCCGGCTCCCCGCCTCCTGCGGGAGCCGGCATTGCTTTTGAGCAAGGGGAGCTGCTGACATGCAGCAATTCTGCTTTGCTTCCTTGAAGCGAGAGCAGGTTTCCCTGCTCTCGCTTCAATGAAGCAAAGCAGAGTTTGCTATGGCAGGGCGGGAGCCGCACGGCTCCCGCCCTGCCATAACAAACAGCAATGTCCCGGGGGTGAGCACCCCGGGACATTGTAGGAGCCGGCCCTGGGGGGTGGCAGTCCTCAGGGCCATCAAGGGCTCCTGGAGGGGGCCGCGCGGCCCCCTCCCTCCATTTCAAAGCCCCGGGAGGTGGTGGTCCCCAGGCCCGGGGTCCGCAACGGACCCCCGTATTTAAATATTGAATGCCCCGGGGAGGTGGTGGTCCCCGGGGCAGTGTGGGGAGGGGCCGGAGCCCCCCACACTTTTTTTTTTATTTCAGTCCCGGGGAGGTGGTGGTCCCCGGGGCCTGGGGGGGCCAGCGAGGCCCCCCTCGTTTTAAATATTGAATGCCCCGGGGAGGTGGCGGTCCCCGGGGCTGCGGGGGGCCGCATGCCCCCCGCATTCAATTTCATAAGCCCAGAGGAGGTGGCAGTCCCCGGGGCTGTGGGAGCCCCCGCGGGCCCCCGCAAATAAATCAATGATTGCTCCCGGGACCTGGCCCACCCGGGGGCTTTTTGAAAACGAAGCGTGGGAGCCCGCGCTTCATTCTTTTTTTATTTTCTCAGCAGGGTTCGCGACCCCATCGCGAATTCTGCCGTTTAGAAAAAAAAATGCTTTTGTTGGCCCTGGGGGTCCATTGTGGGACCCCCTGAGCAGGCCTAGGGGGTCAGGGTGTTTGTACCCTGCCCCTTTTCTTCTTTTTCATGTCTTTTTTCTGATTTCTTGTGACTCGGTTACCGAGTCACAAGATGGCTGCCAACACTTCCTGGTTTGGAATGTTGGCAGCCAATCAGAATTGAGCTCGTGCTCGGGAGGGGTCGCGAATCCTCCTCGGTGCTCAGATATCGATATTTTTTCTTTTTTGAATTTCTCAGGAACTACTGAATGTATTTACACCATTTAACAAAAAGGGCTCTTTCTGAACCAAGACCTACCTTTTTGCCAAATTTGGTGTAATTCCGTTAAGCAGTTCGGGCTGTAGCTTTGTCTAAAGTTTACTATGGAAATTTACATGGGGAAAACGTGTTTTGGGACCCCCCTTTATTCTCGGCCCCCGCTTGTCGAATCACCCCAAAACTTTCAAGACAGGAGCTGACCGGAGCGCCACACTAGTTTTGAAAATTTCGGGAAGATTCGTCAAACGACGCCAAAGTTATTGGAAAAACAAAAAACGCTTTTTGAATAGAAACGAGGTCCTAACTATAACTACCTACTGGCGACCGCCAGTAGGTAATATATATATATATATATATACACATACATACATACATACATACATATATATTTATTCTGAAATATAGCAGAACAAAATGCTGGCTAGGTGGCAAACCTAGGGGATGAGTACAGCATGGAGGGGAGAACAGGAGGCAAGTCGGGAAAAACCAGTGACAAAATGTAAGAGACTAGTGTAAAGAGTAAGCGAGAGGTGGGAGTAAGAGAGGCAGAACTATCGGGGGAAGGGTAGAGCTGGGTAAAGAAGAGAGGCAAGTGGAGAGGACCTGTGAATGTAAAGATACAGGGCCAGCAAGAGACTTGAAGAGCCTGGTCTAAGGGAAAAGGGCAGTGGCAGTGCTTTAAATGGGCCGGTACTCTCAGGTACCGAGTACCAGCACGTCTTATTTTTATCAGTGTTAGTACCAGCACTTCCTTACTGCCAAGGAGAGTAACGATACTCATGAAAAGTAGGCTCATTGACTGCTAGTGCTGGTGAGCACTAGGCTGTCAGGGTTGGAACCTATCTCTGACAGCCAAGGCGCTTCTGTAGTCCTGAGCTGAGTAGTTGCTGAACTATTCAGCATGGATCATTTGCATGATGTCCCTGTGTTCACCATCACACTGTGTTTGACAGTGGAGGGCCCATTTAGCCCCTGTGCTGTTAATCACATTCACACTATTGTGTGAATTTGTGCAAACACAGGTATGGAGGCAGCACTCTGACAGCGGCAATTAAGAAAGCCATGGGAGGCAAGGACTTTAAAATGGCTTTAGTCCCACTTGAGACTTTGTGTGAGTGTTTGCTTATGTCTGTGGGCTTGCCTGCTTGTGTGTGCCTGTTTTTGAGTGAGAGAAAGAGGGATAGTATCAGGACACTCTCAGGAGATATATTAAAGGGAATGGGTGGAATGCTTTTGTGTACATGTCTGCTTGTTTCGTTCTGTGTGTGTGCACGCTTGATAATAAATGTATTATGCCAAATAACAACAAATAACAGTACGGCATTAAGAAACAGCAAATATTACAAAACAAGGAAATGTTAACATATCATCCTGTTTGGCTTTCGTTTTGAGTAATGAGTTAATCTGTTTTGTTTAAATAAACGCATTTCATGTGTTTTGATATGTGCTGCAACTGGTACAGAAGCTATTATGTACCATCATATTTTGCCCTTAGCCCCGCCCACTTGCCACACCTCTAGCTCATTTTAATGAGTACCTGCACTTATTTTTTCCCATTTAAAGCACTGCTTTTGGCAGATGTTTTTGGTGCGTGTGTGGGAATGTGGGTGGCTTTAAGAGTGTAACAGAAACTTCTCCAGGTCGTCAGTATCTGCGGGCAAAGATAGAGCGGCTAAAACACAAAATCCGCTTTAATTCGGAATATTGAGTTAAATATTAATTGCTAATGCGTAGACAGCGATTGCCCAGGTCCGATCGGATGTGCTGCGCTACTGGCGCAACTGAGGGAGGAGCTATATTAGCTTTTGTGTCTGTTGCGCAGATATTTATTTTCCAGTCATGCTTGCGACTATATAATTTTGAGTTAAAAGTACAATTCTTCCATGCAGCTTCTCACATCTTACAGGCAGTTACATTTAAAGGCCGTTGCTTAGAAGGTTGGGTTCAGGAAACCTGACCAGTACCTTTAAACTTAACCACTGGGAGCCACTCAGAGCGTCTCACTTTCCAAAACTGCACACTTACTGTGCTATGGGCCCTTCCATTTCTGGTGCTTCGCAGCAGTTGTAAGCAGCTCTTCCTAGAGTTTTTTCATTGCTCAAATAGGTGTAATTTCTAATATTTATATATTTCCCTCATCTTCATTGCTTGATTTTGCTTGCGAGAAAGTTTCACGCATAGTCCCTGAAATGTCACTCATAATTGCACTTAAATTATGAAAATGTCACACATAGCAATCTGAAACCTTGGCAACTATGCTGCTGGGGGCTCGGCTGGGCAGTGTCTGGAGTCTTATCTCTGGCACGCCCAAGTTTTTCACAGGTCTTTAAAGACCATTTGCATATTTACATACCTTTGTAAACTGGTTACAGAGGCTGTTTGTTTTCTGGTTCCAGTACCCCCTGGACCCCCACTCTGCCTATTCCTTACATTTGGATTTTACTTTTTACTGCCTTAGTGTGAGAATGCATTTGATGAAAAGAAATATAAAGTAGGGTGACCCAAAGAAAAATGCCAGCCATTTGTTTAAAGAGCCTGCAAAGGCCTTGTCTTGACACTAAATAGGGTTATAAATAAAATAGTATGTATTCATTTGTAATGTGACTTTTCAATCTTTGTTCCCTTTAATCATCAGTCATGGATCATTCAGGCAGCCCTAGACACAATTAAAAATGCTTTCTAGTTATATTTGCTGTTCCACGTATGCACAGATAAGTGCTGAAAATAGGCTTTAGGTGACTGCTTATTTTTGTACCATCTGGGACATCAATATAATGAGCTGGCAACCCTAATCACAAGACTGGAAGTTTGTTGCAGGATGAGCACAATATTTATTTCCTCCACCCTTGATCCCTGGACCCTGAATAATGCCATAAAAGCAATAGTATAACTTATATCTGAAACCCTACGCCAGCCCTCAATAACATGCTGAGTTACTTCAAGTGTCTGGGAATGCACCCTGCATTCAGACAACTCACTCCTCATTCTAGCCCTTCACTTTCACACTCACCCTGCACTCACAGGGATCACAATGTACTCACACTGATCACCATGCACTCAAACCACCCGCTCACCCTGCACTCACAGTGACCACACTGCACTTATGCCACTTGCCATGAACTCACACCCTTCTCCCTCCACTTACCCTGCGGTCACATGAGCACACCGCTCACTCTGCACTCACAGTGATCACTCTGCACTCACAATGCTCTTGCGCTGTTCACCCTGTACCTCACCCTGCAGTCACACGAGCACACTACTCACCCTGCTCATGTGACACTTCACTCACCTGTCCCCCTCACTGCTCACTCTGCAAACTCACTCAAACAAGCCCATCACTAACCATACCAGGGGCGGTTTCTCCATTACGGCTGTGGGGCTGTGCCCCTCTGAAAATTCGGACACATTTACATTAAAAATATAAAATAAATCGATTTATTTAGAGATACGATTGTATCTCTAAATAAATTGATGTATTTAAGTCTGGGTTGTCTGTTTCAGGCTGCCTGCCCCGCCTCGCTCTGAAGCAGGAGACGGAAGACAGGCAGTAAATCAGCTTTCTTAATGTGACGCACCACGCAGGGCTTTCTGTTTTAAAGCCCTTCATTGCCATTGGGGTATCTGGTTGCATGCACACTGTAGGCCAGTGATGCAATAAGCGTCACGGTTTTGGGTGTAGGAGACTTCATCCCTGCGTGATTTCAGACGTCCGTCATTCAAAGACATAGATCCCACCCTTTCGTCATATGTGAGAGTGGATGCAAGCACGTATAATGATCCGGTGCCTTGTTCTCAGTAATGGTAAGTGTTTGCAAGCTAATGCTATGTTCTGTATATTGTGCCGAGACCCCTCATCATGCTAATCTTCCCCACTGTGACACCACAGGCCCTCGCTGCACATTGCTCGCTCCTTTAGAAGTGGAGCTGCGGCATCTGCTCCCTTGTGAAATGGATCCAAATAAGGAGCCGGGTTTGCTGTTGTTCCCCTGCGAAATGGATCCAAATATCCGAGTCAGGCCCAAAGCGAGAGATATGTGCTTACTGTGTAACATGTGCTTACAGTGGCCAGTTCTTTGATGTATGGTATTAAAACTGGCCCTGTGTACATGCCCAGTGGCGTAACGAAACTGGAGGGGGCCCCCCTGCAAAGTACATAGAGGGGGCCCCCATGCATCGCTGCCAAGGTTCCAGGTTGCTTATGTGTGACATTCTAATGGCTGAAGTGTGCGTATGTGTGACTTTGCAGTGCCTTATGTGTGACACGTTGAGTGACACTTTATCGCAAGTCAAAGTAGCTGTGTCTGTGTAATAATGTTAATTTCAGAATGTCCTGAGAAACCCTGAAAGAGTGAAGTGAAGGTGTATGTAGGGTGGAATGTGCTTGTTTCCTGCAAAAGGGACATAGCCTGGTGAGTGTTGCATCCGTCCCAGGCTAAATTATAAAAAATATAAGAAAATAACCCAAATAGCAGGCTGGCTACACTGGGATTTTGCCTGGATACAACTGTCTGTAGCAAGCTCTGTTGTCACCATGTGCTGAGTTCAGCCACACGTAGCACCGGTAAAAAAAACACAGCAAGGCTGAGACTGTAACAGCTAGGGGATGGTACGACCAAGACATTACAAACACAAGGAGATGATGGACGGAGCACTGAAACTTTTCAGACACTCACCCCCAGTCACAGATCTGGGTTGAATCCATCATCATTCTTTAGCTCACTTCACCACCCCAGTTCAGACCCAGCCATATGCAAATCAGTCTTGACCCTGTGCCTCATGGGAACAGTCCAGACCGAACTGCCAAGCCAGGTCTTCCCTGGACCGGAATCAAGCATCCTGGGACCGGTTTGGGGGTAACACCCCTCATCAGCCAGGCTAGCTTAAATCCAGTGGCAAAGTGAGCAAGGGACCCACGTCTGGGCATACCCTGCCAACTTAGGGTGAACAAAGCAAACACAAGGAGATAATGGACGGAGCACTGAAACTTTTCAGACACTCACCCCCAGTCACAGATCTGGGTTGAATCCATCATCGTTCTTTAGCTCACTTCGCCACCCCAGTTCAGACCCAGCCATATGCAAATCAGTCTTGAACCTGTGCCTCATGGGAACAGCCCAGACTGAACTGACATGCCAGGTCTTCCCTGGACCGGAATCAAGCATCCTGGGACCGGTTTCGGGGTAACACCCCTCATCAGCCTGGCTAGCTTGAATCCAGTGGCAAAGTGAGCAAGGGTTCCACGTCTGGGTTATAGCTGTACCACTCGGGGTGACAAATGCAAAAAGAACAATTGATGGGCAGAATGCAGAAACAATGTCATACAAGGGTCCCGTGCTCTCCATGCCACTGGAGTCAAGCCATCCTGGCTGAAGAGGGGTGAAACCCCGAACCCGGTCCTAGGATGCTTGTTTCCAGTCCAGGGAGGACCTGGTCTGGCAGTTCGGGCTGGACTGTTCCCATTGGGTGCAGGGTCAAGACTGATTTGCACATGGCTGGGTTCAAACTGGAATGGCATGGGGAGCAACAAAACGATGGATTTAGACCCAGATCTCTGTACTGTGGTGAATGTATGGTATTGTTTCTGCATTCTGTCCATCAATTGTTCTTTTTGCACGACCAAGACATTAGACTTTAAGCCAGTGCTTCTTTTTTTGGACCCCACCCACTATCATCTCTCATTCACAAACAAACTGGTTGTGTTAATAATGAAGACTTTTTTCAGGCAATGCAGTCAAATATATAAGGGTAGCCCTATAACTGCCTTTCCACTTTTTGCCTCCTTTCCCACCACATACTGGAAGTCATCCACCACCATCCATATCTGGGCTCCCCATCCCCTCCCTCCTCCAGTGAGTTTGTATCCTCATGCCCAGTGTGTCTGCCATTCAGACCTGGTGCTTTGGTGAGGAGTCGGTGCTTTTGTCGCATGAACAAAGTAAATAAACTGTCGAATCTTGCCTCTACATAGTTGATTGGGGAGACCGAGCCAAAGGGACAGAAAAACAAGCAGAAGCACTCCACGGCAGACTACAGATCCTACCTTGTGAGTCATTTCTATGCCTGATACTTTTTCTATCATTTCTTGTTGCCTCAATGAACACATTAAACAAAATAGTGACCAAAACCTAGCACTAATGGGGTACAGTGGTCCCATCACAGGCTTTTGCCCCAATGCCACAGCACCTGCTGCACTTATTATCGATGGCCCCGGTCCTTCCTGCAGAATCCAATGGTACTGGCCTCTGGCCTGGATGTGTGCAATCCAAGTGATATTTGGCAATACCAAGGGAACCCTCATCCCCTGATCTTGAAAACCTTAACCCCTCCTGCCCAGATATCGCATAATTCCTGTCCATTTCATGGGCGCTCTCTTTGACTGTCCCTCATATGCAATAAATAAATTGAAAGTTTCATCAAAACAACTAGGAGTTTCCCTCAAAACTAGATAACCTAGAATTGTTTGTTGTATGTTTGTGACATAGGTTATTACATGAATGTATTTTGCGTTTTCCTCTCTGCCACAGCCACAGCCACAGAACTTTACAGAATGTATCTAACACACGTCATGGTTACAGAGCAGTCCCGGTGTTATCGGCCCGATGATGATGAGTGGCAGATACAGCCCCGCTGACATTTGAGCCTGTGTATTGTGCATTTGATCAAAAATATCCACAAAAGGCACTCGCGGCCCCACACCCCACACTCCTCCCTACCCCACAAACACCCCTTGAAGTTTACAAATACATTTTGCAGAATCTTTGTGTTTTCCCAAAGGCACTGACTTAATTGGTTGTTCTGCTTAGGGCTGGGTGACCTGCGTTCATCTGACAGTCTTTTCCAGATTTTTAAGGCTGATAGTCTCTTTTATGGGCAGATAAAGAACCTTTAACTTTTCACCGAACACAATTCATTGGCCATCCCATGAATATTTGCCAGTAGCCTTTTCAGGAACATTTCACATATGAAAATAAAAAATGTTCAATTAAAAAAAGTTGTGCAATATTGTAGGGGCGGCTGTTTTGATTGGGGTGGGAAGCTGTGAAGTGTTTCTTTTGCAAATTTCTCTTAATTCCTAAGAAAACTATTATTATTATTACTAATTGTATTTGTATGTTGATTTTCAAGGTAAAATCAGACATTTTGTCCACTATTAAGTTGCTTAACGGAAAATTCATCCACATGCAATGCACCTTCATTTTCAGTTCCAACTACTACTTTCAAAGAAATGTTTCCAGTTTGTGGGTAAAATGACGCCACTAAACGTTAATGAAAACAAGAACCTTCTCTTGTATGCAGAGTATTGGATATCAGAATTTCCTGATATTTTAATCAGGCACATAAGAAGATTATTGGCATCTATGCAAGACTTTGCTCATGTAATAAAAAATGCGCTACCCCAGCTCTGATGTGCCTGATTAAAATATCAGGGAATTCTGATATCCAATACTCTACATACAAGAGAATTTAGTTTAGGCATTGGCTTAGTTGAAATTTTACAGTGTCTGTTCTGCTGCCGATTTTCAGCAGAGCCCACAGTGCACATGCTCTGGGGGCCGCGACGGCTGAGCTGCGTAATTCCTGCTGCAATCTGGGTGTCCAGGCCAGGCTGCCAACATGTGACCTCTGCTTAGAGTTCACCCAACCCTGGAGAAAGGGTTGAGCAGAGCTCTGGGCGCAGCGCTTACCTTCTCACTTAAGAGCTGGCTCTCAACATGCTGCTGAGACGGCCGTCCGTGCATCTGGTACACTTGGTCGCCCGGGTGTGGCAGTGACCCTGCTGTTACGTTTCTGGGCTCTCAAGGCACCATCCATTACATCCTGTAAAGAGAGCACGATTCAATCACAGCAGCACAGGGGTCCCGGGTCCGGAAAAGATGTAACAAAAGGCATGCTAGAAATAAAATTGTAGCAATCCCGGCCCAGAGGCGAATTTCATGACAACCATAGTAACCTGTCTCTGGGCCTGGCTTGTACTGCCCGGGACACGTTAAAATGAGAAAACAGACGAGCTCTGGCTGCGCGCTTGCCAAATTAACTCCAAAGCGCCTTGACAAATGGAGAGGCGCCCAATATGCGTGATAATGTTTTTATTGCGGTGATTCAGGACATGCCTTTAAAAGCCTTAGGCTAATCCATGATGCTTGGCAGGGCTGGGCCACGCTCCCGACCCAGTCTGGAGCTCTCGAGCCCTCCCGTGCACAACGCCGGAGGGGGCCCCCCCTCGAGCTCGGGGGCCCCCCCGCGCTGCAGTGGTTATTGTTACGCCACTGAACATGCCCCTAAGTTAACACTGCTGCTAAAAACATGGATTGACTTGCAAACAATGAAAGTTAAAAACGTCAAGGGAATGCATTTCAGCTATTTAGTTCCTCTCTTCTTTTACATGCTTTACTTAATCTTGCATTCCCCACGAGTTAGCTATTTTATAACATAGTTGTTTATCTGTATTTTTTTCTGTTCATACTTTGAAGCTTGAGCCATGCCAGGTGTTTATGAGGGGCTTTGATTGAGCGCTCAGGCGCTAAGGCTAAAGCCAAACAAAGTGCCTGTCAGTGGGTTGGCCTCTCTGCAAAGCACACAGAACAATGTTTGTGTATTCCATTTGCAACTGAAATTCTGTGGATATGTGTGTGAAGGGGGTACACTGATGTCAAAATATTTGCAAGGCAAAAGTAAGAGAAATTCAAGTGCTTATATTTGAGGGAGTGCAATGTATGTTGGGGAGACGCTGAAGTGGCAGAGATGCGAGGAAGGGCATTTGGGGAAGAGTGAAATGAGGATGCTGAAGAGGAAAGAGAGAGGGTTGAAAATATGCAGATGAACAAGATATGCAGAGAAAAAGAGGATACATATCTACCATAAAGCACACATAATTGAAGGCCAAAACTCCTTCCACAGGCCTCATTGCTATTTAATTCACAGACTCACTATTTCAGAATTTAAACATTTCCAATGTTAATTATTTATAAGAAATCATTGTTGTTACTCATTTATCTTAAACAGCTAACACCCAATGACAAAGCCAATCATACTGACTGACTTTAGGCGTATGTCAGTTGCTGTGCCATATATCTGGATAAAATTACATCTCAAAGAGAAACCAAAATTCCGGTCTGATGGCACACTATGGGAATCACAGAAATGTATTTGGCATGTTTCTTTATAGAGAGCACTCACATTTTTCATCTCACTTAAAGACCTGTCTGCACATATTTCTATATGACTGGTTATAGATAGCATCTGTGGGTGCTTCTCAAAGTCTGGTTAGAGCATATTTTTCCAAAGTTAATGCTGCATGCAGTGCAAGCCACTGGGCAAGCATACATTTTAAAGGGCTAAAGTTGTCATGCAGAACAATTTACACATTACAGTAACTGTTGAACAAATTAATGTAAGAAGATATGGGGCAGTTTTTAATGTGTTTAATATTTCAAGACTATACGTTCCCACTGCTTAATAAGCCTTGCTTTATCGCTGCATTCATTTGCTTTAAAATGCACCATTTGCCAATCTCATTTCATTTCTTTCTCAGGAGAGGGACTCCCCTTGGACCCCAGGTTTGTCCATAGAACTTGCTCACATCGCTTGCTATATAAAAATCATGCCCAACATTTACGCCCACCACTTTCAAATGTCACCAGCCGTCACTGAACCATACATTCATTCGTCCCACTCGGCACTTACATCCGCACCCAAATTCATATGGTCACCTCACTCACCCTGCAGTCACTGCTCTCATTCTACTCTCACACTGTTGCATCGCTCACCGTGCACTCACATGGGCAGTCCTGTCACCAACACAGCGCAGAGGGCTAATGTGCCTGCTGCAAAGAATAAGTGCCATGCAGATCACAAAACTGAGTGTGAGAAAACTACAGGTAGACCTATAAAAAAGTGAAATGTTGGTCAGAAAGGTCCTATAGAGAGATGAGGTGCATTGTTAGCGAGTGGTAGTGAGAGAATCATGGAGATGGAGGAAATGGGAGAGGGGCTCCAAAAAAGACTGTTGCACCGTGCGCGACCAGTGTTAGGGCTAGCCCTGGCAGGGAGTCTTAGCCCACCCGAAGTTCAGGTCTAGTTGCGCCCCTATTAGGTACTGCTGGCGGGTAATGATAAAACCGAAGCGGGTGCAATCTCAGCCCATGTTTTAGTGGCACGCAAGTGCTAACATATACGCGGATCTATGGGCAAAAAAAGGTTAGACTGAAAGAGTGAAGAGCTAACGAATACTCTTCAGGTGAAGGGTTTATTGCAAGAGTGAGGTGCAAGCCAGGGTGCTGCCGCCGCATAGCGCAGTGGGCATTGCATTTTATTGCCAAACAATTTTAAACAATTCCAAATATGTTTCAGAAAATGTTTTATTTTTTGGTGAAAGGCGAGGGGGATCATATATCCCGTTTCACCTTGACAAAACACATGAAGAGGCTAAAGAAAGTGCATTTTTAATTGAACAAGCAAGTTATTTTATGTTTGAATAAATCACAAAATAGTTCTTTTGTGTATAGAGAAATAGTTATGTTTGAAGGATGCTGGGTTCCAGTGTGATGTGGTCCCAGTTGCAAGGTGTAATCAGTAAATGGACCATTGGCTAGCACCTCGTGCGATCGTCTGTGCCTGTTGGGTGCTTGTAATCTGGGAAGATTATCGGCAGAGGCTCAATGAGCTAAACACTTGCTGTTGCAACAGGCGGTACCGTGTTTTAATTCCAACAAGGCCAATTGAGCTTTCCATCAGATAAAATGAGTAATGTTACTCTGGGTAATAGTAACATCTGATATTTACAGCGCTTATAGACGGTACAGTGTAGTGTAAGGTGCCACATTAAAAAAAGTGTTTGTATGAGGTGCTACTTATAGCCGTGTTGTACAGCAGGGCAGCTGCAAGTTAGGAAAAAAACTTGTAGCCATGCTGCACAACAGCCACCATACTGCACAACCGCACTGCTGTACAACATTGCTGAAAGACATTGAAAAAGCCAATTGCTCCTGCTTAGGCGAGAGCTATTGGCTTTGCCAATGCTTGTTTTTATTTTGCTCTCTCTGCCCTGATTCGCTCCATTGGCTGCCATGCCTACCACTAGGGGTATACTCAGTGAACTTTCCAATGTTGGAATAAGCTCTCTGACCTTGTGCGATATATGGGTTCTGACTGCAAGCCTTTTGGCCAATATTCCTTACTTGCCTTTGTTTATGATTCATGTTTTGGCTTTGTAGTAGCCAGAATGCTTTTTCTACCACACACCACATTTCCCAGGCGTTCTGACCATGTAGCATATGCAAATACTGATTTCTATTTTCCTTGACAAAAAATTTGACGTGACTTACTTTCTAGATCTATGCTGGGTCTTGTGACAGCCCACATACCTAAACTGCCATGGGTGGCACTTCCTAGAATCCCCTGTTATTTGCTCTGCCAACACCCTTGCAGGCCAAAGGTTGTTGGAGCAGTTAGCACACCTGTGGTTGGCAGGCACTAGCTTGATCACAACTGAGGCATGGGATCATTAGTGTGATCTTTTAAAACCTATGCTTGCTGACTTGCACTGTTTAGCAGTGCATCACTATCTGTCGAACAGTACTGTCTTTCAGTGCATCCTTGTTTCCTTGTTTTGCAATTTATCCTTTTTAAATCTTTGTCTTTCTTTTCTTGCTTGCTTAGTTCCCAGCTTCCAATGTATTTACTTCCTTTCCCTGCTTTCTTAGTTCCCTGTAACCAATGTGATATATTTGTCAAGATTTTTAGGCAAAGCTGTAGAACTAGGAGTTGTTTCTCATCATCTGTGAATATTGTCTTTGTTAGATTTTTTAACTCTGCTAAGACATCTGTTCCGCAGACCTTGCTTATTGTCCTACATTTGGATAGTTTGACAACAGTATCTGTAAAAGCAATTGTGGGGAAGGAACGTTTACAGTGAGTTTAGTATTAATGTTATCTGTATGTCTTGCACACCTTGGATATTTGTTGTTCTGAATGCTGTAGTGCCACTTGACTTACTGTTCTTAATGAGCTTTGTTTTTATGTATTACCTTGTGCAGAGTTTCCTCTTTGAACCCTGCTTCTCCTCTGATTTCTTGTGTGATTTTGAGTAGACTGGTTACCAACATTCTCTACCTTTTGTGTGCCTTGTCACAAGTCCCTGACAGAACTTCCAAGACTTATATATGTGTATGTGTATATATATATATATTCACTGAAAAAAACCATAGGTTTCAGACATGTTATAGTTAGGAATTAGCATTTAAAAAACCTTTGAAATTCACTGAAAAAACCATAGGTTTCAGGCACGTTATAGTTAGAAATTAGCATTTAAAAAACCTTACAAATTCACTGAAAAAACCATAGGTTTTAGGGACAGTTATAGTTAGTTGGACATTGCACTCGTACAAAACCCGTGAAATTCCCCGTTATAGTTAGTTCAGCTAACTATAACTCGCGCCCCGCAATGCACTGCTGATGACGTCACATATTACATCACTCATGACATGGTCAGTGACATCACTGATGACATCACTGATGACATCTCAAATGACATCACTGATGACATCATCCAGTGAGTGTGTGTTTCTCTTAAAGTTTAAAAATGTTTAATATATATAGGGAAAGGCGTATTGAAGAATGAGTGGGTGTATACGTGTCTGAATGGATGATTTAGTAGGTGCGTGACTGACTCTATAAGTGAGTGATTAAACGTATCTTACCGAATGCATGGGTTAGTGACTAAACTGGGTGAATGTCTGTATCCGTCTGTCTGTTGCTGTGTAAGTGGCTGCATGGGTTTGTGAATAGCTACATGAGTGTCTATACGAGTTATTGATTGGTTGTCTGAGAATCTGTATGGGTGCCTGAGTGTTTGTGTGGGTGGGGTGTGTGCGACTCTGTGCATAGATGTGTGAGTGGGTGATTCACTGGGTGGATGGTTTCAAGAGTGCATCTGTGATAGACTGTATGGGTGGGTAAGTGTGTGTAAGAGTGTGTTAGTGAGTGAATGTATGTCCCAGTGGTACATGTGTGAGTAACTACATATGTGAAAGGCAGTATATATGTGTGTTGGAGTATATAAATAGCTATAAGCGAGAGTGTGTGATTGTGAGAGTGACTGTATGGATGAGTGTGTGCTTGTATCAGTGATTGTATAAGAGCGTAAGAATGTGTTAGTATTTGTATGAGTAAGTGAGCTGGTGTGTGTATAACTGTATAGGTGAGTAAATGGCAGTGTGTTTAATTATTTGCATGACTGAGTAGGTGTGTGAGTACCTCTATGGATGAGTGGCGGTGTTTGAGTGTCTATATAGGAGTATGAGTGCATATGATAGTCCTGTACTGAGTGACGGTAAGTATGAGTGACTGTACGGGTGAGTGAGTGGATGTGTGTGTAGACCTAAGAATCAGTGAGTGGGTATGTAGTTATTGGTGTTGGAGTGTCTATGGTTTTGCGAATGGCAGTCTGTAATTTAGAGTGGGTGTATCAAAGGTTATATTAGGGTGTGAGGAGGTGCATCAGATTATCACGTGGATGATGTCATCAGTGATGTCATCAGTGATGTCATTTGAGATGTCATCAGTGATGTCATCAGTGATGTCACTGACCATTTCATGAGTGATGTAATATGTGACGTCATCAGCAGTGCATTGCGGGGGTGCGAGTTATAGTTAGCTGAACTAACTATAACGGGGGAATTTCACGGGTTTTGTACGAGTGCAATGTCCAACTAACTATAACTGTCCCTAAAACCTATGGTTTTTTCAGTGAATTTGTAAGGTTTTTTAAATGCTAATTTCTAACTATAACGTGCCTGAAACCTATGGTTTTTTCAGTGAATTTCAAAGGTTTTTTAAATGCTAATTCCTAACTATAACATGTCTGAAACCTATGGTTTTTTTCAGTGAATTTCAAAGGTTTTGTAACTGACAATTTTTTAAATGTATTAATTGTTATATTTATTTTTTTGATACTGATTTACTACATTTTTTTAAACTATTTATTTTTAGATATTTTATTTTTTAAATTACATTGTAATTACATTATACATTACATTACAAAATATACTTTCTCAGAATGAATTACTTTAGTTTAAATACTTTGCAAATAGGCAATAGACTTTTAAGTACAGTAGTTACAGTTGTTGCAATGGGCAACACAATTTCAAACACAATGCAACATTGAGCTCAATGTGAATTTCTAGTTAAATGCAATTAGTTACTTTATGGATTACTTTTCTAGCCACAGGACTGGATCCTAGATTCAGTCCTGGGACATCTCCTGTAAACAGTTGAGTAAAAGCGTTTTGGTTACAGTAGTGATTTTTAAGGAATATTATTGTATTTTAAAAGTTGACACTTAGAAACTTATTTCACATAGAATCACCAATGTTATCCTATGGGAGGAAATTCACTTAGCAGGTAAGTAGTGTTATCGTTACTTTTTCTTACTCAGTGGTGGATCCTGGAACCAGCACTGGTGCATCTCCTGTAAACAGTTGAAAGAATGCGTTTACGTCACACAGGCGATTTTTAAGGAATATTTGTAGTTTGTGAAAATCGACACTTTGAAACTTTTCTGCTGAAAACCAGACAATGGATTCCTATGGAAGGAAATACAAGTTACTGGTAAGTACGGTTAGAATTACTTTTCAGGGTCAGTGCTGGTCTAAAAGATGCAGCACTGGGTTCTCTCCTGATAACGGGTGAGTAAATCGGTATTCATAGTTCGGCTGATTTTAGAGAAATATTATAAAGTTCCAAAACTCCACACTTAGAAGAATTTCCAAGTGAACCCACTCAATGTTAGCCTATGGAAGGAAATTCAAGTTACTGGTAAGTACGGTTAGAATTACTTTTCAAGGTCAGTGCTGGGCTAAAAGATGCAGCACTGGGTTCTCTCCTGATAACAGGTGAGTAAATCGGAATTCGTAGTTCGGCTGATTTTAGAGGAATATTATAAAGTTCCAAAACTCCACACTTAGAAGAATTTCCAAGTGAAACCAGTCAATGTTAGCCTATGGAAGGAAATTCAAGTTACTGGTAAGTACGGTTAGAATTACTTTTCAAGGTCAGTGCTGGGCTAAAAGATGCAGCACTGGGTTCTCTCCTGATAACAGGTGAGTAAATCGAATTCGTAGTTCGGCTGATTTTAGAGGAATATTTGCACAATGGTGAAGGAAGGGGGTGGGGCCTGAGGTGACATGTCTGCAAACACGCCCTGTGGCGCGTTTTAAGTTGGAGAATTAATTCCTCCTCAATCCCGAGGGTCCCTAGGGGCCAACTAGCCCACCAGATACCTCCAGTATGCGCCAGAGAGCTGCGTTGCAGAGAGGTGTTCAGAGGCCACGCCCCTTTTTACAACACTGCAACGCAGCTCCATGGCGCTTACTGGAGGTACCTGGTGGGCTAGTTGGCCCCCAGGGACCCTCAGGATTGAAGAGGATTTAATTCCCCATCTTAAAACACGCCACGGGGCCTGTTTGCACACATGTCACCTGAAGCCCCGCCCCCTCCCTTCACCACTGTGCAAGCGCGCCCCGTGGCGCGTTTTAAGTTGGGGGATTAAGTCCCCTTGAATCCTGAGGGTCCCTGGAGTCCAAGTAGCACACCATGCACCTCCAAAAAGCGCCACAGAGCTGTGTTGCAGAGAGGTGTAAAAAGGGGCGTGGCCTCTGTACACCTCTCTGCAACGCAGCCCCTGGCGCATACTGGAGGTTCCTGGTGGGCTAGTTGGCCCCCAGGGACCCCCAGTATTTAAGGGGAATCGTTCTCCATCTGCAAACGCGCCAGGGGCGCGTTTGCAGAGTGGTAAAGGAAGGCGGCCCGATCGTTTTCTTCTTTTTTTTTCGAAGGGGGGCTGTGTGGCCCCCCTTCCTTTTTCCTATTTTTGGGCCCTGGGGACCCCATCCCCCAGGGCCTTATCCCTTTTTTGTTTTTAAATTAAACGGGAAGGGGGCCGCGTGGCCCCCCTCCCGTGGCCGAATCCGGCCCCGGGGACCCCATCCCCCGGGGCATGGCCACACTTTTAAATACATTTTTAAGGAGGGGGGCTGCGTGGCCCCCCTCCTCAGGCCTCCTTTTGCCCCGGGGACCCCATCCCCCGGGGCAGGCCTTTATTTTTTTTTATTTTTTTGGGGGAGGGGGGCCGCGTGGCCCCCCTCCCGGGCCACTACTTGCCCCGGGGGCCCCAAATATTTAGTGCCCCGGGGAGGTGGCGGTCCCCGGGGCTGCAAGAGGGCCGAGAGCCCTCCCGCACCATTTATTTTTAAAGCCCCAGGGGGTGGCAGTCCCCGGGGCTTGGGGGGGCCTTAGAGGCCCCCCCACATATTATAAATAACCCCCCCGCATGCCCCCGGGACTTGGCCCACCCGGGGGCCAATTAACAACGAAGCGCGGGAGACCGCGCTTCGTTTTTGTTTTTTTTCGGCGGGATCCGCGCACCCTAAGCGCATCCCGCCGATTTAAAAAAAAAAAAAAAAAAAAAAAAAATGCTTTTTCTGCCCAGGGGTCCTTGTGGGACCCCTGAGCAGACCTAGGGGGTCAGGGTGTTTCTACCCTGCCCCCTTTTGCACTCTATGCACTTGTTTCTGTCCCTCGGTTCTACCGAGGGACAAAATGGCTGCCAACACTTCCTGATTTGGAGTGTTGACAGCCAATTAGCATGCAGCTCGTGATCGGGAGGGTACGCGGACCCTACTCGGCCATAGATATATATGTGACTTTACTTGTGATTTTCTCAGAAACTACTGAACGGATTTACACCATTTAAGCAAAAGGCACGACACTGAACCAAGGGTTACCTCTTTGCCAAATTTGGTGTAATTCCGTTCAGCAGTTCGGGCTGTAGCTGCGACTAAAGGTTCCTATGGAAAAATGAATGGGGAAAATGCGTTTTGGGACCCCCCTTTTTTCTCGGCCCCCGCTTGACGTATCACCCCGAGACTTTCAGGATAGGAGCGGACCGGAGCGCCCCAATAAGTTGGAAGCTTTCGCGAAGATTCGTCAACCGGCGCCAACGTTATTGCAAATAGAATGTTGCGGATTTCCTATGGAAAATAGGTCCTAACTATAACTATCTACTGGCGACCGCCAGTAGATAATATATATATATATATATATATATATATATATATATATATATACAACAACAAGGTTCGCACCATTTGGAAAAGGCCTCACAGACTGGTGAAACATTCCTAAGTGGAAGATGCAGCGGGTGGGGTATGAACATAGTGCCAAAGTTCTCCGCCGAACGCGTTTCGGGCAAGACGCCCTTGTTCACCGGCAATGAAGGAAGCAAACAGGAAAAAACAGTCACCATTTTATTTCAAATAAGCCCCGCCCACCCGGGCCTCCGGGCATTCTGTTACTTGTAGTGTTGTCTTGTATTTCCACAGTGGGTTTCCTGTTAATGCCCCTCGTAAAAATAAAAATAAAAAACCCCAGTGGGTTGGCAACAAGGTCCATCACCGTTACCCCTGCCAGTACCAAGCCTCCACAGGGAAACCACTCCGTCACCAGAACCACGCGATCGTGGTCTCTTGATCCGCTATTTCGTGGCGGGCCTTATCCTCGACCGGGCCAGCCGACTTTAATACAACAACAAGGTTCGCACCATTTGGAAAAGGCCTCACAGACTGGTGAAACATTCCTAAGTGGAAGATGCAGCGGGTGGGGTATGAACATAGTGCCAAAGTTCTCCGCCGAACGCGTTTCGGGCAAGACGCCCTTGTTCACCGGCAATGAAGGAAGCAAACAGGAAAAAACAGTCACCATTTTATTTCAAATAAGCCCCGCCCACCCGGGCCTCCGGGCATTCTGTTACTTGTAGTGTTGTCTTGTATTTCCACAGTGGGTTTCCTGTTAATGCCCTCGTAAAAATAAAAATAAAAAACCCCAGTGGGTTGGCAACAAGGTCCATCACCGTTACCCCTGCCAGTACCAAGCCTCCACAGGGAAACCACTCCGTCACCAGAACCACGCGATCGTGGTCTCTTGATCCGCTATTTCGCGGCGGGCCTTATCCTCGACCGGGCCAGCCGACTTTAATACAACAACAAGGTTCGCACCATTTGGAAAAGGCCTCACAGACTGGTGAAACATTCCTAAGTGGAAGATGCAGCGGGTGGGGTATGAACATAGTGCCAAAGTTCTCCGCCGAACGCGTTTCGGGCAAGACGCCCTTGTTCACCGGCAATGAAGGAAGCAAACAGGAAAAAACAGTCACCATTTTATTTCAAATAAGCCCCGCCCACCCGGGCCTCCGGGCATTCTGTTACTTGTAGTGTTGTCTTGTATTTCCACAGTGGGTTTCCTGTTAATGCCCCTCGTAAAAATAAAAATAAAAAACCCCAGTGGGTTGGCAACAAGGTCCATCACCGTTACCCCTGCCAGTACCAAGCCTCCACAGGGAAACCACTCCGTCACCAGAACCACGCGATCGTGGTCTCTTGATCCGCTATTTCGCGGCGGGCCTTATCCTCGACCGGGCCAGCCGACTTTAATACAACAACAAGGTTCGCACCATTTGGAAAAGGCCTCACAGACTGGTGAAACATTCCTAAGTGGAAGATGCAGCGGGTGGGGTATGAACATAGTGCCAAAGTTCTCCGCCGAACGCGTTTCGGGCAAGACGCCCTTGTTCACCGGCAATGAAGGAAGCAAACAGGAAAAAACAGTCACCATTTTATTTCAAATAAGCCCCGCCCACCCGGGCCTCCGGGCATTCTGTTACTTGTAGTGTTGTCTTGTATTTCCACAGTGGGTTTCCTGTTAATGCCCCTCGTAAAAATAAAAATAAAAAACCCCAGTGGGTTGGCAACAAGGTCCATCACCGTTACCCCTGCCAGTACCAAGCCTCCACAGGGAAACCACTCCGTCACCAGAACCACGCGATCGTGGTCTCTTGATCCGCTATTTCGCGGCGGGCCTTATCCTCGACCGGGCCAGCCGACTTTAATACAACAACAAGGTTCGCACCATTTGGAAAAGGCCTCACAGACTGGTGAAACATTCCTAAGTGGAAGATGCAGCGGGTGGGGTATGAACATAGTGCCAAAGTTCTCCGCCGAACGCGTTTCGGGCAAGACGCCCTTGTTCACCGGCAATGAAGGAAGCAAACAGGAAAAAACAGTCACCATTTTATTTCAAATAAGCCCCGCCCACCCGGGCCTCCGGGCATTCTGTTACTTGTAGTGTTGTCTTGTATTTCCACAGTGGGTTTCCTGTTAATGCCCCTCGTAAAAATAAAAATAAAAACCCCAGTGGGTTGGCAACAAGGTCCATCACCGTTACCCCTGCCAGTACCAAGCCTCCACAGGGAAACCACTCCGTCACCAGAACCACGCGATCGTGGTCTCTTGATCCGCTATTTCGCGGCGGGCCTTATCCTCGACCGGGCCAGCCGACTTTAATACAACAACAAGGTTCGCACCATTTGGAAAAGGCCTCACAGACTGGTGAAACATTCCTAAGTGGAAGATGCAGCGGGTGGGGTATGAACATAGTGCCAAAGTTCTCCGCCGAACGCGTTTCGGGCAAGACGCCCTTGTTCACCGGCAATGAAGGAAGCAAACAGGAAAAAACAGTCACCATTTTATTTCAAATAAGCCCCGCCCACCCGGGCCTCCGGGCATTCTGTTACTTGTAGTGTTGTCTTGTATTTCCACAGTGGGTTTCCTGTTAATGCCCCTCGTAAAAATAAAAATAAAAAACCCCAGTGGGTTGGCAACAAGGTCCATCACCGTTACCCCTGCCAGTACCAAGCCTCCACAGGGAAACCACTCCGTCACCAGAACCACGCGATCGTGGTCTCTTGATCCGCTATTTCGCGGCGGGCCTTATCCTCGACCGGGCCAGCCGACTTTAATACAACAACAAGGTTCGCACCATTTGGAAAAGGCCTCACAGACTGGTGAAACATTCCTAAGTGGAAGATGCAGCGGGTGGGGTATGAACATAGTGCCAAAGTTCTCCGCCCGAACGCGTTTCGGGCAAGACGCCCTTGTTCACCGGCAATGAAGGAAGCAAACAGGAAAAAACAGTCACCATTTTATTTCAAATAAGCCCCGCCCACCCGGGCCTCCGGGCATTCTGTTACTTGTAGTGTTGTCTTGTATTTCCACAGTGGGTTTCCTGTTAATGCCCCTCGTAAAAATAAAAAAAGAAAAAATAAAAATAAAAAAAAATAAAAAAAAGTCTGTGAGGCCTTTTCCAAATGGTGCGAACCTTGTTGTTGTATTAAAGTCGGCTGGCCCGGTCGAGGATAAGGCCCGCCGCGAAATAGCGGATCAAGAGACCACGATCGCGTGGTTCTGGTGACGGAGTGGTTTCCCTGTGGAGGCTTGGTACTGGCAGGGGTAACGGTGATGGACCTTGTTGCCAACCCACTGGGGTTTTTTATTTTTATTTTTACGAGGGCATTAACAGGAAACCCACTGTGGAAATACAAGACAACACTACAAGTAACAGAATGCCCGGAGGCCCGGGTGGGCGGGGCTTATTTGAAATAAAATGGTGACTGTTTTTCCTGTTTGCTTCCTTCATTGCCGGTGAACAAGGGCGTCTTGCCCGAAACGCGTTCGGCGGAGAACTTTGGCACTATGTTCATACCCCACCCGCTGCATCTTCCACTTAGGAATGTTTCACCAGTCTGTGAGGCCTTTTCCAAATGGTGCGAACCTTGTTGTTGTATTAAAGTCGGCTGGCCCGGTCGAGGATAAGGCCCGCCGCGAAATAGCGGATCAAGAGACCACGATCGCGTGGTTCTGGTGACGGAGTGGTTTCCCTGTGGAGGCTTGGTACTGGCAGGGGTAACGGTGATGGACCTTGTTGCCAACCCACTGGGGTTTTTTATTTTTATTTTTACGAGGGGCATTAACAGGAAACCCACTGTGGAAATACAAGACAACACTACAAGTAACAGAATGCCCGGAGGCCCGGGTGGGCGGGGCTTATTTGAAATAAAATGGTGACTGTTTTTTCCTGTTTGCTTCCTTCATTGCCGGTGAACAAGGGCGTCTTGCCCGAAACGCGTTCGGCGGAGAACTTTGGCACTATGTTCATACCCCACCCGCTGCATCTTCCACTTAGGAATGTTTCACCAGTCTGTGAGGCCTTTTCCAAATGGTGCGAACCTTGTTGTTGTATTAAAGTCGGCTGGCCCGGTCGAGGATAAGGCCCGCCGCGAAATAGCGGATCAAGAGACCACGATCGCGTGGTTCTGGTGACGGAGTGGTTTCCCTGTGGAGGCTTGGTACTGGCAGGAGTAACGGTGATGGACCTTGTTGCCAACCCACTGGGGTTTTTATTTTTATTTTTACGAGGGGCATTAACAGGAAACCCACTGTGGAAATACAAGACAACACTACAAGTAACAGAATGCCCGGAGGCCCGGGTGGGCGGGGCTTATTTGAAATAAAATGGTGACTGTTTTTTCCTGTTTGCTTCCTTCATTGCCGGTGAACAAGGGCGTCTTGCCCGAAACGCGTTCGGCGGAGAACTTTGGCACTATGTTCATACCCCACCCGCTGCATCTTCCACTTAGGAATGTTTCACCAGTCTGTGAGGCCTTTTCCAAATGGTGCGAACCTTGTTGTTATATATATATATATATATATATATATATTATCTATTGGCGGTCGCCAGTAGATAGTTATAGTTAGGACCTATTTTCCATAGGAAATCCGCAACATTCTATTTGAAATAACTCTTGCGTCGGTTGACGAATCTTCGCGAAATTTTCAAACTTTATGGCCCGCTCCGGTCCGCTCCTACCTTGAAAGTTTCGGGGTGATTCGTCAAGCGGGGGCTGAGAAAAAAGGGGGGGTCCCAAAACGTGTTTTCCCCATTCATTTTCCCATAGGATACTTTAGCCACGGCTACAGCCCGAACTGCTGAACGGAATTACTCAAAATTTGGCAAAGAGGTAGTTCTTGGTTCAGAAAGAACCCTTTTTGTTAAATGGTGTAAATCTGTTCAGTAGTTGCGGAGAAATTAAAAAAATAAGAGTCAAAAAATCAATTTCCCATAGGAAACTTTATGCAAGGCTACAGACCGAACTGCTGAACGGAATTACACCAAATTTGGCAAAGAGGTAGTTCTTGGTTCAGAAAGAACCCTTTTTGTTAAATGGTGTAAATCCGTTCAGTAGTTGCTGAGAAAATCAAAAGTAAAAACACATATATATCTGGGCGGAGCCTAACCACACATGTCATCGTGAGATCTGATTGGCTGTCAGCACTTCATCCTGGAATTGCTGGCAGCCATCTTGAGACCAATATAAATGATAGTACCCCATTGAAATGCATTGTAGTGAATCGAAGATTTTGAGGGTTACCAAAAGGAGAACTATAAAGTGTGATAACAGACTTTAGTTACATAGAATTCATTTGTTGATGGTACCATACTAATTTCAGGAATTGTGGTGTGTTCTAAGGTGATTTTACCCTGTGAAAAACCTTCTGCTGGGATATCATGAATCATGTTTGAGAGAAAACTATTTTAACATGCTTGTCCCATACAGTTTTGGAAGGTGCTCCAGAAGCTAAAATGAGAGCATATTTTCTGTAAATTCACATTATCTTTCTCAGTCATGTGAGAATGAAGTCTGACATTCTCAGTAAAACATGTACATCCAACAATGGCAGACACTGTCAGTGGATTCCTTTGTGTTCTACTGCAGCTTCCCAGAGTGTTCTAAAGAACAACTAGAGTGCTAACAGCCTTACTTATGACAAAAGTATGGCACACCTGAAGCCATCTTGATTGGAATAAACTGGTAACACTTAAAACATTTAATTTAAAAAGTAACAAAATGATGGTGTTCATTTTGTCATAGAAATTATGGTTAGTGCTGTAGAAAGAAAAATTAGGACATGTTTCAAGTGTGATCTCAAATATCTTCCTGTTATATTTCAACAGGAGCAGCCTGTCAGTTGATGCCTTTGTGTTCTACTGCAGCTTCCCAGAGTGTTCTAAAGAACAACTAGAGTGCTAACAGCCTTACTTATGACAAAAGTATGGCACACCTGAAGCCATCTTGATTGGAATAAACTGGTAACACTTAAAACATTTAATTTAAAAAGGAACAAAATGAGGGGTTCATTTTGCCATAGAAATTATGGTTAGTGCTGCAAAAAGAAAATTTAGGGCATGTTTTAAGTGAGATCTCAAATCCTCTTCTATTTCATTAGAAAATTCTGACATGCAGACTGAAACAATCACTTTCAATACCAGCAGTAGACTTCCAGTTAACTCCTTGGTGAGCAGTAGCTTTACTACAGTGATCTAATGAACAACTAGAGTGCTAACATTCTGAATTTATGGCAAATGTGTGACACATCTGAATGCCTTCTTGATGGAATCAAAGTAAAAACTGAAAGCATTTCCTACTGAGGAGACTGTAGTAAATGAGGAAATTAGGAAACTTCATAACAAATAAGTCTCCCAAGATGGCCACCAGAGAAAAAAGAGCCCAAATGTAGCACAAATATCACCCAGAGGTAGCCCACGTATAGCCCAATGACAGAAGTGTGCAAAACACTTTTTATTTTTGTTTTTTTGCAGTTTTATATAGTGCAGACTGGTCAGGTATTGGAGTGCTTTACATGAGCATTGGTTACATCACACAAGGACAAATTCATGTTGGTTGACCCCTACACTACCCAAACACCACTGCACTACCCTAAACCCTAAAACACTACCCCCAGCACGACCCCCTTCACTACCCAAACACAACTGCAATACCCTAAACTCAAAAACACTACCCCCAGCACGACCCCCTACACTACCCAAACACCACTGCACTACCCTAAACCCTAAAACACTACCCCCTACACTACACAAACACCATTGCACTACCCTAAAACACTACCCCCAGCATGACCCCCTACACTACACAAACACCACTGCACTACCCTAAACCCTAAAACACTACCCCCAGCCCGACTCCCTACACTACCTAAACACCACTGCACTACACTAAACCCTAAATCTACCCCAGCATGACCTCCCACACTACACAAACACCACTGCACTACCCTAAACCCTAAAACACTACCCCCAGCACGACCCCCTACACTACCCAAACACCACTGCACTACCCTAAACCCTAAAACACTAACCCCAGCATGACCCCCTACACTACCCAAACACCACTGCACTACCCTATACCCTAAAACACGACCCCGTACACTACACAAACACAACTGCACTACCCTAAACCCTAAAACACTACCCACAGCATGACCCCCTACACTACACAAACACCACTGCACTACCCTAAACCCTAAAACACTACCCCCTACACTACACAAACACCACTGCCCTACCCTAAACCCTAAAACACAACCCCCAGCATGACCCCCTACACTACACAAACACCACTGCACTACCCTAAACCCCCTACACTATACAAACACCACTGCATTACTCAACCCTAAAACACTACCCCCAGCACGACTCCCTACACTACCCAAACACCACTGCACTACCCTAAACCCTAAATCGATCCCCAGCACGACCCCCTACACTACCCAAACACCACTGCCATACCCTAAACCCTAAAACACTACCCCCAGCATGAACCCCTACACTACCCAAACACCACTGCACTACCCTAAACCTTAAATCACTACCCCCAGCACTACCCCCTACACTACACAAATACCATCCTAAACCCTAAAACACTACCCCAGCACTACCCCCTACACTACCCAAACACCACTGCACTAACATAAACCCTAAAACACTACCCCCAGCACAACCCCCTACACTACACAATCACCACTGCACTACCCTAAACCCTAAAACACTACCCCCAGCATGACCCCCTACACTACACAAGCACCACTGCACTACCCTAAACCCTAAAACACTACCACCAGCATGACCCCCTACACTACTCACACACCACTGCACTACCCTAAACCCTAAAACACTAACCCAGCACGACCCCCTACACTACCCATACACCACTGCACTACCCTAAAGCCTAAAACACTACCCCCAGCACGACCCCCTACACTACTGCACTACCCTAAACCCTAAAACACTACCCCCAGCACGACCCCCTACACTACCCAAACACCACTGCACTACCCTAAACCCTAAAACACTACCACCAGCACGACCCCCTACACCACCCAAACACCACTGCACTACCCTAAACCCTAGAAAAGAAACCCCCACCCCATGCCCAATCCCCCTTACCTCTCACTCCTCGTGGTTCCTCTCTCCTCGTGGTTCCTGCTTCACGTCGTCTCTGAGGGGCGGTGCACGTCGTTGTGAGGAAACGGAACAGCCTCTGTTTCCTTACAACGACATGGATCGTCTACATGTTTTTAGAACGCATGGTCATTTACCATACATACCTTTACAACAAAATTCATTGTAAAGGCATGCGTGGTAAATGACCATGCGTTCTAAAAAATGCGTAGTAATGACTTCGTGATGTACAACGCATGCGTGGTAATGCATGCGTTGTAATGGTATCGCAAAGTAAAAAAGTCGTTGTAACGGCTGTTTACCGATTGAAGCTGGCCCCTGTTCTTCAGTGAGACGTTTATTTGATTAATTAGGAGGAAGGAATGTGTTTTTTTAACCGAAAAGTGCATTCCCGGCTGTTGTATTGTGAAAGTGTCCGCGTGGCCTGGTTTCACTTCCGGTGAGAGAGTGGAAGAGTCTGTTTGGATCTAAAGGAGTTCTGTTGTTGGACGGGGCCGGCGCAACATGTCATCAGAAAACATAGCTAATGGAAAGCGTCCTCCCTGAAGTGTGGAGCAGTGCCATGAGAGGTCAACGAGTGTGCGTCCCACCGCAGTATGACCGTACCGCATGACCCATGTGCCACCTCCAGGGTACGGGAGGCAGAAGCGGCATCGCAGGTCCTCTTGAAGACCGTTGTAGCACTAATTCTACATTTTGGTACTAGGGCATTTTAACTTCGTTGTTCCTGCCAGATACAAAGAGAAGATCCTGTGTTATTCAGTGCCCTCGTTACCTTTTTTGTGGGTTGTGGTGCTTGTCACTTCGCTGCCCCGCCGGTGCACACGACTGGGCACCCCACCTCATGTGCCATCTGCAGGGCCTCTGCCCTCGGATCACTGGTTTCGGTTTCTGGAGTGGCAACATAAACAGTTGCTCCCAAAGGACTAGCCTGAACACTTAGGTGAATATCCCCTGCACCAGCATTCCACGGAAATTCTTTCCTAGCTCTCCCACGTCAACGAGGACGTCATAATAGCATGGCTCCACTCGCGACACCATATGACGTCATCGGAGCCATAAGAGAACCTCGTCGGCGTGCTGACGTCAGTTCCACCCATTTTTTCCGTGCCACCGAGGCAAACAGGGGACCGAGACATTTTCACATGTATACATAGTATAATAAATATATATATATTCACTGAAAAAACCATAGGTTTCAGGCACGTTATAGTTAGAAATTAGCATTTAAAAAACATTAGAAATTCACTGAAAAAACCATAGGTTTCAGGCACGTTATAGTTAGAAATTAGCATTTAAAAAACCTTAGAAATTCACTGAAAAAACCATAGGTTTCAGTGGCGTTATAGTTAGTTGGACATTTCACTCGTACAAAACCATAGAAATTCCCCCGTTATAGTTAGTTCAGCTAACTATAACTCGCACGCCCACAATGCACTGCTGATGACGTCACATATTACATCACTCATGACATGGTCAGTGACATCACTCATGACATCACTGATGACATCTCAAATGACATCACTGATGACATCACTGATGACATCACTGATGACATCATCCAGTGAATGTGTGTTTTTCTGAAAATTAAATATGTTTTATATATGTATATCTCAAGGTCGATGGAAGAATAAATGGGTATATAAGTGTCTAAATGGATGATTTTGTTTTGTAAAATTGATTGTATAACTGACTAAGTGTATCTTAGTGAGTACATGGATTAGTGAGTAATGTTTAAATATGAATATATCTGTATCAGTCTCTCACTTTGTGTATAAGTGGCTGCATGGGTTGGTGAGTAGCTACATCAGTGTCTATATGGGTTATTAGTTGGTTTTTTGAGTATCAGTATGAGTGTCTGAGTGTCTGTATGGTTCGGTGGGGGGTATTACTTAGTGCATAGATGCATGAATGAGTGACTCACTGTTTGTATGTGTTGAAGACAGCATGTGTGCAGGACTGTATAGGTGGATGAGTATGTGTATGGGTGTGTTAGTGAGTGAATGACTGTCTCAATAGTGTCTTTATGAGTAACTACATATGTTTTAAACTAGTATATGTGAGTATTGGTGTATAAAAGTGAGTATATGTGAGAGTGAGAGATTGGAAGAGTTCCTGTACAAATAAGTAGGTGTTTCTATAAGTGATTGTTTAAGAGAGTAAGTATGTGTAAGTTTCTGTAGAAGTAAGTGTGGTAGTGTGTGTATAACTGTATATGCATGTAAATGGATGTTTGATACTTTGTTTGCATGTGTGACTATGTGTATGAGTAACTCTATGGATGAGTGGCGGTGTGTAACAGGATGTATAGTTGTATGAGTACATATGATGAGTGAGTACATGTATGAGTGACTGTATAAGGACTGTTGGTGAATGAGTGGATGTGTGTGTAGATCTTGGAATTACTGAATAGGTGTGTTGTAACTGGTATTGGTATGTCCATTGTTTTGAAAATGTTAGTTTGTATTTTTGAGTGTGTGTATCAAAGGTTATATTAGGGTGAGAGGAGGTCTGCCACTCTATCACAAGGATGATGTCATCAGTGATGTCATCAGTGATGTCATTTGAGATGTCATCAGTGATGTCATGAGTGATGTCACTGACCATGTCATGAGTGATGTAATATGTGACGTCATCAGCAGTGCATTGCGGGCGCGCGAGTTATAGTTAGCTGAACTAACTAAAACGGGGAATTTCTATGGTTTTGTACGAGTGAAATGTCCAACTAACTATAACGCCCCTGAAACCTATGGTTTTTTCAGTGAATATATATATATATATATATATATTCACTGAAAAAACCATAGGTTTTAAGGAAAGTTATAGTTAGTTGGACATTGCACTCGTACAAAACCCGTGAAATTCCCCCGTTATAGTTAGTTCAGCTAACTATAACTCGCTCCCCGCAATGCACTGCTGATGACGTCACATATTACATCACTCATGACATGGTCAGTGACATCACTGATGACATCACTGATGACATCTCAAATGACATCACTGATGACATCACTGATGACATCATCCAGTGACTGTGTGTTTCTGTAAAGTTTAACTATGTTTAATATATATATGGAAAGGCGTATTGAAGAATGAGTGGGTGTATAAGAGTCTGAATGGATGATTTAGTAGGTGCGTGACTGAGTCTATAAGTGAGTGATTAAACGTATCTTACTGGATGCATGGGTGAGTGACTAAACTGTGTGAATGTCTGTATCCGTCGGTCTGTTGTTGTTTAAGCAGCTGCATGGGTTTCTGACTAGCTAAATGAGTGTCTATATGGGTTATGGATTGGTTCTCTGAGTATCTGTATGGGTGCCTCAGTGTTTGTGTGGGTGGGGTGTGTGTGACTCTGTGCATAGATGTGTGAGTGGGTGATTCAGTGGGTGCATGGTTTCAAGAGTGCGTCTGTGATGGACTGTATGGGTGGGTGAGTGTGTGTATGGGTGTGTTAGTGATTGAATGTATATCTCAGTGGTACATGTGTGAGTAACTACATATGTGAAAGGCAGTATATATGTGTGTTGGAGTATATAAATGGCTATAAGTGAGAGTGTGTGATTGTGAGAGTGGCTATATGGATGAGTGTGTGCTTGCATCAGTGATTGCATAGGAGCGAAAGAATGTGCTAGTATTTTTATGAGTAAGTGAGCTGGTGTGTATAACTGTATAGGTGAGTAAATTGGAGTGTGATTAATTATTTGCATGACTGACTAGGTGTGTGAGTACCTCTATGGATGAGTTGCGTTGTGTGAGTGTTTATATAGGTGTATGAGTGCATATGATAGTCCTGTACTGAGTGACTGTAAGTATGAGTGACTGTACGGGTGAGTGAGTAGATGTGTGTGTGTAGACCTAAGAATCAGTGAGTGGGTATGTACTTATTGGTATTGGAGTGTGTATGGTTTTGAGAATGGCAGTTGTAATTTAGAGTGGGTGTATCAAAAGTTATATTAGGGTGTGAGAAGATGCATTAAATTCTCACATGGATGATGTCATCAGTGATGTCATGTGAGATGTCATCAGTGATGTCATCAGTGATGTCACTGACCATGTCATGAGTGATGTAATATGTGACGTCATCAGCAGTGCATTGCGGGGGCGCGAGTTATAGTTAGCTGAACTAACTATAACGGGGGAATTTCACGGGTTTTGTACGAGTTCAATGTCCAACTAACTATAACTTTCCTTAAAACCTATGGTTTTTTCAGTGAATTTCAAAGGTTTTTTAAATGCTAAACCCTAACTATAACAGGCCTGAAACCTATGGTTTTTTCAGTGAATTTCAAAGGTTTTTAAAATGCTAATTCCTAACTATAACAAGCCTGAAACCTATGGTTTTTTCAGTGAATTTCAAAGCTTTTTTAAATGCTAATTCCTAACTATAACATGTCTGAAACCTATGGTTTTTTTCAGTGAATTTCAAAGGTTTTGTAAATGACAATTTTTAAATGTATTAATTGTTATATTTATTTTTTTTGATACTGATTTACTACATTTTTTTAAACTAATTATTTTTAGATATTTTATTTTTTAAATTACATTGTAATTACATTATACATTACATTACAAAATATACTTTCTCAGAATGAATTACTTTAGTTTGAATACTTTGCAAATAGGCAATAGACTTTTAAGTACAGTAGTTACAGTTGTTGCAATGGGCAACACAATTTCAAACACAATGCAACATTGAGCTCAATGTGAATTTCTAGCTAAATGCAATTAGTTACTTTATGGATTACTTTTCTAACCACAGGACTGGATCCTAGATTCAGTCCTGGGACATCTCCTGTAAACAGTTGAGTAAAAGCGTTTTGGTTACAGTAGTGATTTTTAAGGAATATTATTGTATTTTAAAAGTTGACACAGAAACTTTTTCACATAGAATCACCAATGTTATCCTATGGGAGGAAATTCACTTAGCAGGTAAGTAGTGTTATCGTTACTTTTTCTTACTCAGTGGTGGATCCTGGATCCAGCACTGGTGCATCTCCTGTAAACAGTTGAAAGAATGCTTTTAAGTCATACAGGCGATTTTTAAGGAATATTTGTAGTTTGTGAAAATCGACACTTTGAAACCTTTCTGCTGAAAACCAGACAATGGATTCCTATGGAAGAAAATATAAGTTACTGGTAAGTACGGTTAAAATTACTTTTCAGGATCAGTACTGGGCCGAAAGATGCAGCACTGAGGTCTCTCCTGATAACAGGTGAGTAAATCGGAATTCGTATTTTGGCTGATTTTAGAGGAATATTTGTATGTTTCAAAAATCGACACTTAGAAACTTTTTCAGCAAAAAGCAGGCAATGATATCCTATGGAAGGAAATTCAAGTTACTGGTAAGTACGGTTAAAATTACTTTTCAGGTTCAGTACTGGGCTGAAAGATGCAGCACTGAGGTCTCTCCTGATAACAGGTGAGTAAATCGGAATTCGTATTTCGGCTGATTTTAGAGGAATATTATAAAGTTCCAAAACTCCACACTTAGAAGAATTTCCAAGTGAAACCAGTCAATGTTAGCCTATGGAAGGAAATTCAAGTTACTGGTAAGTACGGTTAAAATTACTTTTCAGGATCAGTACTGGGCTGAAAGATGCAGCACTGAGGTCTCTCCTGATAACAGGTGAGTAAATAGGAATTCGTAGTTCGGCTGATTTTAGAGGAATATTTGCACAATGGTGAAGGGAGGGGCGGGGCCTGAGGTGACATCTGTGCAAACGTGCCCCGTGGCGCGTTTTAAGTTGGGGGATTAAGTCCCCTTGAATCATGAGGGTCCCTGGGGTCCAACTAGCCCACCCTGTACCTCCAGTATGCGCCAGGAGGCTGCGTTGCAGAGAGGTGTTCAGAGGCCACGCCCCTTTTGCACCTCTCTGCAATGCAGCTCTGTGGCGCTTTCTGGACGTACCTGTTGGGCTAGTTGGCCCCCAGGGACCCTCAGGATTGAAGGGGATTTAATTCCCCATTTTAAAACGCGCCACGGGGCCTGTTTGCACAGATGTCACCTGAGCCCCGCCCCTCCCTTCACCACTGTGCAAACGCGCCCGTGGCGCGTTTTAAGTTGGGGGATTAAGTCCCTTGAATCCTGAGGGTCCCTGGAGTCCAACTAGCCCACCATGTACTTCTAAAGCGCCACAGAGCTGCGTTGCAGAGAGGTGTAAAAGGGGCATGGCCTCTGTACACCTCTCTGCAACGCAGCCCCTGGCGCATACTGGAGGTTCCTGGTGGGCTAGTTGGCCCCAGGGACCCCCAGTATTCAAGGGGAATTACTTCCCCTTCTTAAAACGCGCCAGGGGGCGCGTTTGCAAGTACTGCAGGGAGGGCGGGGCCTCCGGCACGATGCCGGTCGTTTTTTTTTTTTTCTAATTTTTTTAATGGGAGGGGGCTGCGTGGCCCCCTTCCCTTAGCCACTTTTGGCCCCGGGGACCCCATCCCCCGGGGCCTGAGCATTTAATTTTTTTTTAAATAAAAAAAAAACGGGAAGAGGGCCGCGTGGTCCCCCTTCCCTGGGCCTGTATTGGCCCCGGGGACCCCATCCCCGGGGCATGCCCTCGATTTTTATTTTTTTAATTTGGAGGGGGGGTGCGTGGCCCCCCTCCTCAGGCCATTTAAGGCCCCGGGGACCCCATCCCCCGGGGCCGGCCTTGCCCTTTTTTTAAAATTCTTTTTTATTTGGGGAGGGGGGCTGCGTGGCCCCCCTCCCTGCCCACTTATGGCCCTGGGGAGCCCATCCCCCGGGCCTGGCCTCTGGTTGGGGACTGTGGGGGGTCCCCAAACCCCCACAGTCCCGCCGGCTCCCCGTGTCCTACGGGAGCCGGCATTGCTTTTCCACATGGGGAGCAGCTAACATGCTCCCCATGTCATAGCAAACTACAATGTCCCGGGGGTAGGCACCCCGGGACACTGCAGGAGCCAGCCCTGGGGGGTGGCGGTCCCCAGGGCTATCAAGGGCTCCAGGAGGGGGCCGCGCGGCCCCCCTCCCAACCATTTCACAGCCCCGGGGAGGTGGTGGTCCCCGGGGCTTTGGGGGTCCGTAACGGACCCCCATATTCAAATCTTTAGTGTCCCGGGGAGGTGGCGGTCCCGGGGCGTGTGGGGGCTGGAGCCCCCCACACAGGTCAAAATATTTTTTTTTAAAAAGCCCCGGGGGTGGCGGTCCCCGGGGCTGCGGGAGGCCAAGAGCCCTCCCCCACCATTATTTTTGAAAGCCCCGGGGGTGGCGGTCCCCGGGGCTTGGGGGCCTTAGAGGCCCCCACATTGAATTTAAACCCCCCCACCATGCCACCAGGACTTGGCCCACCCGGGGGCAAATTAACATCGAAGCGCGGGAGACCGCGCTTCGATTTTTTTTTTTTATCGGCGGGATCCGCGCACCCTGAGCGCATCCCGCCGATTTAAAAAAAAAAAAAAATGCTTTTTTCTGCCCAGGGGGTCCTTGTGGGACCCCCTGAGCAGACCTAGGGGGTCAGGGTGTTTCTACCCTGCCCCCTTGTTGCATTTGGCGACGTGTTTCTTGTGCTTTTTTTTTTTTTTTTTTCTCGGCGGGATTCGCTGCCCCCTTTTTGCGCTTTGCACACTTGTTTCTGTCCCCCGGTTCTACCGAGGGACAAAATGGCTGCCAACACTTCCTGATTTGGAGTGTTGACAGCCACTTGACAGCCAATTAGCATACAGCTCGTAATAGGGAGGGTGCGCGGACCCTACTCGGCCATAGATATATATGTGACTTTACTTTTGATTTTCTCAGGAACTACTGAACGGATTTAAACCATTTAAGCAAAAGGCACGACACTGAACCAAGGGCTACCTCTTTGCCAAATTTGGTGTAATTCCGTTCAGCAGTTCGGGCTGTAGCTGCGACTAAAGGTTCCTATGGAAAAATGAATGGGGAAAACGCGTTTTGGGACCCCCTTTTTCTCGGCCCCCGCTTGACGTATCACCCCGAGACTTTCAGGATAGGAGCGGACCGGAGCGCCCCAACAAGTTGGAAACTTTCACGAAGATTCGTCAACCGGCGCCAACGTTATTTCAAATAGAATGTCGCGGATTTCCTATGGATAATAGGTCCTAACTATAACTATCTACTGGCGACCACCAGTAGATAATATGTGTATAGATATATATATGTATGTATATATACATACATATGCAAAAAAACAAAGGTTAAAATAATGTTATAGTTAGGTGAAAATTTCAGTGACAACATAATGTTTTAAACTAAACAAAACTCTGAGATTCACCAGTTATAGTTAACTCGTGCCCTAAAGTAACTATAACGCCCTTCCCCGCAATCACAGTCTTGTCATTAATTAAGTTATTTCAGATATTGCAGTGATGTCATCAATGGAGTCATAGAACATGTCATGAGTGATGTAATATCTGAGCTAATTAGCAGTGCATGGCAAGGGCGCGAGTCACAGGTACTTTAGAGCCCAAGTTATATTGCCCAGTAACTTCCGCACCATAGAAACTGAGACCCATTTCAGGAAAATGGTTAAAACCTGGCTCTTTGTGGCGGACTAGGGCCCGGAGACCTGTTTTTTTTTTGTCCATCTTCTGCTGCACTACTGGCCTCTTTAGCACCGGGACACCTCTGTTTGAGGTAGCTGTCGCGCTTTACAAGTGTCCCTATTATTATTATTAGAGATAAATAGAAGTGGTGAATCTTTGTGTTTTTTTTTTAATGTTACGCTTTTACTGACATTTTCACATAACAATAACATTACTTTAATCTTTGTTTTTTCAGTGAATGTCTAAGGATTTTTTTTAAAGTAAAGTAAGATATAATTAAAATTCCTAACTGTAACAGCAATTTAGCTTTTGTTTTTTTCCAGTTAATTTCTAGTGTTTTTTTCTTACATAAAGTAATTTTTATCATCATACATAAAGCCAACACACTGCTGTGTGTGGCATGGGGTTGGTTGCAGGGCCTGGCCTGTGTTTAGGCCTTGCTGCCAACCCCTTGCGAGCAGCCAACTCCATGTCAAGCATGGCCTTCTGGCATGAGCAGCATGCGGTTGGTCTCGCAGGTCCTGGCCACACTCAGGCAGACTTACTATCTTTGCAAAGGGTCACAACACCAAAATATAAAATTTGAGCATATTGGCTTTCTCAGGTGGTGAACATATATATATATGTAAAGTACATCTCTCATCTTGCCCCAAAAAATCACCAATATTTTTAATCTAATGTTTATTTCAGTAATTCACACAAAGGGATGTTTAGTAACAGTCATTATTATACAAATGCTTAATAAAGTTGCAATATAAAAAAGATGTCTTTGAGTCTTTCTTTTAACACATTTTTAATATTGCATTTTGTGGGCTGAATCATGTTAAATAAAATATTCTGAGACATATTGTTTTTGTTAATAAAACCAACATGTCTCTGAGTCTTTCTTTTAAAACTCTTCAGCCTACAGATGCAATCATAAAAGCAATAACAAGAGGGCTTCAGCTGAAGAGCATAGAGCTTCAGCTAGGAGAGCTTTAAAACAATATGGTAAGTTCTCTTGGTATGGTTATAATGACTCACAAGACTAACTGTTTTATGTTGCTGGTGGGCTGCTACACTCCTTGCAGCCCCCTGAAACATAAAAAAAGTTCTAGGGGCACCACCAAGCTCAAAAGATTATAAACAAGAAAACTCTTGCTCAGTATCATGGGATGCTCCTTGAAAGAGCAATGATTAACAAATTAGCGGCTCCACTGGGGACAACATTGTTTTAGAATTATTGGGGAGGAGAGCATGCAGCCCCTCTCCCAGAGCCTTTAGGGCTCCAGGGACCCCATCCCCGGGGCCTTTCTTTTTTTTATTAAAGTGAGGGGAGCACGCAGCGCCCCTCCCTGGCCATCACATGCACCATGGACTGCATCCTCCACAGCCTTTCTATTTTATTAGGGGAAGGGTGTGCGTGCCCCCTCCTCAAGCCACTACAGGCCAGGACTACCCCGTCCCTTGGGGCCTTTCTGTTTTTTAAGGGTATTGTGGATGCATTTACCATCCTGGCCCACCCCAGGGGGTCCTGCTTACTTTTTTTAAATGGTAGCCACCATTTTTTTCTCTGCTGTGGGGGTACTGCGGATTCATGGGAATTTATATATTTTGGCACCAGGGTGTTACCTCTGGGGCCACACCCACAAGGGCTAAGGTAGCAAGGTATCCCTACCCCCTTATGTCTTTTTTTCACCATTTACAGGACAGGGGACTAAGTCCCCGCTGTCTTGTAATGGCTGCCACAACATTTTCTGTTCATGTTGTGGCCAGCCAGTCAGAACTTTTGCTCGTGCAGGAGCCTCCCTTTCCTGGAGTGAAAAAAAATACCTAGGCCAATTAGAATGCACTATTTCTTAAAGATGAGCTTGTGGGACTCTCGCAAGAGTCCCTCAAACCCAACCGTCCAGATAAACAAATATTTGTGTACCTTAATTTCGCAAAAAACTACTTAATGGATTTACACCAAATCACAAAAAGTATTCTTTATGGACCAAGATCTAGCTTCCTGCCAAATTTGCTGTAACTCCGTTCAGCAGTTTTTGCGATATTGCCTTCCAAAAAAGTCTATGAAAAATGCACGGGGATTTTGGGACACCCCCTTTTTCTTGCCCCCCCCCTTGATGGATCACCCCAAAACCTTCCACGAAGAAACTAGCCAAAACAGTGAACCTTTCTGGAAAGCTATGTGAAGATTTGTCAAAGGCATTTCCGATGGAACAGCAGACCAATCTATAACTACCAAGTGGCGACCACCTAATATATATATATATATATATATAATCTACTGGCGGTCGCCAGTAGATAGTTATAGTTAGGACCTATTTTCCATAGGAAATCCGCAACATTCTATTTGAAATAACGTTGGCGCCGGTTGACGAATCTTCGCGAAAGCTTCCAACTTGTTGGGGCGCTCCGGTCCGCTCCTATCCTGAAAGTCTCGGGGTGATTCGTCAAGCGGGGCCGAGAAAAAGGGGGTCCCAAAACGCGTTTTCCCCACTCATTTTTCCATAGGAACCGTTCATCGCGGCTACAGCCCGAACTGCTGAACGGAATTACACCAAATTTGGCAAAGAGGTAGCCCTTGGTTCAGTGTCGTGCCTTTTGCTTAAATGGTGTAAATCCGTTCAGTAGTTCCTGAGAAAATCAAAAGTAAAGTCACATATATATCTATGGCCGAGTAGGGTCCGCGTACCCTCCCGATCACGAGCTGCATGCTAATTGGCTGTCAAGTGGCTGTCAACACTCCAAATCAGGAAGTGTTGGCAGTCATTTTGTCCCTCGGTAGAACCGAGGGACAGAAACAAGTGAGCAAAACGCACAAAGGGGGCAGGGTAGAAACACCCTGACACCCTAGGTCTGCTCAGGGGATCCCACAAGGACCCCCTGGGCAGAAAAAAGCATTTCTTTTTTTTAAACGGCGGGATGCGCTTAGGGTGCGCGGATCCCGCCGAATAAAAAAAAAAAAAAAAGCACAAGAAACAAGTGCGCAAAACGCACAAAGGGGGCAGGGTAGAAACACCCTGACACCCTAGGTCTGCTCAGGGGGTCCCACAAGGACCCCCTGGGCAGAAAAAAGCATTTTTTTAAAAAAGAAATCGGCGGGATGCGCTTAGGGTGCGCGGATCCCGCTGATTAAAAAAAAAAAACACAAGAAACAAGTGCGCAAAACGCACAAAGGGGGCAGGGTAGAAACACCCTGACCCCCTAGGTCTGCTCAGGGGGTCCCACAAGGTCCCCCTGGGCAGAAAAAAGCAAAACAAAAAAAAAGACCGGCATCGTGCTGGAGGCCCCGCCCCCTCCCTGCAGCAGTCTGCAAACGCGCCCCCTGGCGCGTTTTAAGAAGGGAAGTAATTCTCCTTGAATACTGGGGGTCCCTGAGGGCCAACTAGCCCACCAGGAACCTCCGGTATGCGCCAGGGGCTGCGTTGCAGAGAGGTGTACAGAGGCCACGCCCCATTTTACACCTCTCTGCAACGCAGCTCTGTGGCGCTTTTGGAGGTACATGGTGGGCTAGTTGGACTCCAGGGAACCTCAGTATTCAAGGGACTTAATCCCCCAACTTAAAACGCGCCACGGGGCGTGTTTGCACAGTGGTGAAGGGAGGGGCGTGGCTTCAGGTGACATGTGTGCAAACAGGCCCCGTGGCTCGTTTTAAGATGGGGAATTAAATCCTCTTCAATCCTGAGGGTCCCTGGGGGCCAACTAGCCCACCAGGTACCTCCAGTAAGCGCCACAGAGCTGCGTTGCAGAGTGTTGTAAAAAGGTGCACCTCTCTGCAACGCAACTCTCTGGCGCATACTGGAGGTATCTGGTGGGCCAGTTGGCCCCTAGGGACCCTCGGGATTGAGGAGGAATTAATTCTCCAACTTAAAACGCGCCACAGGGCGTGTTTGCAGACATGTCACTTCAGGCCCCACCCCCTTCCTTCACCACTGTGCAAATATTCCTCTAAAATCAGCCGAACTACGAATTCCGATTTACTCACCTGTTATCAGGAGAGACCTCAGTGCTGCATCTTTGAGCCCAGTACTGATCCTGAAAAGTAATTTTAACCGTACTTACCAGTAACTTGAATTTCCTTCCATAGGCTAACATTGACTGGTTTCACTTGGAAATTCTTCTGTGTGTGGAGTTTTGGAACTTTATAATATTCCTCTAAAATCAGCCGAACTACGAATTCCGATTTACTCACCTGTTATCAGGAGAGAACCCAGTGCTGCATCTTTTAGCCCAGCACTGACCCTGAAAAGTAATTCTAACCGTACTTACCAGTAACTTGTATTTCCTTCCATAGGAATCCATTGTCTGGTTTTCAGCAGAAAAGTTTCAAAGTGTCGATTTTCACAAACTACAAATATTCCTTAAAAATCGCCTGTATGACTTAAACGCATTCTTTCAACTGTTTACAGGAGATGCACCAGTGCTGGATCCAGGATCCACCACTGAGTAAGAAAAAGTAACGATAACACTACTTACCTGCTAAGTGAATTTCCTCCCATAGGATAACATTGGTGATTCTATGTGAAAAAGTTTCTAAGTGTCAACTTTTAAAATACAATAATATTCCTTAAAAATCACTACTGTAACCAAAACGCTTTTACTCAACTGTTTACAGGAGATGTCCCAGGACTGAATCTAGGATCCAGTCCTGTGGTTAGAAAAGTAATCCATAAAGTAACTAATTGCATTTAGCTAGAAATTCACATTGAGCTCAATGTTGCATTGTGTTTGAAATTGTGTTGCCCATTGCAACAACTGTAACTACTGTACTTAAAAGTCTATTGCCTATTTGCAAAGTATTTAAACTAAAGTAATTCATTCTGAGAAAGTATATTTTGTAATGTAATGTATAATGTAATTACAATGTAATTTAAAAAATAAAATATCTAAAAATAAATAGTTTAAAAAAATGTAGTACATCAGTATCAAAAAAAATATATAACAATTAATACATTTAAAAATTGTCATTTACAAAACCTTTGAAATTCACTGAAAAAAACCATAGGTTTCAGACATGTTATAGTTAGGAATTAGCATTTAAAAAACCTTTGAAATTCACTGAGAAAACCATAGGTTTCAGGCACGTTATAGTTAGAAATTAGCATTTAAAAAACCTTACAAATTAACTGAAAAACCATAGGTTTTAGGGACAGTTATAGTTAGTTGGACATTGCACTCGTACAAAACCCGTGAAATTCCTCCGTTATAGTTAGTTCAGGTAACTATAACTCGCGCCCCGCAATGCACTGCTGATGACGTCACATATTACATCACTCATGACATGGTCAGTGACATCACTGATGACATCACTGATGACATCTCAAATGACATCACTGATGACATCACTGATGACATCATCCATGTGATAATTTGATGCATCTTCTCACACCCTAATATAACTTTTGATACACCCACTGTAAATTACAGACTGCCATTGTCAAAACCATAGGCACTCCAACACCAATTACTATATACACACTCACTGATTCTTAGGTCTACACACACACACACATCTACTCACTCACACGTACAGTCACTCATACTTATAGTCACTCAGTACAGGACTATTATATGCACTCATACACCTATATAAACACTCACACACCGCCACTCATCCATAGAGGTACTCACACACCTAGTCAGTCATGCAAAAATTAAGCACACACCCATTTACTCACCTATACAGTTATACACACACCAGCTCACTTACTCATACAAATACTAGCACATTCTTACGCTCTTATACAATCTCTGATACAAGCACACACTCATCCATACAGTCACTCTCACAATCACACACTCTCGCTTATAGCTATTTATATACTCCAACACACATATATACTGCCTTTCACATATGTAGTTACTCACACATGTACCACTGGGACATACATTCACTCACTAACACACTCTTAGACACACTTACCCACCCATACAGTCTATCACAGATGCACTCTTGAAACCATCCACCCAGTGAATCACCCACTCACACATCTATGCACAGAGTCGCACACACCCCACCCACACAAACACTCAGGTACCCATACAGATACTCAGACAACCAATCAATAACTCATATAGACACTCATGTAGCTATTCACAAACCCATGCAGCCACTTACACAGCAACAGACAGACGGATACAGACATTCACCCAGTTTAGTCACTAACCCATGCATTCAGTAAGATACGTTTAATCACTCACTTATTGAGTTAGTCACGCACCTACTAAATCATCCATTCAGACACTTATACACCCACTCATTCTTCAATACGCCTTTGCCTATATATATTAAATATATTTAAACTTTACAGAAACACACAGTCACTGGATGATGTCATCAGTGATTTCATTTGAGATGTCATCAGTGATGTCACTGACCATGTCATGAGTGATGTAATATGTGACGTCATCAGCAGTGCATTGCGGGGGCACGAGTTATAGTTACCTGAACTAACTATAAAGGGGGAATTTCACGGGTTTTGTATGAGTGCAATGTCCAACTAACTATAACTGTCCCTAAAACCTATGGTTTTTTCAGTGAATTTCTAAGGTTTTTTAAATGCTAATTTCTAACTATAACGTGCCTGAAACCTATGGTTTTTTCAGTGAATATATATATATATATATTTTTTTTCCACGCAGCACGATGTGTTTATAAAATGACAATCACGCGGACACTTTCACAATACAACAGCCGGGAATGCACTTTTCGGTAAAAAAACCACATTCCTTCCTCCTAATTAATCAAATAAACGTCTCACTGAAGAACAGGGGCCAGCTTCGATCGGTAAGCAGCTGTTACAATGACTTTTTACTTCGCGATACCATTACAACGCATGCATTACCACGCATGCGTTGTACATCGCAAAGTCATTACTACGCATTTTTTAGAACGCATGGTCATTTACCACGCATGCCTTTACAACAAATTTTGTTGTAAAGGTATGTATGGTAAATGACCATGCATTCTAAAAACATGTAGATGATCCACGTCGTTGTAAGGAAACAGAGGCTGTTCCGTTTCCTCACAACGACGTGCACCGCCCCTCAGAGACGACGTGAAGCAGGAACCACGAGGAGAGAGGAACCACGAGGAGTGAGAGGTAAGGGGGATTGGGCATGGGGTGGGGGTTTCTTTTCTAGGGTTTAGGGTAGTGCAGTGGTGTTTGGGTGGTGTAGGGGGTCATGCTGGTGGTAGTGTTTTAGGGTTTAGTGTAGTGCAGTGGTGTTTGTGTAGTGTAGGGGGTCATGCCGGGGGGAGTGTTTTATGGTTTAGGGTAGTGCAGTGGTGTTTGGGTAGTGTAGGGGGTCGTGCTGGGGGTAGTGTTTTAGGGTTTATGTTAGTGCAGTGGTGTTTGGGTAGTGTAGGGGGTTGTGCTGGGGTAGTGTTTTAGGGTTTAGGGTAGTGCAGTGGTGTTTCTGTAGTGTAGGGGTTAGTGCTGGGGGTAGTGTTTTAGGGTTTAGGGTAGTGCAGTGGTGTTTGGGTAGTGTAGGGGTTCATGCTGGGGGTAGTGTTTTAGGGTTTAGGGTATGGCAGTGGTGTTTGGGTAGTGTAGGGGGGTTTAGGGTAGTGCAGTGGTGTTTGTGTAGTGTAGGGGGTCATGCTGGGGGTAGTGTTTTAGGGTTTAGGGTAGTGCAGTGGTGTTTGTGTACTGTAGGGGGTAGTGTTTTAGGGTTTAGGGTAGTGCAGTGGTGTTTGTGTAGTGTAGGGGGTCATGCTGTGGGTAGTGTTTTAGGGTTTAGGGTAGTGCAGTTGTGTTTGTGTAGTGTAGGGGGTCATGTTTTAGGGTATAGGGTAGTGCAGTGGTGTTTGGGTAGTGTAGGGGGTCATGCTGGGGTTAGTGTTTTAGGGTGTAGGGTAGTGCAGTGGTGTTTGGGTAGTGTAGGAGGTCGCGCTGGGGGTAGTGTTTTAGGGGTTAGGGTAGTGCAGTGGTGTTTGTGTAGTGTGGGAGGTCAAGCTGGGGGTAGATTTAGGGTTTAGTGTAGTGCAGTGGTGTTTGGGTAGTGTAGGGAGTCATGCTGGGGGTAGTGTTTTAGGGTTTAGGGTAGTCCAGTGGTGTTTGTGTAGGGAGTCGTGCTGGGGGTAGTGTTTTAGGGTTTAGGGTAGTGCAGTGGTGTTTGTGTAGTGTAGGGGGTCATGCTGGGGGTAGTGTTTTAGGGTTTAGGGTAGTGCAGTGGTGTTTGGGTAGTATACGGGTTAGTGCTGGGGTAGTGTTTTGGGTTTACGGTAGTGCAGTGGTGTTTGTGTAGTGTAGGGGGTAGTGTTTTAGGGTTTAGGGTAGTGCAGTGGTGTTGGTGTACTGTAGGGGGTCATGCTGGGTTCTAGTGTTTTAGGGTAGTGCAGTGGTGTTTGGGTAGTATAGGGGGTAGTGCTGGGGTAGTGTTTTGGGTTTACGGTAGTGCAGTGGTTTTTGTGTAGTGTAGTGGGTCTTGCTGGGGGTAGTGTTTTAGGGTTTAGGGTAGTGCAGTGGTGTTTGTGTAGTGTAGGGGGTAGTGTTTTAGGGTTTAGGGTAGTGCAGTGGTGTTGGTGTACTGTAGTGGGTCGTGCTGGGTTCTAGTGTTTTAGGGTCGTGCAGTGGTGTTTAGGTAGTGTAGGGGGTCGTGCTGGGGGTAGTGTTTTTGGGTTTAGGCTAGTGCAGTGGTGTTTGGGTGGTGTAGGGGGTCGTGCTGGGGTAGTGTTTTAGGGTTTAGGGTAGTGCAGTGGTGTTTGAGTAGTGTAGGGGGTCATGCTGGTGGTAGTGTTTTAGGGTTTAGGGTAGTGCAGTGGTGTTTGTGTAGTGTAGGGGGTCATGCTGGGGGTAGTGTTTTATGGTTTAGGGTAGTGCAGTGGTGTTTGGGTAGTGTAGGGGGTCGTGCTGGGGGTAGTGTTTTAGGGTTTAGGGTAGTGCAGTTGTGTTTAGGTAGTGAAGGGGGTCGTGCTGGGGGTAGTGTTTTAGGGTTTATGGTAGTGCAGTGGTGCTTGTGTAGTGTAGGGGGTCGTGCTGGGAATGTTGTTCATTTCTATGGCAAAATGAACCCCCTCATTTTGTTCCTTTTTAAATTAAATGTTTTAAGTGTTACCAGTTTATTCCAATCAAGATGGCTTCAGGTGTGCCATACTTTTGTCATAAGTAAGGCTGTTAGCGCTCTAGTTGTTCTTTGGAACACTCTGGGAAGCTGCAGTAGAACACAAAGGAATCAACTGGCAGGCTGCTCCTGTTGAAATATAACAGGAAGATAGTTGAGATCTCACTTAAAACATGTCCTAATTTTCTTTCTACAGCACTAACCATAATTTCTATGACAAAATGAACCCCATCATTTTGTTCCTTTTTAAATTAAATGTTTTAAGTGTTACCAGTTTATTCCAATCAAGATGGCTTCAGGTGTGCCATACTTTTGTCATAAGTAAGGCTGTTAGCGCTCTAGTTGTTCTTTGGAACACTCTGGGAAGCTGCAGTAGAACACAAAGGAATCAACTGGCAGGCTGCTCCTGTTGAAATATAACAGGAAGATAGTTGAGATCTCACTTAAAACATGTCCTAATTTTTCTTTCTACAGCACTAACCATAATTTCTATGACAAAATGAACCCCCTCATTTTGTTCCTTTTTAAATTAAATGTTTTAAGAGTTACCAGTTTATTCCAATCAAGATGGCTTCAGGTGTGCCATAATTTTGTCATAAGTAAGGCTGTTAGCACTCTAGTTGTTCTTTAGAACACTCTGGGAAGCTGCAGTAGAACACAAAGGAATCAACTGACAGTCTCTGCCCTTGTTGGATGTACATGTTTTACTGAGAATGTCAGACTTCATTCTCACATGACTGAGAAAGATAATGTGAATTTACAGAAAATATGCTCTCATTTTAGCTTCTGGAGCACCTTCCAAAACTCTATGGGACAAGCATGTGAAAATAGTTTTCTCTCAAACATGATTCATGATATCCCAGCAGAAGGTTTTTCACAGGGTAAAATCACCTTAGAACACACCACAATTCCTGAAATTAGTATGGTACCATCAACAAATGAATTCTAATGTAACTAAAGTCTGTTATCACCCTTTATAGTTCTCCTTTTGGTAACCCTCAAAATCTTTGATTCACTACAATGCATTTCAATGGGGTACTATCATGTATATTGGTCCCAAGATGGCTGCCAGCAATTCCAGGATGAAGTGCTGACAGCCAATCAGATCTCACAATGACATGTGTGGTTAGGCTCCGCCCAGATATATATTTGATTTTCTCAGGAACTACTGAACGGATTTACACCATTTAACCAAAAGGCACGACTCTGAACCAAGGGCTACCTTTTAGCCAAATTTGGTGTAATTCCGTTCAGCAGTTCGGGCTGTAGCTGCGACTAAAGGTTCCTATGGAAAATTGCATGGGGAAAACACGTTTTGGGACCCCCCTTTTTTCTCCACTTGACGAACCACCTCGAGACTTTCAGGATAGGAGCGGACCGGAGCGGGCCATACGTTTTGAAAATTTCGCGAAGATTCGTCGACCGGCGCCAAAGTTATTGGAAATAGAATGTTGTGAATTTCCTATGGAAAATAGGTCCTAACTATAACTATCTACTGGCGACCGCCAATAGATAATATATATATATATATATATACACACCAAATCCTACTCCAACTGAAGAAGGCACGTACACAAGGCTGTGAGGATACGGCAATATTTATTTTCTTGGGTCTCCCCCGACCCTGCGACCAGAGAGACGCGTTTCGGCTGCGCAGCAGCCTTTATCAGTCAGTCAGAATAACTTTATTTCGCCAACACAATGTAGGCATAAAAAGTATACTACATATAAGAGAAAAGAAAACATTTCACAGCATTACAACACAGTTAAAATATTAACAATATTAAAAAGCTATTACATTTAAAAGACAAATTCATATTTATTTACACAATGTCTGAATGTCTTCATGACCCTCGTGAAACACAGCACTGAAAATAGGTAAGAGATGGGCATAAAACGCAGGGTCGGAGGAGACCAAATGAACAAAAATTAAGTATGCCAGACAGACATCACCGCTTCTGCATCGGCATCCGCGATGCCCAGTCACCAAGGGGCGCAGTCTTCTGAGCAAGGCTTTTCTAGGCTGGGGACCCCCAGACCCCGTGCTGGCAGTCGATGCAACCGCCTCGCTCCGGTGTCCATGCTTCCCACTGCTGTCATCCTCGTTCTCTTCCCGGCGTTGTACTTGGGGGCTCCCCCTTTAGCACTCCCATGCTCCTCCAAAAAATTGCGGTCACAGGGGAGAGCCACAAACGACTGGTGTTATGAGGACAGCGTTTAGACCGCTAACGCTGAATTAGAATGAACACCAAATCCTACTCCAACTGAAGAAGGCACGTACACAAGGCTGTGAGGATACGGCAATATTTATTTTCTTGGGTCTCCCCCGACCCTGCGACCAGAGAGACGCGTTTCGGCTGCGCAGCAGCCTTTATCAATCTACTTGGCGCCAAAACATAGTGAGTATTTATATCACTTTCCACTCTAGATATAAATGGACATAGAAGACATACTTTAGTTTAAATGCAATATGATGGCATTGTCGTGTGAGAGCACTTTCCTGAATCAAAAGAATGTGGCTGATGAAACATACAGTTTTATAGTATACAATAAAAGCGTAATGCAGCGCAATATAGTACATCTATCAGCATAGTGCTAAAATTGCCTTCATTAGCCAAAGATTGTCCGTGATGAGCCTGTTGCACATAACGAAAAATTTAAATGTCACCGCATGTCTTGTAAATGAGCCACAGAGTACTAAACTGAAAACAATGAAATGTGGCGCCAATGCCCTCAAAAGATATTGCCCTCATAAAATTAAAAACAGATATGAAAAAACATACGCTGTGTAAATCGTTCAGAGCATTCTGTCATGACCACATAAACCCATGGTTGTTAATAGCAAAGGAAAATGTTATGCTGTTAATGTCTTGCGAAGAGAGCAACGGGAACAGTCTTGCAAATTATTAAGCCCAAATAGGAATCCTCACTCTTTGCATTGAAGTGGACCGGACGCACTGGGAACGTATACTTCTAGATTAAAGAGGGGCTATTAAACACTTCGTGTGTGCAATCCCAGCTTGAATGCCTGCCGCCAGGTACTAACTTATGCCCTTAAGAGAAACTACGAATCCCATAATGCTTCCTACCGGTCTTTTAAGCGTCGAAGTCCCATGTCAGAGTCTTAATCTCCAATGCTCCCTGAATTCTTTTCACCAAAACCGGAAAAAATCATCATTTACGCACAGAAGTTGAATTAAACAACCGGGAAAATGTCTGAATGTCTTCATGACCCTCGTGAAACACAGCACTGAAAATAGGTAAGAGATGGGCACAAAACGCAGGGTCGGAGGAGACCAAATGAACAAAAATTAAGTATGCCAGACAGACATCACCGCTTCTGCATCGGCATCCACGATGTCCAGTCACCAAGGGGCGCAGTCTTCTGAGCAAGGCTTTTCTAGGCTGGGGACCCCCAGACCCCATGCTGGCAGTCGATGCAACCGCCTCGCTCCGGTGTCCATGCTTCCCACTGCTGTCATCCTCGTTCTCTTCCCGGCGTTGTACTTGGGGGCTCCCCCTTTAGCACTCCCATGCTCCTCCCAAAAATTGCGGTCACAGGGGGAATATATGATGTTTTTTCGCACGCGTTTACAACGCATGCCAGAACAACGCGGTCTTTACAACGACCGCGTTGTTATTTCGCATACCGTTACAACGCAAGTCTGAGCAACGACTTGCGTTAGGGGGCGCTGGATGTTGGAATAGTATAATTTACTATTCCAACACCAGTCTGTGCGGACACTAGGGAAGGTGTTGGATTTTAAATCCAACACCTTCTGCCCCCCAACGCAAGTCGTTGTTCAGACTTGCGTGATAACGGTATGCGAAATAACAACGCGGTCGGTTTAACGAACGCGTTGTTATGGCATGCGTTGTTAGGCATGCGTGGTAAACGCTGTTTGCCCACAGGGGAGAGCCACAAATGACTGGTGTTATGAGGACAGCGTTTAGACCGCTAACGCTGAATTAGAATGAACACCAAATCCTACTCCAACTGAAGAAGGCACGTACACAAGGCTGTGAGGATACAGCAATATTTATTTTCTTGGGTCTCCCCCGACCCTGCGACCAGAGAGACGCGTTTCGGCTGCGCAGCAGCCTCTATCAATCTACTTGGCGCCAAAACATAGTGAGTATTTATATCACTTTCCACTCTAGATATAAATGGACATAGAAGACATACTTTAGTTTAAAGGCAATATGATGGCATAGACCCATTATCGTGTGAGAGCACTTTCCTGAATCAAAAGAATGTGGCCGATAAAACATACAGTTTTATAGTATACAATAAAAGCGTAATGCAGCGCAATATAGTACATCTATCAGCATAGTGCTAAAATTGCCTTCATTTGCCAAAGATTGTCCGTGATGAGCCTGTTGCACATAACGAAAAATTTAAATGTCACTGCATGTCTTGTAAATGAGCCAAAGAGTACTAAACTGAAAACAATGAAATGTGGCGCCAATGCCCTCAAAAGATATTGCCCTCATAAACTTAAAAACACATATGAAAAAACATACGCTGTGTAAATCGTTCAGAGCATTCTGTCTTGACCACATAAACCCATGGTTGTTAATAGCAAAGGAAAATGTTATGCCGGTAATGTCTTGCAAAGAGAGCAACGGGAACAGTCTTGCAAATTATTAAGCCCAAATAGGAATCCTCACTCTTTGCATTGAAGTGGACCGGACGCACTGGGAACGTATACTTCTAGATTAAAGAGGGGCTATCAAACACTTCGTGTGTGCGATCCCGGCTTGAATGCCTGCCACCAGGTACTCACTTATGCCCTTAAGAGAAACTACGAATCCCATAATGCTTCCTACCGGTCTTTTAAGCGTCGAAGTCCCATGTCAGAGTCTTAATCTCCAATGCTCCCTGAATTCTTTTCACCAAAACCGGAAAAAATCATCATTTACGCACAGAAGTTGAAATAAACAACCGGGAAAATGTCTGAATGTCTTCATGACCCACGTGAAACACAGCACTGAAAATAGGTAAGAGATGGGCACAAAACGCAGGGTCGGAGGAGACCAAATGAACAAAAATTAAGTATGCCAGACAGACATCACCGCGTCAGAATTACATTCCACAATCCAGAATGAAAAAGCGGCACTCCAAGTGATTCGCACCAAGATTTAATGTGCAAAACAACACGTTTCAGCTATAAAGCCTTTGTCAAGTTTACACAGTGTGCTCTACTCACCAAAGAAATACGCTGTAAACCCATAGACACAGGAGAAAGACTCCCCGCAATAGTATAAAATTCATGTAAATAATGTTGCATGTAATTAATTTTTTTAAATGAAATTCACATAAACTTAAATGAGGGGAATCCATATTAGATAAATCAATCATGATTCTCATTGATGATAACTCTTAGGCAATTCATCATTAGCAATATTGGGGTAACCCTGTGTCACTCAGAACCTGGGTATGTATGATATGTAGAGAAGTGGTTCTGTCGGGAGAGTAACAATTCCTTTGTTCAATGTAATATATCCTAAACCTTCAATTTCTTTTTCTTTTTTTTTTATTAATACCCTATGAACCAAAATACAATACTATTCACAATTCATTATTAATCATATCATACAATGTAAAACCAGGTTAAACCAAGCACAATAGATAATACAATAGATAATACACAATAATTAAATAATTAAATAAAAACATATACGCATCTAGGACACCGTTCAAATCATGTAACCATTAGTAGTGAAATTCATTAAACAAGGAATTTAAAACTCATGATTGTTAACGGTATATAAAACAACTATATATGTTCTAAGAGAGATAAAAAGATAAAATATCCATCACCTCTTATAGTCTACCCCACTCCCACTCTTCTAGTATAACCTTGGCTTTGGATTCTCTCCCTCCATCTAGCAAGGGGTGCCCAAATTGCCACCCCCAGCTCTCTTGTCTCCCTGCCACGAGATGCATATAATGCCGATTCCTGGTTATGAACCCCTAAGAGACGTGCTAACCACATTTGAAAGGAAGGTGGTTCCACATCCTTCCATCTCGAGGCTAGGAGTACCCTTAAAACCGCTACACACATAAATAGAAAATATTCTTTCTCCCTTGTTAATTCTAATCTATTATCGTAACCCAATATCAACAGGGTAGGGGATAGGTTGATCTTTTGCCCTAGCAGCCCCTCCCAAAATCTTACCAACTCATTTTTAGTTAAAAGTAGCTTATCACAATCGGAAAACATGTGAATCAAGGTTGCTGGTCCTTCCCCGCACCGTGGGCACTTATCGTCCTCTCTTTTACCCCATTTAAAAAGTTTAGCGGGGGTAAAATACACATCAAATAAAGTTTTGTAGTGCTGTGCCTTTAAGCTAGTAGAGCGAAATATTTTCTCCGCTAGATGCAAGGCCTTATATAGATCAACATCCGGATCATATAATTTTAATGCCCACCTTGACTCATATTTCTCCAAATCATCCTGTACACTTTGTAGCAGGGTACCATATATACCCTTAATCCTTCTGCCACTCCCTCCTAATAGCTCTATTAGAGGGATCTTACCTCCAGGAGAAACTAGAGGCTTACGACCACCTAAACTCTTCCGAATTTGTGCATATTTGAAGTATTGTCCAGCTGGGATCCCATACTTCAACTGCAGCATATCAAAAGAGAGTAACTGATCACCTTCATACATATCTCCTATCGTTATTAATCCTGATTGTTCCCAATACCTACCCATCCTATCATAAAATACCTGTGGCAGTGCATGTGATCGCCATAATGGGGTATAATAATTTATTTTCGGAATTGACATGATTTTTAGGACTTTCTTCCATACCTCCCACGCCCACTGCATAACCTTAAAACGCACCTTCCTATAATAACTCCCATCTGTTTTACGCAACAGCAACCCTCGAGCCTCTCTCCCCATCATAAGTTCAAATATCGAGGGAAGGGTATCATGACATACTTCCTCCACAGCTCCCCTACGAACCGGTGCGAGCAGTATTGCCATCTGACACAATAAGCAGGCCCAGTAATACAATCTAATATTCGGGAACGCCAACCCTCCCCTTGCTTGTGGGAGTGATAGATATTTCAGAGAGCGCCTAACTTTCCCGTATTGCCATGTAAAATTCACAAAAGTAGCCTCAAGTGCTTTCATAATATATTCATCAATCCAGAGTGGAATAGATCGAAAAAGGTACATAATTTTTGGGAGCATTGTCATTTTTAACACATTTCCCCTCCCAATAATAGATAAGTGCAAACCATCAATTCTTTTGAGGTCTGAGGAAATTGTCTTCAATACGGGATCAAAATTGATTTTGGCAATTGTATTTACTGCTGAACTAATTCGCAGCCCAAGATAGATAGCGCTTTCTGTGCGCCTTGAATCACTCATCTTAATGTTTTCAGTGCACACTATAAGAGTTTTATTTTCGTTCAACCGATATCCTGAATCCCTTCCAAATTCCCTAGTAATCCTCGTAACAGCTCTAATCGCGCTAAGCGGGTCTGTAGTTAGAATAGCCAAATCATCTGCGTAGGCTAGCAGTTTGGTCTCAGAGCCATTTGTACTAATAGGCTTGATATCTTGAGAACCCAACAAATCTTCAACCAGGAGGTTTATATATAGAGCGAACAATAATGGTGAGCAGGGACAACCTTGTCTCGTCCCTCTTGATATATACATATTGTCCGAACTGTCCCCCATTAATTGTATCCGTGCCTTTGGTCCTAAGTACATTGCCTTTATTGCTCTAATCATCCTAGGCCCAAACCCTTTTTGCTCTAATAACCCCCATAAATAGCCCCAAGCAACTTGATCAAACGCTTTTTCCGCGTCGAGGAGGATCATGGCCATCTGGCCCCCCATAGCAGCCTGTATGTCAAACAGCGTGATGGTTCGTCTTATATGATCTGTTGTCCCGCGTCCCGGGATAAACCAGTGCTGCCATGGTGAGACCAGACTACCAATGACCCTCCCCAGCCTCTTCGCTAATAATTTAGAGTATATTTTCGTATCGGCGTTTATAAGAGAGATCGGTCTATAGGAAGCGGGGTTATCTTTTGGTTTGCCCTTTTTATGAAATACTATAATGTTCGTTTCTTTCTATGATTCAGGAACTATGCCATTGTATTGTATTCCTGCGAATAGATCTAATAATATGGGGGCAATTACTGTTTGTATGTACCTATACACATCCGATGGTATACTATCAGGGCCGGCAGCTTTTCCTGCTGGGAGTTCCTGTAGAACTTGCATCACTTCCTCTAATGAGAAATCCTTATCCAATTCCTGTCTTGCCTGACTATCTAACTTGGGGCCTAGTATCGCCTCCTCTAGTCTAGGCGGCGCTACATACTGTTCTGCATTATAGAGTTCTTGATAGTACTCCTTAAATACTGTAAGTATATCTTTCGACTCCGTATAGATTCGATCATCCTTTTGTATCGCTGCGATTAGGTTTCTAGAATTTTTTTGCCTTATTCGGAGCGCTAAGAGTCTCCCTGCTTGTTCACCGGTCTCATATGATTTACCCAATTGGATTTGCTGTTCATCCGCTATTTTCTGTGATAAGCATTTATTTAACTCAGCTTTTATAGCCACTATCTTGAGTTGTAAATCTACTGCCTGCTCCCCCAGGGAAATGGCTGTTGTATGTAATTCTTCTGCCCTTGATAGCTCCCCTAAAAGCCTATCGTTCTTGACCCTGGCCTCTTTTCTTTGCCTTGCCACAAAACTAATCGTCTCCCCTCTAAGGGTCGCATTAAATGCATCCCAAACTGAATTACGACAAGCACTATACCGATTGTTGTCATAAAAATCCTGCGCCCATTTCTTCAAGTGCTCTATATACACCGTATTAGCCAATAACTTCCTGTCGAATGTCCAGTTAGAATTAGACTTTTTAGGGATCTCCGTATCGATACTCAATAATAATGGATTGTGATCAGAGATCACTTTAGGTAGTTTTTCAATCCCCACTTTATTAATCACACTTGAAGATGCCAAAAAATAATCCAATTTTGTATATTTTTTATGTGGACAGGAGTAATACGTGTACCCTACTTTGTTCGGTTCCTTGGACCCCCAGATATCTACCAGCCCATGACTCACCATAAGCGAGTTCAACGCTCTATATACTTTGGGCTTACGCCCAGGGTAACTATTCTGATTACATAAATCGGCTGCTATATTAAAATCGCCACATATAATTAAAGGGCATGGCCATGCTGCAAGCTCAACTTCTAGATGCTCAAAAATCTCGGGGTCATCTTGATTTGAACCATAAATTGTACATACTGTATATCCAATTTCGAGTTCCACCACCGCCCATCACCCCAATGCATCCGTTATTTTACGTTTAGCCCCGCCAAGGAAAGTCTTTACAAAAATCGCAACCCCCCGAATGTTCGAGGTTTGTGACGTGCAGGCCAATAGATTATACCCCCTTAAATACAACAGACCTCTTTTCCCCCAGGGAATATGCGCCTCCTGTACACAAATCACGTCAAAGCTATACATCCTAACGAATTCATCCAACCGTTTCCTCTTACTCCAATCATTTAAACCTCCTACATTTAATGTACAAAAATTAAGTTTCCCCATCCTTTTTTAATTCAATGTAACATCTTATTCCACTAGCAGAAATAGACTGCCCTTTTTGCGTTTGCTTCTCCTGGTTATCTATATGGTTCTGGGTATTACTTTTCTCCCCTTTATCCCACCCCCCCTTCCCTCCCCCTTCCCTCATCCCCACCCCAACTCCCCCCCACTTCCTCACCCCCCACCCCGCCCCACCACCACCCCTGTGAGATGCTCGGACCTTAGTCTGAGCATAGGATGAATGCAGCATGCGTGATCGGGCTGATAAATTACCATCAATTAATATCTTTCAATGCGAGGTCCCCATGGGGCCCAATTAACTTACAGGGCTTAGTAATTCAATAGCCTAAGTATCCTAAAGCTCTACTTAAAACCCTTGCCAAGCTGTCTTCTCGTGAATGCCCCCTTTTTTTAAAAAAAACATTATTATTTCCCACCCTTTACCTTCTGCGTCCTCACAGTTACCACATTAAATCAACCTTATTTAGCATTATTTGCCTACACCGTCCAGAAATTCCCTTGCTTTAATTTCGGACGAAAAGTATCGCGTTTGCCCCTCATGTAACACCTTCAGCTGAGCTGGATTGATCAGATAGATTTGTATGTTTTTGTCCTGGAAGGGTTTTATCAACTGCCTCAATCTCCAGCGTCTTTCCACAGTGGCGTGACAGAAATCCGGACGTACAAAGAACGAGACCTCGCCACTTGATCTTTTAGATTCCGTTCTTGCCTTCTCTGAAATTGTTTGGCGCAACAAAAAATTACCTAAATAAACTAAAATCGCACGGGGCTTAGCCCCTTCTTTCGCCTGGGGTCTAAGTTTAAAGGGAGTCCGATGAGCTCTCTGTATTTCTGTTGCCCAGTTCCAATCTGTTATCTCTGGAAACGCGGATTTCATCAGCTCAATAACGTATGCCCGGGCATCGGACCCTTCCACCCCTTCCGGAATCCCTAGGATCCTCAAGTTATTCCTCCTCTGCCGATTCTCGGCGTCTTCTAGCTTCCACTGTATGTCCTTGATTTGAGATCCATACTCTTCAGACAGTTTTACTGCACTTGCCGCCTCTGCCTCTGTCGATACGATTCTTGATTCAAGATCCGTCATTCTTTCACCTATATTTACACACGATTTCGATAGTTTCCTCACTACCCCCTGCATTTTCCGCATTGCTGACTGGGCCTTGCGACTGTCCTGCTGTGTCTCCTCCCTGTGCAACAATATTGCCTGATATATAACATCTAATGTAGGGGAAGTCGGACTTATATCGATTGCAGATCCAGCCAACTGGGACGCATCTTTGTAATCCCATTTAAGGTCTTTTCTATCCCTGCGTTGCACTGAAGGCCGATGACCCATTTTTTTAGCCGTAAGAAATTGCGCTTTATCACCATCACCATCATCATCATCAGGATCTGTTTCTAGATTGCTAGCCTCAGAGGAGGTACTAAAGCCATCCACTGACCATTCAGCTCCCTCTGAAACGGAGAAAAAACAATCACTTAGCTCTCTTTCAGGCTCCCCCTTATTAGTTTTATCTCTCTCTACCAAGCCAGGCTCCACAAGGTTATGCCGGGCTCCGCGCACCGCACTTCCACCAATATGGACGCCACCTGCACCTTCTTGTGGGTCTGTTAGTTCCGATACCGCTGATGATTCACGTTCTTTTCCCCGCTCATCACACTCCTCCAGCGGATCCCCTGATTTATTTTCCTTAGCTCGTCACCCCTCTAGCGACAAAATGTTTGTAGTTCCTGCTTGCAGGTGCCTACCTTCATTGCTCTCCTCGGGTAGATCCACCCCTGCCGGTTGCAACGAGGGAGCCTCCAGTCTCTCACTCTGGCTCTGCTCCAGCCCCTTCTTGCATGGTTCTCCTGGCTGGGCTTCCCTCGTACGTTGAAACAGCTCTGCCACCGAGGGGCCGGCAGGACGTAGTTTCCCCGTTCCCCCGCCTCTTCCTTTCTTCTCCGCTAGGGTTTCGTTGCCGGAGATCTGTGTCTGCAATCGCTGTCCGCGTCCAGATGCCTGCTCCGTCTGATTCAGTGAGTCAAGTTCCGCAGTATTTCCTCCTCGTGTCTGTCGGGTGGCTCCAGCCTTGGCACCAGAATTAGCCGCTGCTTTCGGCCCCATCTCTCGGCAACGCTTCAACTCCACACAATCTGTGCAGGGGGTTAGCCCGAGTGCGGCTTTTTTCAGAATCAATACTCTGAGGTTAATCCACTCTATCCAGGCACTACAGCTGCATTTATGGGCTCTCCTCATTGGCACACCGTGCGGCATTCTCCATGGTGCCCCAGTTTCCTCTCTTGTGATTCAGCCCGCCGTCACTAGTGCTGCTACCGGCCTCCTAAGCGGCCGCCATCTTGCCTCCTCCCTAAACCTTCAATTTCTAATAGCAAACATTACAAACTTAATGTAAGAAAATGGTTCAACAACACTTTTCAAGAACCAAATTGGGATACATGGAACACACCACAAAGACAATGTATTTTTAGTCAAAAATGACAATTGTATTGTATGAGTATTATGTACACATATTAATGAATTTGGCTGTCAATAAAATAATACAATACACTGCGATAAAGTGATTGAAGTGCAGGAAAGGTGACTTGTGGTGATAAGTGAAAAAGTGCTATACATATATTATACAAATAGGTAACATATAAGACAAATAACAGTTATGTTGTACTGTCCATTCCTTAAAGCATGAATACACGACCCAAGTGTGACTTTATATTGGGGTCAGGGAAGCTGCATGGAGTAGTGTGACTGCAACGTCGATGTTTCGACCCTGGGCTGAAGCGCAGCTTAATATGCGTCAGAGGCGGGTCTTCATCAGGACTGGGGGGTGGGGAAACAAGTGTTGACAGCCGCAAGGAATAAATGCCAGGGATCCTATGGAAGCAGATTGAATAGATCACATCTCTTCTTATCGTAACGATCGCTTGAGGGCGGCGTTGGTAAAATCATTCTTTATCTCGTCTCCAACCGGCTGGTGGAGCACGCATGAGATAACATCGTTCTCTCAGACCACAACCTCCTGGTGTAGGTCTACTACATCAAAATCGGAATCAATTTGGATCCTTATCCACTTACTTCATAGGATCCCTGGCATTTATTCCTTGCGGCTGTCAACACTTGTTTCCCCACCTGAGATCAGAGCTGGAGTCAGTAGATACAGCTTCTTGTTGTCTTTGTTGTTGGATGACACGTAAATCTCTCTGAGCCCAGTCAAATCTTTTAGCATAGGTTAAAATTCGACCCTCAGCATAATCCTTCTTATTTCGTAAAAATTTACGTTGTTTCTTTAATTTTATGGCATCCTCATATGATTTTAAACGGGCTTCTAGACCTTTGATATACACACATATATATATATATATATATATATATATATATATATATATATATATATATACATATATATATTCACTGAAAAAACCATAGGTTTTAGGGACAGTTATAGTTAGTTGGACACTGCACTCGTACAAAACCCGTGAAATTCCCCTGTTATAGTTAGTTCAGCTAACTATAACTCGCGCCCCGCAATGCACTGCTGATGACGTCACATATTACATCACTCATGACATGGTCAGTGACATCACTGATGACATCACTGATGACATCTCAAATGACATCACTGATGACATCACTGATGACATCATCCAGTGACTGTGTGTTTCTGTAAAGTTTAAATATGTTTAATATATATAGGGAAAGGCGTATTGAAGAATGAGTGGGTGTATAAGTGTCTGAATGGATGATTTAGTACGTGAGTGACTGACTCTACAAGTGAGTGATTAAACGTATCTTACTGAATGCATGGGTTAGTGACTAAACTGTGTGAATGTCTGTATCTGTCTGTTTGTTGGTGTGTAAGTGGATGCATGGATTTGCGAATAGCTACATGAGTGTCTATATGGGTTATTGATTGGTTCTCTGAGTATCTGTATGGCTGCCTGAGTGTTTGTGTGGGTGGGGTGTGTGTGACTCTATACATAGATGTGTGAGTGGGTGATTCACTGGGTGCATGATTTCAAGAGTACATCTGTGATGGACTGCTTGGGTGGGTGAGTGTGTGTATGGGTGTGTTAGTGAGTGAATGTATATCTCAGTGGTACATGTGCGAGTAACTACATATGTAAAAGGCAGTATATATGTGTGTTAGAGTATTTAAATGGCTATAAGTGAGAGTGTGTTATTGTGAGAGTGGCTATATGGATGCGTGTGTGCTTGTATCAGTTATTGCATAAGAGCGTAAGAATGTGCTAGTATTTGTATGAGTAAGTGAGCTGGTGTGTGTATAACTGTATAGGTGAGTAAATGGGTGTGTGATTAATTTTTTGCATGACTGACTAGGTGTGTGAGTACCTCTATGGATGAATGGCGGTGTGTGAGTGTTTATATAGGTGTATGAGTGCATATGATAGTCCTGTACTGAGTGACTGTAAGTATGAGTGACTGTACAGGTGAGTGAGTGGATGTGTGTGTAGACCTAAGAATCAGTGAGTGGGTATGTAGTTTTTGGTGTTGGAGTGTCTATGGTTTTGAGAATGGCAGTCTGTAATTTAGAGTGGGTGTATCAAAAGTTATATTAGGGTGTGAGAAGATGCATGAAATTATCACATGGATGATGTCATCAGTGATGTCATTTGAGATGTCATCAGTGATGTCACTGACCATGTCATGAGTGATGTAATATGTGACGTCATCAGCAGTGCATTGCGGGGCGCGAGTTATAGTTAGCTGAACTAACTATAACAGGGGAATTTCACGGGTTTTGTACGAGTGCAGTGTCCAACTAACTATAACTGTCCCTAAAACCTATGGTTTTTTCAGTGAATTTCAAAGGTTTTTTAAATGCTAATTTCTAACTATAACGTGTCTGAAACCTATGGTTTTTTCAGTGAATTTCAAAGGTTTTTTAAATGCTAATTTCTAACTATAACGTGCCTTAAACCTATGGTTTTTTCAGTGAATTTCAAAGGTTTTTTAAATGCTAATTTCTAACTATAACGTGCCTGAAACCTATGGTTTTTTCAGTGAATTTCAAAGGTTTTTTAAATGCTAATTTCTAACTATAACGTGCCTGAAACCTATGATTTTTTAAGTGAATTTCAAAGGTTTTTTAAATGCTAGTTTCTAACTATGCCAACAGAGGTAGGACATGTGAAGAAAGAAGAAAACGCACAGAAAGAAGCAAAAGATGTGCAGAAAGAACCAACAGAGGAGCAGAAAGAGGCCTTGTTGCAAAATCATCCTGTGCCCACAACTTTTTCAGACGGGTACTGGTGGTAACTGACTCTGACTAACCAGAGCCAGTGCGCGTTTGCACAGTGGTGAAGGGAGGGGCCTGAGGTGACATGTGTGCAAGCGCGCCCGTGGCGCGTTTTAGGTTGCGGGATTAAGTCCCCTTGAATCCTGAGGGTCCCTAGGGCCCAACTAGCCCCCCAGCTACCTACAGTTAGGACCACAGAGCTGAGTTGCAGAGAGGCGTTCCGAGGCCACGCACCTTTTTCACCTCTCTGCAACGCAACTCTGTTGTGCTTACTGAAGGTACCTGGTGGGCTAGTTGGCCCCCAGGATTCAAAGGGAATTAACTCCCCAACTTAAAACGCACCACAGGGCGTGTTTGCGCACATGTCACCTGAGGCCCCGCCCCCTCCCTTCAACACTGTGCAAACGCGCCCCGTGGCACGTTTTAAGTTGGGGGATTAGGTCACCTTGAATCCTGAGAGTCCCTGGGGCCCAACTAGCCCACCGGGTACTTCCAGTAAGCAGCACAGGCCTGCGTTGCAACGCCTGTAACAAATTGTGCAGTTGTGTTTAGGTAGTGAAGAGGGTCGTGCTGGGGGTAGTGTTTTAGGGTTTAGGGTAGTGCAGTGGTGTTTGTGTAGTGTAGGGGGTCATGCTGGGGGTAGATTTAGGGTTTAGGGTAGTGCAGTGGTGTTTGGGTAGTGTAGGGAGTCGTGCTGGGGGAGTGTTTTAGGGTTTAGGGTAGTACAGTGGTGTTTGGGTAGTGTAGGGGGTCGTGCTGGGGTTAGTGTTTTAGGGTTTTAGGGTTTAGGGTAGTGCAGTGGTGTTTGGGTAGTGTAGGGGATACTGCTGGGGGTAGTGTTTTAGGGTTTAGGGTAGTGCAATGGTGTTTGGGTAGTATAGGGGTACTGCTGGGGGTAGTGTTTTAGTGTTTAGGGTAGTGCAGTGGTGTTTGGGTAGCGTAGGGGGTACTGCTGGGGGTAGTGTTTTATGGTTTAGGGTAGTGCAGTGGTGTTTGGGTAGTGTAGGGGTTCGTGCTGGGGGTAGTTTTTTAGGGTTTAGGGTAGTGCAGTGGTGTTTGTGTAGTGTAGGAGGTCGTGTTTTAGGGTTTAGGGTAGTGCAGTGGTCTTTGGGTAGTGTAGGGAGTCGTGCGGGGTATTGTTTTAGAGTTTAGGGTAGTGCAGTGGTCTTTGGGTAGTGTAGGGGGTTGTGTGGGGGTAGTGTTTTAGGGATTAGGGTAGTGCATTGGTATTTGGGTAGTGTAGGGGGTCATGCGGGGGTAGTGTTTTAGGGTTTAGGGCAGTGCAGTGGTGTTTAGGTAGTGTAGGGGGTCGTGCTGGGGGAGTGTTTTAGGGTTTAGGGCAGTGCAGTGGTGTTCAGGTAGTGTAGGGGGTCGTGCTGGGGGAGTGTTTTAGGGTTTAGGGCAGTGCAGTCGTGTTCGGGTAGTGTAGGGGATCGTGCTGGGGGAGTATTGTAGGGTTTAGGGTAGTGCAGTGGTGTTCGGGTAGTGTAGGGGGTCATGCTGGGGGTAGTGTTCTAGGGTTTAGGGCAGTGCAGTGGTGTTCGGGCAGTGTAGGGGTCGTGCTGGGGTGGTGTTTTAGGGTTTAGGGCAGTGCAGTGGTGTTTGGGCAGTGTAGGGGGTCGTGCTGGGGGTGGTGTTTCAGAGTTTAGGGCAGTGCAGTGGTGTTCGGGCAGTATAGGGGGTCGTGCAGGGGTGGTGTTTCAGGGTTTAGGGCAGTGCAGTGGTGTTCGGGCAGTGTAGGGGTCGTGCAGGGGTGGTGTTTCAGGGTTTAGGGCAGTGGTGTTCGGGCAGTGTAGGGGGTCATGCTGGGGGTGGTGTTTCAGGGTTTGGGGCAGTGCAGTGGTGTTCAAGCAGTAAAGGGGTCATGCTGGGGGTGGTGTTTCAGGGTTTAGGGCAGTGCAGTGGTGTTCGGGCAGTGTAGGGGGCAGGGGGTGGTGTTTCAGGGTTTAGGGCAGTGCAGTGGTGTTCGGGCAGTGTAGGGGGTGGTGCATGGGGTGGTGTTTCAGGGTTTAGGGCAGTGCAGTGATGTTCGGGCAGTGTAGGGGGTCGTGCAGGGGGTGGTGTTTCAGGGTTTAGGGCAGTGCAGTGGTGTTCAGGGCAGTGTAGGGGGCAGTGCAGGGGTGGTGTTTCAGGGTTTAGGGCAGTACAGTGGTGTTCGGGCATTGTAGGGGGTGGTGCTGGGGCTGGTGTTTCAGGGTTTAGGGCAGTGCAGTGGTGTTCGGGCAGTGTAGGGGGTCGTGCTGGGGCTGGTGTTTCAGGGTTTAGGGCAGTGCAGTGGTGTTCGGGCAGTGTAGGGGGTCGTGCTGGGGCTGGTGTTTCAGGGTTTAGGGCAGTGCAGTGGTGTTCGGGCAGTGTAGGGGTCCTGCTGGGGCTGGTGTTTCAGGGTTTAGGGCAGTGCAGTGGTGTTCGGGCAGTGTAGGGGTCGTGCTGGGGGTGGTGTTTCAGGGTTTTAGGGCAGTGCAGTGGTGTTCGGGCAGTGTAGGGGGTCGTGCTGGGGCTAGTGTTTCAGGGTTTAGGGCAGAGCAATGGTGCTAAGGCAGTGTAGGGGGTTGTGCTGGGGGTGATGTTTCAGGGTTTAGGGCAGTGCAGTGGTGTTAGGGTAGTGTAGGGGGTCATGCTGGGGGTGGTGTTTAAGGGTTTAGGGCAGTGCAGTGGTGTTCCGGCAGTGTAGGGGGTCGTGCAGGGGGTGGTGTTTCAGGGTTTAGTACAGTGGTGTTCGGGCAGTGTAGGGGGTCGTGCTGGGGTGGTGTTTCAGGGTTTAGGGCAGTGCAGTGGTGTTCGGGCAGTGTAGGGGGTCGTGCTGGGGCTAGTGTTTCAGGGTTTAGGGCAGAGCAATGGTGCTCAGGCAGTGTAGGGGGTTGTGCTGGGGGTGATGTTTCAGGGTTTAGGGCAGTGCAGTGGTGTTAGGGCAGTGTAGGGGGTCGTGCTGGGGGTGGTGTTTCAGGGTTTAGGGCAGTGCAGTGGTGTTCCGGCAGTGTAGGGGGTCGTGCAGGGGGTGGTGTTTCAGGGTTTAGTGCAGTGGTGTTCGGGCAGTGTAGGGGTCGTGCTGGGGTGGTGTTTCAGGGTTTAGGGCAGTGCAGTGGTGTTCGGGCAGTGTAGGGTGTCGTGCTGAGGGGTGGTGTTTCAGGGTTTAGGGCAGTGCAGTAGTGTTTGGCCAGTGTAGGTAGTCGTGCTGGGGGTGGTGTTTCAGGGTTTAGGGCAGTGCAGTGGTGTTCGGGCAGTGTACGGGGTTGTGCTGGGGCTGGTGTTTCAGGGTTTAGGGCAGTGCAGTGGTGTGCGGGCAGTGTACGGGGTTGTGCTGGGGCTGGTGTTTCAGGGTTTAGGGCAGTGCAGTGGTGTTCGGGCAGTGTAGGGGGTCGTGCTGGGGTGGTGTTTCAGGGTTTAGGGCAGTGCAGTGGTGTTTGGGCAGTGTAGGGGTCGTGCTGGGGCTGGTGTTTCAGGGTTTAGGGCAGTGCAGTGGTGTTCAGGCAGTGTAGGGGGTCGTGCTGGGGCTGGTGTTTCAGGGTTTTGGGCAGAGCAGTGGTGTTCGGGCAGTGTAGGGGTCGTGCTGGGGGTGGTGTTTCAGGGTTTAGGGCAGTGCAGTGGTGTTCGGGCAGTGTAGGGGGTCTTGCTGGGGGTGGTGTTTCAGGGTTTAGGGCAGTGCAGTGGTGTTCGGGCAGTGTAGGGGGTCTTGCTGGGGGTGGTGTTTCAGGGTTTAGGGCAGTGGTGTTCGGGCAGTGTAGGGGTCTTGCTGGGGGTGATGTTTCAGGGTTTAGGGCAGTGCAGTGGTGTTCGGGCAGTGTAGGGGTCTTGCTGGGGGTAGTGTTTCAGGGTTTAGGGCGGTGCAGTGGTGTTCGTGCAGTGTAGGGGGTCATGCTGGGGGTGGTGTTTCAGGGTTTAGGGCAGTGCAGTAGTGTTCGGGCAGTGTAGGGGTCGTGCTGGGGTGCTGTTTCAGGGTTTAGGGCAGTGCAGTGGGTTTCGGGCAGTGTAGGGTGTCGTGCTGAGGGGTGGTGTTTCAGGGTTTAGGGCAGTGCAGTAGTGTTTGGGCAGTGTAGGGGGTCGTGCAGGGGGTGGTGTTTCAGGGTTTAGGGCAGTGCAGTGATGTTCGGCCAGTGTAGGTAGTCGTGCTGGGGGTGGTGTTTCAGGGTTTAGGGCAGTGCAGTGGTGTTCGGGCAGTGTACGGGGTTGTGCTGGGGCTGGTGTTTCAGGGTTTAGGGCAGTGCAGTGGTGTGCGGGCAGTGTACAGGGTTGTGCTGGGGCTGGTGTTTCAGGGTTTAGGGCAGTGCAGTGGTGTTCGGGCAGTGTAGGGGGTCGTGCTGGGGGTGGTGTTTCAGGGTTTAGGGCAGTGCAGTGGTGTTTGGGCAGTGTAGGGGTCGTACTGGGGCTGGTGTTTCAGGGTTTAGGGCAGTGCAGTGGTGTTCGGGCAGTGTAGGGGGTGGTGCTGGGGCTGGTGTTTCAGGGTTTTGGGCAGAGCAGTGGTGTTCGGGCAGTGTAGGGGGTCGTGCTGGGGGTGGTGTTTCAGGGTTTAGGGCAGTGCAGTGGTGTTCGGGCAGTGTAGGGGGTCTTGCTGGGGGTGGTGTTTCAGGGTTTAGGGCAGTGCAGTGGTGTTCGGGCAGTGTAGGGGGTCTTGCTGGGGGTGGTGTTTCAGGGTTTAGGGCAGTGGTGTTCGGGCAGTGTAGGGGTCTTGCTGGGGGTGATGTTTCAGGGTTTAGGGCAGTGCAGTGGTGTTCGGGCAGTGTAGGGGTCTTGCTGGGGGTAGTGTTTCAGGGTTTAGGGCGGTGCGGTGGTGTTCGTGCAGTGTAGGGGGTCATGCTGGGGGTGGTGTTTCAGGGTTTAGGGCAGTGCAGTAGTGTTCGGGCAGTGTAGGGGGTCGTGCAGGGGGTGGTGTTTCAGGGTTTAGGGCAGTGCAGTGGTATTCTGGCAGTGTAGGGGGTCATGCTGGGGGTGGGGTTTCAGGGTTTAGGGCAGTACAGTGGTGTTCGGGCAGTGTAGGGGGTCGTGCAGGGGGTGGTGTTTCAGGGTTTAGGGCAGTGCAGTGGTGTTCGGGCAGTGTAGGGGGTCGTGCTGGGGCTGGTGTTTCAGGGTTTAGGGCAGTGCAGTGGTGTTCGGGCAGTGTAGGGGGTCTTGCTGGGGGTGGTGTTTCAGGGTTTAGGGCAGTGGTGTTCGGGCAGTGTAGGGGTCTTGCTGGGGGTGATGTTTCAGGGTTTAGGGCAGTGCAGTGGTGTTCGGGCAGTGTAGGGGGTCTTGCTGGGGGTAGTGTTTCAGGGTTTAGGGCAGTGCAGTGGTGTTCGTGCAGTATAGGGGGTCGTGCTGGGGATGGTGTTTCTGGGTTTAGGGCAGTGCAGTAGTGTTCGAGCAGTGTAGGGGTTGTGCAGGGGGTGGTGTTTCAGGGTTTAGGGCAGTGCAGTGGTGTTCGGGCAGTGTAGGGGGTCGCGCTGGGGGTGGTGTTTCATGGTTTAGGGCAGTGCAGTGGTGTTCGGGCAGTGTAGGGGGTCATGCACGGGGTGGTGTTTCAGGGTTTAGGGCAGTGCAGTGGTGTTCGGGCAGTGTAGGGTGTTGTGCTGGGGCTGGTGTTTCAGGGTTCAGGGCAGTGCAGTGGTGTTCAGGCAGTGTAGGGGGTCGTGCTGAGGCTGGTGTTTCACGGTTTAGGGCAGTGCAGTGGTGTTTGGGCAGTGTAGGGGGTCGTGCTGGGGCTGGTGTTTCAGGGTTTAGGGCAGTGCAGTGATGTTCGGCCAGTGTAGGTAGTCGTGCTGGGGGTGGTGTTTCAGGGTTTAGGGCAGTGCAGTGGTGTTCGGGCAGTGTACAGGGTTGTGCTGGGGCTGGTGTTTCAGGGTTTAGGGCAGTGCAGTGGTGTGCGGGCAGTCTACGGGGTTGTTCTGGGGCTGGTGTTTCAGGGTTTAGGGCAGTGCAGTGGTGTTCGGGCAGTGTAGGGGGTCGTGCTGGGGGTGGTGTTTCAGGGTTTAGGGCAGTGCAGTGGTGTTTGGGCAGTGTAGGGGGTCGTGCTGGGACTGGTGTTTCAGAGTTTAGGGCAGTGCAGTGGTGTTCGGGCAGTGTAGGGGGTCGTGCCTTGGGCTGGTGTTTTAGGGTTTTGGGCAGAGCAGTGGTGTTCGGGCATTGTAGGGGGTCGTGCTGGGGGTGGTGTTTCAGGGTTTAGGGCAGTGCAGTGGTGTTCGGGCAGTGTAGGGGGTCTTGCTGGGGGTGGTGTTTCAGGGTTTAGGGCAGTGGTGTTCGGGCAGTGTAGGGGGTCTTGCTGGGGGTGATGTTTCAGGGTTTAGGGCAGTGCAGTGGTGTTCGGGCAGTGTTGGGGGTCTTGCTGGGGGTAGTGTTTCAGGGTTTAGGGCGGTGCAGTGGTGTTCGTGCAGTGTAGGGGGTCATGCTGGGGTGGTGTTTCAGGGTTTAGGGCAGTGCAGTAGTGTTCGGGCAGTGTAGGGGGTCGTGCAGGGGTGGTGTTTCAGGGTTTAGGGCAGTGCAGTGGTGTTCTGGCAGTGTAGGGGTCATGCTGGGGGTGGGGTTTCAGGGTTTAGGGCAGTACAGTGGTGTTCGGGCAGTTTAGGGGGTCGTGCAGGGGTGGTGTTTCAGGGTTTAGGGCAGTGCAGTGGTGTTCGGGCAGTGTAGGGGGTCGTGCTGGGGCTGGTGTTTCAGGGTTTAGGGCAGTGCAGTGGTGTTTGGGCAGTGTAGGGGGTCTTGCTGGGGGTGGTGTTTCAGGGTTTAGGGCAGTGGTGTTCGGGCAGTGTAGGGGTCTTGCTGGGGGTGATGTTTCAGGGTTTAGGGCAGTGCAGTGGTGTTCGGGCAGTGTAGGGGTCTTGCTGGGGGTAGTGTTTCAGGGTTTAGGGCAGTGCAGTGGTGTTCGTGCAGTATAGGGGGTCGTGCTGGGGATGGTGTTTCTGGGTTTAGGGCAGTGCAGTAGTGTTCGAGCAGTGTAGGGGGTTGTGCAGGGGGTGGTGTTTCAGGGTTTAGGGCAGTGCAGTGGTGTTCGGGCAGTGTAGGGGTCGCGCTGGGGGTGGTGTTTAAGGGTTTAGGGCAATGCAGTGGTGTTCGGGCAGTGTAGGGGGTCATGCACGGGGTGGTGTTTCAGGGTTTAGGGCAGTGCAGTGGTGTTCGGGCAGTGTAGGGTGTTGTGCTGGGGCTGGTGTTTCAGGGTTCAGGGCAGTGCAGTGGTGTTCAGGCAGTGTAGGGGGTCGTGCTGAGGCTGGTGTTTCACGGTTTAGGGCAGTGCAGTGGTGTTCGGGCAGTGTAGGGGGTCCTGCTGGGGCTGGTGTTTCAGGATTTAGGGCAGTGCAGTGGTGTTCGGGCAGTGTAGGGGTCGTGAAGGGGTGGTGTTTCAGGGTTTAGGGCAGTGCAGTGGTGTTCGGGCAGTGTAGGGGTTGTGCTAGGGGTGGTGTTTCAGGGTTTAGGGCAGTGTAGTGGTGTTCGGGCAGTGTAGGGGGTCATGCAGGGGCAGGTGTTTCAGGGTTTAGGGCAGTGCAGTGGTGTTCGGGCAGTGTAGGGGGTCGTGCTGGGGGTAGTGTTTTAGGGTTTAGGGTAGTGCAGTGGTGCTTGTTTAGTGTAGGGGGTCGTGCTGGGGGTAGTGTTTTAGGATTTAGGTTAGTGCAGTGGTGTTTGGGGAGTGTAGGGGGTCGTGCTGGGGGTAGTGTTTTAGGGTTTAGGGTAGTGCAGTGGTGTTTGTGTAGTGTAGGGGGTCGTGCTGGGGGTAGTGTTTTAGGGTTTAGGGTAGTGCAGTGGTGCTTGTGTAGTGTAGGGGGTCGTGCTGGGGGTAGTGTTTTAGGGTTTAGGGTAGTGCAGTGGTGTTTGTGTAGTGTAGGGGGTCATGTTTTAGGGTAGTGCAGTGGTGTTTGGGTAGTGTAGGGGGTCGTGCTGGTGGTACTGTTTTAGGATTTAGGTTAGTGCAGTGGTGTTTGGGTAGTGTAGGGGTTCGTGCTGGGGGTAGTGTTTTAGGGTTTAGGATAGTGCAGTGGTGCTTGTGTAGTGTAGGGGGTCGTGCTGGGGGTAGTGTTTTAGGGTTTAAGGTAGTGCAGTGGTGTTTTTGTAGTGTAGGGGGGTCATGTTTTAAGATGCAATGCTCCAATACCTGACCAGTCTGCAAAAAAACTAAAAATAAAAAGTGTTTTGCACACTTTTGTCATTGGGCTATATGTGGGCTACATCTGGGTAATATGTGTGCAACATTTGGGCTCTTTTTTCACTGGTGGCCATCTTGGAAGACTTCTTTGTTATGACGTTTCCTAATTTCCTCATTTACTGCAGTCTCCTCAGTAGGAAATGCTTTCAGTTTTTTACTTTGATTCCATCAAGAAGGCATTCAGATGTGTCTCACATCTGCCATAAATTCAGAATGTTAGCACTCTAGTTGCTCATTAGATCACTGGAGTAAAGCTACTGCTCACCAGGGAGTTAACTGGTAGTCTGCTGCTGGTATTGAAAGTGATTGTCAGAATTTTCTAATGAAATAGAAGAGGATTTGAGATCTCACTTAAAACATGCCCTAATTTTTCTTTCTGCAGCACTAACCATAATTTCTATTTCAAAAAGAACCCCTCATTTTGTTCCTTTTTAAATTAAATGTTTTAAGTGTTACCGGTTTATTCCAATCAAGATGGCTTCAGGTGTGCCATACTTTTGTCATAAGTAAGGCTGTTAGCGCTCTAGTTGTTCTTTAGAACACTCTGGGAAGCTGCAGTAGAACACAAAGGCATCAACTGGCAGGCTGCTCCTGTTGAAATATAACAGGAAGATATTTGAGATCACACTTGAAATATGTCCTAATTTTTCTTTCTACAGCACTAACCATAATTTCTATGACAAAATGAACCCCATCATTTTGTTCCTTTTTAAATTAAATGTTTTAAGTGTTACCAGTTTATTCCAATCAAGATGACTTCAGGTGTGCCATACTTTTGTCATAAGTAAGTCTGTTAGCGCTCTAGTTGTTCTTTAGAACACTCTGGGAAGCTGCAGTAGAAGACAAAGGCATCAACTGGCAGGCTGCTCCTGTTGAAATATAACAGGAAGATATTTGAGATCCCACTTGAAACATGTCCTAATTTTTCTTTCTACAGCACTAACCATAATTTCTATGACAAAATGAACCCCATCATTTTGTTCCTTTTTAAATTAAATTGTTTAAGTGTTACCAGTTTATTCCAATCAAGATGGCTTCAGGTGTGCCATACTTTTGTCATAAGTAAGGCTGTTAGCACTCTAGTTGTTCTTTAGAACACTCTGGGAAGCTGCAGTAGAACACAAAGGAATCAACTGACAGTCTCTGCCCTTGTTGGATGTACATGTTTTACTGAGAATGTCAGACTTCATTCTCACATGAGTGAGAAAGATAATGTGAATTTACAGAAAATATGCTCTCATTTTAGCTTCTGGAGCACCTTCCAAACCTCCATGGGACAAGCATGAGAAAATAGTGTTCTCTCAAACATGATTCATGATATCCCAGCAGAAGGTTTTTCACATGGTAAAATCACCTTAGAATACACCACAATTCCTAAAATTAGTATGGTACCATCAACAAATAAATTCTAATGTAACTAAAGCCTGTTATCACCCTTTATAGTTCTCCTTTTGGTGACCCTCAAAATCTTCTATTCACTACAATGCATTTCAATGAGGTACTATCATTTATATTGGTCCCAAGATGGCTGCCAGCAATTCCAGGATGAAGTGCTGACAGCCAATCAGATCTCACGATGACATGTGTGGTCAGGCTCCGCCCAGATATATATGTGACTTTACTTTTGATTTTCTCAGGAACTACTGAACGGATTTACACCATTTAAGCAAAAGGCACGACACTGAACCAAGGGCTACCTCTTTGCCAAATTTGGTGTAATTCTGTTCAGCAGTTCGGGCTGTAGCTGCGACTAAAGGTTCCTATGGAAAAATGAATGGGGAAAACGCGTTTTGGGACCCCCTATTTTCTCGGCCCCTGCTTGACGTATCACCCCGAGACTTTCAGGATAGGAGCGGACCGGAGCGCCCCAACAAGTTGGAAACTTTCGCGAAGATTCGTCAACCGGCGCCAACGTTATTTCAAATAGAATGTCGCGGATTTCCTATGGATAATAGGTTTTAACTATAACTATCTACTGGCGACCGCCAGTAGATAATATATATACATATATATATATATATATATACACACACACACAATACCCTTTCAGGCGTAGAGTGTTGAATAAATTATGCAAAAAAGGAAGCAGGGATCTCTGGATAGTTCCCAGGTTTAGGCAGAGAGCAGCTCCTTTATATGGACCACCCTCAACACCAGCGAAACTCAAATGTTTATCTAGCAAAGTTTTTAAAAATAGGATTAGCACAGTGAAATCCACGCTGAGCTAGAAAGTGACAAAACCTTTTGCCATTTTTACAGCAAAGTCTTTAGCTGCTGATGGTGGAATTCACTATACTACTGTTTGTAATGTTTGGTCTTGCATACATTGATGAATCTGCATTATTGTAAGTGCTTTTCTCTTGTTTAAAGGTCCGGAAACTTCTCAGTGTCACTCCAGTCAAGGAATTGTTGAATGAGAAATGGAGATCTTTTGGGTACAAAAACTTCATGGTGTGGATGTGCTGCTACATTATGTACATTGTGATATTTACTATTATCAGCATGTACCGCCCATTGGAACGAATACCTCCAGAAGAAAGTAATAACATGACAATCATGAAACTCAAACCCCTTGCAGTGAGTAGATGCAGTATAGGTGGTGGTTATGTTAACATTATTTTATGTCTCGGTATGTGATCTTTCTGGAAAGTTATATGTTTTTTGTTGTTTTACTTTACATGAATATATTAAAACAATGGTATGCATTTTAATGGAAACTACAGAGATGATGATAGGGATTTTGTTTTTGAGCTAATCTATTGCTTAAAAAAGAAATTAAGAGTGTAATAGTGAGGGGCAAATGTAACCTATGATGTATGAAGAAAATATGGAAATTTACAGGACGGCACATATACTTTCAGAATGCATGATATTATAATGGGTTACATATCATTGTAACAGTTTCTGAGGCTAAATAGGATATGATGCAAAACAGGATTCTGTGTTTCAAGTGCATTCCATCAATTAGCTTTTTATTAATCATAGTTGGTTGTGTTTTATTCATGAAGTCAGTTGTATTTTCGCTGCCCACCAATAATGACGGTATGAAATTTTGAATAATTATATTTTAATAGATTTTATTTTCCTTTATTATCCACTTCACTTCTAAACATTAGCCTGCTGTAGCATGCTGGGAAGGTTCATACATTAATAGATTTTATTTTCCTTTATTATCCAATTCACTTCTAAACATTGGCCTGCTGTGGCATGCTGGGAAGGTTCATACATTTAAAGCATCTTCTGTGCTACTCATGTTAATTTAGCAAGAACTATATTTCAATTTAGGATCTTTTTGATGTTGATTTACCTAAAAATGTGTCTTTTTTGCCTGTGAAATCTTCCGAACATTACAAGATCAGAGAAGGGTTAATCAAAGGGATCAAATTTAACCCTAATGCAGATAAATGTAGGCAAATGGCTGGTATGTCAGCCTTCTGGATGCTTTCATGACTTTGACTATCCCATCAATGTTGGCCTGGATGAATGTGGTAGCCACTTGTCTGGGCTCTCTTTTGGCGGCTTCTTAATCTTGCTCTTTTCCTGAGAATGACTTTAAAACCTTTTCTGCAAGAACAAGCAACAACCCCACTAGTAAAACCTCATCTTTTATGTTGAAATCAGAACAATGGAATTCTTTCTGATGCCCACCTTGAGTCATGTGACACTAGAGCAATAGGTTGATATGAGATGTATAATAAAAACACCTTTATCTAAGTTGGCTTGACAAGGAAATTACTTTTACAAATGCTTGTCATCACTTAGTTAACCTGCAAGTATATTTGTGACAAAAGTAGCTTCAGTGCCACATGCAATAGGAACGGCAGTGAGGATATTAAAAAAGAAAAATGTAACACATTAAAACCTTACTTCTGTAAAATGTAATAATCTTAGTAGGGGCTGCACCACCCCAACCTCAATGTATAAACCCAAACCTACCATGTTTCACCATCCCTCCCAGATCCTGCTTCTAAGCCTGTATCAGGTGTTTCATCCTCTATATAGAGCCAATGAGCTTTAGACAGTCTGGTAGAATTTCTAAGCCATTAGATTGTGGTTTTTCCCTTTCATGCTCAGGATTTGACAAATGTTAAATGACAGTGGCTGCAAAACATTATTGTTCAATTGTAGGTGTTTTTTTTCCTAGTAAGCAGTATCTGTATTAGCAAACCCCTGTTTGATCTCCATGATCCCTTAATATGAAAAGTATAATTCGGCAGACATTATTGTATGCAATAAAATGTCATGATCCCTAACGTTCGCTATTGTTGCTTTTGGTATGGGCTTTGATGTGCATCCACCAATCTCCACCTACAGAGATCTATAGGCAGTGGCAAGAACAAACTCAAAATTATGTGATCTTGTAAAGAGAAATGGGGGTATTGAGGTGAGAGAGAAGAAACACTATCTTCATCTCTGATATGTTCAGAATAATGCTCTCTTGTCAGATAGAGAAAGGCAGCAGCTGTGGTAGTGCTCACAGAACAGTATGTGTGTCTAGTATTGCACACAAAGACTTAATATATATATGTGTGATTATGATTACGGATACTGAGGAAGACTATTGACACATAAAAGTTCACCTGAGGCTCCGATTGGAAATGCTGGTAACGAATACAGGAAATACCCACGCGCGGAAGTGCCAGGAGACACTCCTGACAGAAGTGTGGCTGTCGTTTGATGAAATACTGAAGAGATGGTCTGACACTGAGCTGTTATCCAGGTAAGTAAGAATGAGAGGAAGGAAACTTAAGAGAAGAAGGGATATCAAAACAAAGGTGCAGGAATTGCAAAACAGTTTACGGATTGATTGAGTGGGAACCACGTAAATAAGCAGTTACTTGGAAACTTGTTCCTCTGATCTTAAATTATTCTGGAAGCACCATTTCCATCCTGATTGGTCCATCAATTCAGCCTGTCGTGGACAACCCTACTTGCTTCTCAGGGCTAGTTGCCACTGTTAGGTCCTTCACATTTTCATGTGGCAAATCTCCGCCTTTTTGATTGTATCATCATTGTTTCTGTACGATGTCCAATAATATGCTTCCTGCTAGCTTTTATCCTTGCCAGGCAATAACATAACCCTAATTATAGCCTGTTTTTATATAGACCTTTAAATCGCATTTCTGCCGTTTGTAAGAACTGTAAAGGACAGGTGTTACTATTACCCAATTGGATGGTATTCATTTAAACCACCTCAGAAGGATTGAAGACCATGATGGGATTCATAATAATGACCTGCATGGTATTCTAGATGCCAGTGCCAAATGTTTACCCAATGAGACATTCTACCAGCAGTAAGATAAATGTACAATAAAATATTTTCTAAAGTTGGGAGATCTGAGTATCAAAATTGCAGGATTGGTATCTTTCTACCGAGAAAAGTAATTGGATCAATCCTCTATCTGTTTGTCAGTTTGCGAATGCTTCTTAGAGGTCATGGCTTCAATGGTTCAGCGATGGTTACATGTTTCCTATACCCACAACATTGGCTGAATTAGGCCGTTGACATTAAAATACTTATTGCCATTGAAGTTCAGGCTTTCCTGAAATCGTATGTTAAAATATAGAAATCTGCATCACTTAAGGACAACAAAGCCCATGTGCATATCCCACATAGCTGCAGTCTTTAAACTACATATTTTACTTTGTGTCCATTTTTCGCATTGCTTTCCTCTGTTCATTCAGGCATTCTATGTTGCTTTCATTCCTGCCATCTCAGGTGTACATTTTCTCTATCATTCACCATCCTATAAAACATTTATTTCTTATCTTTGCTTTATTTTGCTTACATTTCATCTATTTAAAGCTTTTTAAATAGTTTTACTTCTCTACCTAAAACTTCTGAATCTGCCAAAGAGTATATACAATTACCTGAGTGGGCCACAATTTTGCAGGGGCCCTAAGCAATAATTTGTCACACTTATTTATGGTGCTAATATTGGTCACTTACCATCTCTGCCTGACTTTGTAGGATTAATGGAGGAGAAAGACAACCAAGAGGCCTGCTCTTGGTCAGCCTATACACACAGCACCCCAATTGGAGCATTCAAGCAACTCAATAAAAAGTCACATGCAGCCAACTCAGCAAAACATAATATCGGTGATCATCCAATCAAGGTGTTTGATGATGCTGACGCGCACACCAAATACCACTGAAAATACATAGGCATCTTATATCTTCACAGGTGTGGACATTAATTCTTGCCAACTCCCTAATTTATTTGGTACTGATAATACACCAGTAGAAGTCAGCCATCACTGGGAGGATGAATACATCAGAATTCAAATGTCAATAGGACATGTAAAAAACAAAATTTAAAACAATAGAGGTTTGTGCTTACATGACAGGGCAGCACAACCTAACCAGGGATGGAAGAATGTAGACACAGGTTGAACGCTGTGGGACACACAACCTATGGGAGCACCCTTACTTTGAGCCAACCCATCACTATTCTATAATCATCCAGTCAGCTCCTAGGTGCCATTGAAAATGATGGACATTGCACAGCATAAAAACCTTGTAACATTACTTCTGTATCATCAAGGAAATTTACTAATCATATATATATTAGAAACAGTAACTTTTGACACATATTCCAGTGGTTGGGTCACCTTCTAGACTGATGTCAGTTTATTTCTTTAGTTTTAGTCTGCAGGCCTTTTACCTGTGTATCCTCCCTCTAGCTATGATTTCCTTCAAGAATGCACACAATTTTCTGGATTGGGACCTGTCAAAGTCTTCTGCAATAACTACACCTAACATTGTAGGAAAGTCCAGCTACCTTTTCTGAATTTGTTGGCAAAAAACAATATTTGGAGCGAGATCAGAAATAATGTTTTGAGTTCATATAGGCTAAAACTGACCTCCTAAATCATTGGAATTTTCTCTAAATTTTGTTAACCTCTTTTGATAAATGTGTCATTGTCAGTCTGTTTCTGGTTGAAAATGGTTCCCTTGCTCTCATTACAGACTCTTGCAAGAGTCAGACGTTATTTTTGCTGAACCTAGGGATATATGGTTGGCTAATTTGATGTTCTGTTTCCTCAAACACATCCATTAAGAAATTGTTTTTCAAAATAATTTTTATTTTTATGTTTTGGTATAAAAGAGTTTGCATCTGTGTGCGACCTAAACTCAAGCCTTCTAAAATCTATTGTGTTAGGTATCGATTGCATCTATTCTCCCATGGTTACGATAAATTCTTTAGAATTACTTAAGGTAATACCCTCTGTCGGCCAATGCAATCAAGACAAGCATTGTACATCTCCTCTACAAGGGTGTGTTTTCTCTTACATAAGGAAGAACTGTATCCAGAAATGAACAGAATTGACTGTAAATGTATTCTGATGGAGCAACGTTGACACATCTTTATAAATTATGTTCCATTTTCCCATTATATTAAGATCATGTGAACCTAAAATATTTAAATTATTTTCTTACAAACATTCATAAACTTCTAAGCAAAGATTTGTTTCAGCCTCTACTTCCCGACAGGGCCAAGCTTGTTGGTCTCTTTTTATTCATGGATACTTACTGTTGCTGAACTGTTTACTTATTATTATTTTGCCCATTTCTTTGCTTTTCAAAAGGGTAATCTTTCCAGAAAGTGTATACACAAGACTGGGGTTTTCAGCTGAATATCTAGTTTAAGTGGGGTATTGTTTAAGATTAACCCTTAAGTATTATTTGCCATATTGACCATTATATGCAACATTTTTTCTAGGCCTCATATGTCACAAAAGAAGACTATTTGAGATTAGCTGGAGAATTGATAACTGTAGTTGGAGCTGTCATAATACTATTCTGTGAGGTAAATACTTGATGAAAAGAATATTGAAGGTACCAAGCCAGATCTGTCATTGTCAGAAACGTTTCACACTGATATCTTAACAAAATATCTTACTTGTTTTCAGATTCCCCATCTCATCAAAATTGGACCAAAACACTACATCGGACATATATCTGTAGGAGGACCATTTTCTTTACTAATGTACGGTAAATTATCAGCTTATTTAAATGTTATCTTTTGTACAAGCCAAAAACCCCTTTCAAAGTAGGATACTGAGTTGCAAAATACCACGCATGAGTAACAATTCCTTGACCTAGTTTGACCAACACAGTTTGTTTGCTGCATGTTCCCCAATAGTGGGAGCAATGCAGGGTTTTGAAACAAAGGGAGTGTTTAATTATTTGATTTTGAAATGATCCTAGAGCAGACTGCACTGTGGCTCCTAACTCCTGTTGGTGGTTGTTGTTTCATTTTTGCTTTATGAAGTGGATAATGTGTGAAAGAGTCATTCTTTGATAATATTTTTGACGCTATCTTCATCATCTAATGGTTATGTATTAGAATTTGAGTATTCTGACTTCTGCAACTGACACTATAAATAATAACCATCCTTTCCCTAAGATTAAATCAAGGGGTAAAACACATGAGGGTGGTGGGCCAAAATAGAGTAAAAAGTCTCAAAAAGGGAGAGCAGCTCCTTTTGAGAATATGAGGATTAAAATACGGACGATGACCTAATAGCCTACAAAAGTCCATCCAATGGATCATCTCCAGCCATTCAGACATGTCAGATTCTTAAACCTCAAATGTTCAAAACGCAAACAAGCAAAACAAGAACTAAATGTTAGCAGATAAATAAAAATAAGGGGTACAATCCTGATGACTGATATTCCTGTAGATTCCCCAAAGTGCCTCCTAAACCAACAAGGCTTTTACTGCATATACTCCTATGGATATTAAGGTGTACGTCTACTCTATAAGGTTCCACTTATGGGCTCTGAATTATCTTGCAATGCAGCCAAAGGTTGGCCCTTTCATCTATTCACATTAGCACTAGCCTACAATATGCACTTTATTTAGGGACAGTGAGAATAGGTGATTTGTTCTGACTTCAGATCCTGGTTCTGAAGTCAGCAACTCTGGCCATTGCAGTGTTCTCTTAAGGATTTTGGGGGCCCTGGCCAAGAAATATTTTGGCAGCCCTTGCTCTTAAAAAGTTTAAATTCTTTTACCCAATTTCTTCTAATTCAAGCCCCATGAAGGAAAACATATTGAATTTTATGTTAACTTTCCATGGGGTACTTTGGAAGGTGGGGGACATGGGCAATTGCCCACACCTTAAAACGTCCCTACCCATTTGGCCGCAAGTTTCACTTTCATGCCCTCACACTTCTGTTCTACATTACACTTCATGGCCTTCTGAAGTGGATCACCCTACCATTTTGCCCTGTGTCCTACTTAACTGTAAGCGAGCTCTACCTCTGAACCTATGCGTGTACTCTCCTTTATTTCACTTTCATCCTCCTTTTCAATTAAATCAGACACCTAAATAATCATAATGCAGGACCCTTTCCAATTTCACTTCTCCGTCAGCACTTGACGGTTTATGATTTGTGCTGGCACTTATTTTTGTTGAATTCATTGTCCACTCCTTTGAATTGCAGAATTCTGAAAAATAAGTTTCTTGAGAAACTAACACAGCCTCATCGGTAAAAAAAACAAAATGGGGTTTGGCTTCCGCTCTAGCGCTATAGCATCAAGTTATATGTTGAAATGTTTTTCCTATACACCATTTATAAAGATGTTAAAAAGTTTTAGTGTCAGGACACAGCCTTGTCTTACACCTTAGACTACTGAGAGAACCTTTGGGTGACCTCACCTTAGTGAGCGCAGCATTCAGTAGCATTATTCTTAGAGTACAAAGCCTTGATTATCTCAAGAATTAGGACATTATCAGGGACATTGGCTAACTAGAGTGCAGCAAGCATAGTGCCACCAGGGCCTAGGGGAGTGAGAGGTCCACTGCACCCGAACAATAGGTGATTTATTACTACCAAACCAAGAGGTTGGGGCCTATTTTTCTTGCTTGCTTTAGGAACCATGGCCTCTTTGCTAGACCACTGGACATACTATATTTCATTTTATAAAGCTGAATGCTCTTTTCGCATCTCTAAATGTAACAAGCTGCCATGCCCTCCCTAAATACATTTCATTCACCAGGATCCGTTATAATCCTAAAGATTTAGTCAATAGTCCCTACCACATTAGTTCATCCTGTCTGAAGAAGCAGTACAGTTCCATATTCCCCAATCCACCCTTCAAAACAGTTGAGTAAATGCTTGCCAAATGTTTTGACAACTATATAAAATATAGAGGCTGGTTGATGACTGACATATCTTTTGCCTTTTTTTTATAGATTAGGACAATGGTCTGCCCCACTCATTTGTTACTGGGTTAGATTTGGGGTCCAGGATGCATTTGCTAGCCTTAAGATACATGGGCCAAGATCTCCTCATAACACCCATACACATGTAACCTACATTGGACCAATTTTACTTCCACATTAACTCTCACAAACCACTCTGAATCATAACACTTAAAATGTTGTTCTAGCCACTCGCAACTAAACACCAACAAAACAGCACAATCTATCAAACAATGGCTCCTCCAGTCCAATTGATGGGCGTGTTAGATGTGCTTGAAAGGTCTCCCAGGTAAGGAGTGTGGCTCTATACAGATCTGAATGACATAACTGAGATGTTTTTGCATTATTCTGTTACTTGTTTGTGCAACCACTTTACTAAGGCGGGAAAGCACTTTCTCGCGCTCCCCTTTCTAATGGTGGTACCCACTGTGTGAGGCACTTTCTGGTGTTACTGCCTCCTTCTAAAGTGCAAATATAGATTGCTGGTAAACCCTAATCCTTCTCTCCTTTGAGTTCACCTGCTAGATATTTGACTCTTTATTGCATTCTAACTACCTTAGAGCCTCGCAATTTTCTTTGATCAGCACTGTCAATCCATCATTGCTGTTGTTACAATGTTTGGATCCTTGCACTTCTTCTTAATCACTCAGAGATTATGCTTTTAGCTTGCTTATCACATCAGATGCTAATTTTGCATCTAGATTCCAAGACACTCCTCACTGGTTTCGAGAGATTCGGGCTTACAGTCACAACAATAATAATGTGGTTTGGCAAAGACTTACCTGAATACCTGAAGTTCAAAGACACCGTTCTGCCTTCCTCTGCAGACCGTCACCTGAAAAGGGGAAAGAAGACATAGTGTCAAAACGGGAAAAAGACTACTAAGAGGAAACAATGGAAAAAGAGTGAAAGGACTAAGAGTGGATGAAAAAACACAGAAAAAAGGCTATGAAAACCCATCTCTATGAGAACAGGGGGTGAATCCAGAAGAGGCAGAGGAGAATGCTGCCAGCAAGCCAGAAGCTGTAGCACAGGTGCAACCCACCAAAAGACGGCCACCAACTCCAGAGACCGATGCACTCCTGAGGAAGGAACCCGATGATCCAAATGTTCACAACCGAGGCGAGGAAGGAGTTACGGTCCCACTTTTTGATGTCTCAGTCTCTCCATGGCCCATGGGAGGGTCATGGCTACCCTGGTGTGTAACAGGACCACAAATAAAAGGGGGTGGTGTGGGGGATGGAGCTCTCAAACACAACCTGGGGCAAGGGACCAACTTGAAAGGAGGGAAGAAACCTTAATAAGCCTTGAAAGTACTGAGGGGAGAGAGAAAAGTATACAAGTGAAAGTAGGGGAACAGGGTTCCACTTACGATTAAGAAGAAGGGGTAAGAGACATCAAACGTCAAAGAAACTAGGTCTCTAAAAACAAAAACAAAGGGAGTTTAAGGGACATGAATAAATAGGGAAAACAGAGAGGCAACCCAGGTAAGGGCTGCATAATGAGAAACAACATGGAGAAAGACTGGACAAACTTAATCACAGTATTTTACATATGTGTATTTTTAGCCTTATCCTTTACTTTTGTGCTGTGGGAGAAGAGGTGGCCACCCACAGGAAAGACGTATCAGTCACTAAAAGAAGTTCTACAACAAAAGAGAGAATACAGCATTATTTATGTATCCCCAGCAGGACCCCATGGAACCTAAGAGAGACACTAGAAATATTTGGGTTGCTATCAATTAGACTAAGCAGCTGAAACCAAAAATTAAGATTCTTTTTCCATAAAGAACCCTAGTGTTACTGCCCTACTTTCGATGGACCAGATGTCCCCACCTTTACACATGGGTGGCTAAGATAATCTTATTATCAAAGAGCACGTAGGTCTAAGGTGTTCCAACAAATTCAGAAAATCATTAAGAACTACTGGAATCGATTGTTTCTCATCCAGGCTCATCTGAGAGATCTTTGGATGTTAGCTATTTTATGGCTCATTATAGAACCTTCAATGCTTGCTCAGATGGGATTTTGTGCATCTGTTACAATTTCTAGAGCCAGTCATCTACCTGAAAGACAAGACCCGAAAGTCATCCACCTTGGCCCATAATGCCAAATTGACTATTACATAGTTTATCTGGCTACTACGAAGGTAGGTATGGAAAGCAGGTCTAGCTAGCTAGTCATGATCAAATAGATTGCTGCATGCCCTCTATCCTTTGACATTGTCAACTTAACTAGTATTTTGGTTGCCACTTTCCTCTTCGAGTACAGGGTCTCCATTTGTGGGTATATTCCATGCTTCATCTCCACGCTTAAGACTCTCATCATGATGTAATGTATGCTGGAGGTCTACATTAAAATCAATTGCTATTATTAAGGGGCCCTAGTCACTCCATGTGGGGTTCTCAGAATCCAGTACCAATAATGTCTTATAATTTCTTCTGATATGCCAAAGTTAAAGTATCAAATCCCATAAGAATTCAGTCTGTGCCATCCAACCTAGATACTATTATTTCTACAAATACTTAAAGCACTCAAAACTTTATTATTTTATAATTCTGTTGTCCTTCTGTGGCTTCTTTTTGCTCTTCTAGCTCCAGGGAACCCCAGTTGTGTTTGAGCGCTTTATAATAAAATAATTATAACAAAAAGGATATCATCTCTCATCACCGAGCTACATTGCTTGACCGCACTTAACCAGTGAATCATCTTATTTGTTAAAAAATGCCTTATTCTTGCAGCTTCCCTTAGTTAGGGGCTACAAGCCTGTCACTATAACTACACAGGTCCCCAGAGCATTATAATGTCTTCTGCTCCATTTCTTATTCTATTGTTATAGTCTTTTTTCTGTGTCTGTTATCCTCTCTTGCTTCTAATTCCCTCACAGATACATATGTTTGATCCATTCACTGTTCATGGGAGGCTTTTTCATCTTTGGAATGGTAGCCACAGAGGACTCATTGCTGAACCTTTCATGCTCCATGCCCAGTGGGTTGGTATTTCCATTGTCATTGATAAATACCCTCTCCACTTCTACATTGGGATCCACTAAGTTGAGTCCGCTTTCATTCGATTCAGGTGATGATACACTTGATGTATAGCAGAACGTTTAGGTGGGTCATAGGGTATCCAAGGACCATTTTGATGTCCTTGTTCCGAACAACTTTTAACTTTTGACCACTTTCTGTCTAATTCATTCCCTTGGAGCCAAAGAGCACTGAATTACATGTTAAATTTTTGCGAACAGGGGACGCACAAAAACAGCCAAAAGCTCAAGCTGCCTGGTGTCCACTAGTCAAATTGAACAAGCATTTTCAAAAGCCATTTCTTTTGGTGATTGGATCTAGATTTTTGTGCCCTAAAACAATGTTTGCACAAGCAAAATAACTTCAAGAGTACATTTTAGGCAGGTAGACAGAGAAGTACACAGGGTGGTAATCGGGGAGAGATGATAGAGCAATAGATAGGGGAGGAGATAAAGATGTATATAAAGGCAGAGAATTGTGGGGTAGAGATAGATAGAAAGAAGCAGAATTAGAGAGCGTTATGAATAGAGAGGAAGGGAAGCTAAAACAGAGAAGGAAAGGATGAGCAAAGAATAAATTACTTTATGCGGGGTATTGTGGCCCTGGGCAATTTAACTTTGCCCATGCCATAAAACGGCTCTACTATTGCATGTAGCTGCAATGTCAATAACAAATAGACATGCTCTCACAATGAATCAAAGACTCATTTAATCTAGATTACTAGCCACCCATAGACATTTTGTAACACTGAAGAGCATTTATCTGAGAAACAATGCTCACTATGACAGCTCATCACTTACTTACTTATCAACTTTATTCGATCTAAATAAATTAGACCATAAAAGCACATCAAAGAAGATACATCAAAAAAGATACATAAAAAATACAAGACAATAAAAGTCACTTAACATTGACAACAATACGTATTTTAAATAACAGTTCATCTCATTTCTAGTTAAATATTCGTCTATTACCTCGATCAGCTCGCCCGCTAAAATTCTATACATGCAATCAAAAATGTGTGTACAGGAGTGTAAAAACCTCAAATCTGGGTACGCCATACATTCCTATTCTAGTGTCTTATATTGATTCATGTTAATGGAATTATTAATAGAGTCCATATTTTAATATTTTTTTATGTGAAAGGCGAGTTGATTTAACAGACGTGTATCCTATGATCACTTATCCATTACCATACAGAGTTATTCGTGTCGCCTATCAAAATGTTCTTCCTAGCATAAAAAAAGCTCCATAAAAAACTTGATATTCTTACACAGGTATCAATAGTGGGCAGAGTCTGTAAAAAGAGGTACGCCGGACGACATTGGGTAAACAATAGAAACTTTAAAAGGCTTAAAATATAAAGTTTCCTACACTTTTTATAAAATTTACAAAAGAGTACAACATGCATTGTACTCTGAGTCATGTTGTTGTCACAGGGGCATTTATATAAATTTGAGGACCAATCATTGGGTTTGGGGAAATTAACCATTCGATGAAAGATGTCCATTCTGAAGCGAGTCAGGATGAATCGATGCTTTTGGTTAGGTACAGCTATCAGGTCATATTGCATGTCGTAATTAGTTAGAATAAGCTGATTCCTTAGAAAAGTGGGCTTTGATAGTTCAACAGACAACCTTGGATTCTCTAGGTGCGTTAAACATTCAGTTTTTAGATCTTTCCTACTGATTCCTACTAGAGATTCAGGGTTGTTAAAATAGTCTGGGTGCCCCAAGTCCTGACAAAAATGATGTATGTATGTCAGCCATGTCATATATGTGTGTAGGGTTGATTTTAAACAGACCTTTATGATAGAGCGGTTTAGGGCAGTATGTTCAGATGACCAGACTTAATGCCACAACAAAATAGGTTTTATCTTAAGTCAGAAAGAAACAATACTCCCAGCTCTGCATGGCACACGAACGTAGGGACACTTTTAGGTGTGGCAAGCAAAAACCTCAAAAACTCATTTTCCACAAGTTGCAACGCCGTACAATTTGCATGCCCTCATATACCCACTCCATATAGTGCTTTACTAATGCATTTAGCCTTATAAATCATAAGCATCTCTCGAGGGGGATTTGTACCCAACCTGGTGGCGAAATTTCGTAGGGCCATACATGCGCTTCTAAAAAGTAGTGCCCTGGTCTTAATAAAGCAATTCCATGTGCCTTCTTTGTCAAATAAGATCCCCAGATATGAAAAATTATTAGTGAATTCTATGGTAGTGTCCAGGATTTTAATGGCATGACAGATGCCAGTTTTCCTGCCACACATCATTATAAATGTTTTGGATTGGTTCACTTGCAAATCGAGATCCTGCATGTAGTTGACAAAATCATTAAGTACAGACTGCATTGCAAGGAGGGTGCGGGCCATTAAAACAGCGTCATCAGCGTAGAGGAGGGCAGGCACGTGGCGATGACCCACCTGAGCAAGATCTTTAGAATTTAAGGTAACAGCTCATCACAATAGGCAGATCTGATCTGTGGATGAGGTGCAGAGAGGATGTTATAAACGTGAAGTGAAAGTATAAAATCATAATGCTAAAAATCCAAAGGAAGTCCTCTACTTTTGGGCCAGGAGGTAGCAAACTCACAACCATAACACTGAAACGCCCACAACGAAGCACCTATATAGAGCATTGCAGCAGCTGAATGCTGTGATCGAAGCCCACAAGTAGAAAAGATTACAGCATTGATTAACATCATTAATCAGCCTGCATTAGGGGAGAATAATCAATCTCATCCCACATTCCAATACTCAATGAAGCATATACACCTACACACTCAGAGGAAAATACTCACATGGCGGCATCCAACAGCCACTGATCTCTACCTCTCGGCAATGTGGATGCAGCCTGCATCATATGGCTCTACATCCAATTTAAGACATGGTGCATTTCCATGTTGGCTAAGACTGCCTTAACAATTTTTTACTGATCCGCGGTTTATTAAGGCATTTGAGGGAAATTCCAATGTGCCAACTGTCTGGAAGGTGACTGTTGCGCAATGATATGGTGTGTTGGAATGATTGTCACTATGTAGTGTGGTATGCATATCTGGAGTGAAGGCCATTGGCTGGGTGACATTCACACTGAAATTTGGCTATCAGAGTTTCTGCAAAGAGTGTTGACACATGCCATAGTGCAGTTGTATATTTACCTGACAACCATCCATGACCTTGGTGTCTGTTTGCTAGTCTTTCATGTTTAACAATGTGTCAGAGTACAATTGTGCTGTGCATACCATGTAAAAGAATGACAACTATGTAGAGTATTGCATATTTTGCTATCTGACATGGCTAGCTCCTGAAGGAGTGATGGTCCTTGCTACCACAGTGCCCTCATTGCCTGTATGTCATTGGCAATCGCAAACTTAGACTCACTCTCCATGTGTAGTAAGGCAGCGCACACAAACCATAATAGACCCCTAAGTGCCAATCAGGACTAGTTCCTTTTAAGTCTACAAGACTGGATGCAGAGACAGAATACCATTGTGAAAAAAACAGCTCTACCCAAAAGGCAAACCAACTATTGATTGAGACCCTTAAGTCCAAACAGATGGCAATCATGGTCTTATTATGAGCCACAATCTGTGACAGTGATGAGAGCTATTAAGGTGCCCCTAGCTGTCCTACCAATAAAGTTTGTTACTCTTGGGAATCACCTTTCTCCAGAAACCCTAGATTACTTCATTGTTGGAAAGAGTAAACACATGAGAGGTAAAACATATTGCCTCTTTAAAGACAGGGAATCGAAAGGTGTAGGAAAGTGGACTATTATGCAGGCGGGCTAGTTAGGCTTCACTATGAAATACTCTCACAATACCCCAAAATAGATCCTTTGGATTCACACTAATAAATTCCTAGTTCGTTCCTGGTGGAGTGGCATAGTCAATACGTAATTGACACAACTCGAAAAAAATCCGACACCAATTTACAAAAATAAAGCAGATTTTAATATATAAATTTAGACACCAAAAAGAACACAATCGGATTAATATAACCGGAGTTATGGATTTTTGGAGGAAAAATAAATCAGTGCAATTCAACAAAACATTAACGTTGCTGTCAATGGCGAAAAATACTAGTGGCAATCGGTCCCTTGCCGGTCGAGTCCAGTGGAATCTACTGGGAGGCTAAGGTGATGCGGGTCCCAGGACCAGGCCTCGCCAGTCAGTCAAATTATACCTGGCTCGTAGAGCCCAGGTGCAGAAGGGCGCTGGCTGTACCTGGTGCTGAAGCGGGATCCCGGGAAAGCTGGTTTTAACTCTTAGACAGTGCTGTTGAGGAAACAGAAGTCAAAATTTGACAATGGGGCCCCTGAGGTGGTGAGTTGAAGGTGCTGTGGAGTTCCTTCGAGGTGCAGCGTCAAACAAAGGTAGTGGTAGCCAGACTGGCCACCAATAAGCCTTGGCAGCAGCAAGCTCAGCGTGAAGTTAATTTGATGTCCTGGAGTTGGGGGAAAGCGGTAGCCACCTAAAACTTGCTGGAAGTCAGGACTATGTTTCTCAAAATCCTCTAGACCTTTTGCTTTTGGGTGATCTCTCGGTGGGCCTGATGGCCAGTGAATCTTTGGTTTCTGGAGTGGTTGGTGTCTGCGGGCTACAGGGGACTAGTGCCTCTAGTCCAAGGGAGTTCTGGAGTTGCCTTTGGCTCTCAGAGAAGTTCCTCATGCTGGGGAAACAGGTTTCTGGTCCGGGACGAGTTGCAGTTGAAGGCATAGTTTTGCGCTCTTTCTTTGTGCAGTTCCTGAAGTCACAGACTCTGGTCTCTTTTCTATCCTCCGTCGCAAGTCGATTCAGATCTGAGGTTCTGCTGCCAGGGGTGCCTCCTAAATCATAGATTGTGTGGCATTAGGGGTGTTTTTGCTTGTAATCAGTGGGCTACTAGCCAGAACGGCTAATCTGTCCCTGAGGTGACCACATCTGGGAGGGAGGGATGTCACCTTGTCTACCCAGAACCCTTTAGCCTACCACTTTTGAAGATGGCAGAACACTTTCTTGGCTGCACAGACCTGGTACCCCACCCTAATGGTGTGGCTAGCCTTCTGGAGCAGTACACCTCCTGACTACCTAATTTTCCCTCCTGTCCTGGAGCAAATGTGCCTGGTGCCAGGGGAGTGGCTCTGTCCTCCTCTGGGAGACAGCCTGGATGCATATCAGAGGTGGTGAAAGCTTTGAAGCTCACCCCCATGATATGACACTTTACTAGCCATCCTGTCAAGGAGGAAGTGTCACCTCCTTCCCGTCCAGGCCTATGTTTCTGACTCCTGGGAGCCTTCACACTTCCTGGCAGGGGGGGTCAGATTCCTGTCTTGGTGGCAGCAGCCATAGGTTGTCAACCAGGGCACAGGAAATCTGGGGCAACCAGGTTGGCAACCTCGAAGGTAGCCACCTGGGTGCATGTTGTTTGATACCAAAATTACATATTTCAGTGGGACCATAATGGAACTAGCAGCCTCGGGTGCCAGGGTGCTGGTCCATGTTAGCCTGTGGCCCCCTGAGCACCTACAGTAGGCCTTAATGGAAAGAGGCTACTATAGGGGCAGATAAGCTGGCACTTATATGTCCACAACTTTAAAATAATGCACTCTGCCTCCTGGGCTCAGGAGGCCTACCTTAGGGGTGACTTACATTTATTAATAATAGTGCAGGGACCTTGGTACTCATAGTGAGAGCTAAGTTGAGTTGGAGCAGTTTGCCTTGCTCCTGTAGTCTGCAATGGCAGGCCTGCTGTCATCTGTTTACGTGGGTCACTCAGGGTGGCACAATCAGTGCTTCAGGCCCCGGTGACCCTTTTAACTCCCATGCTCTGGGTACCATTCTTACCACTTACCAGGAACTTATTAGGGGGTTAAAGTCTTTGCCAATTGGGGTTACTTATTCACATGTATCCATTTCAGGGAGGAAGCATTGACCCTGGCAGCCTGGCTAGCAGGCTCCAGTGCACTTTCAGAGTCATAACCATCAGCATTGGAGGGAAATGTGTGGGGGTGACCATACCAAAAAAGGGCACTTTCCTACAAAAGGGGACGAATAAAAACAAAGTGCAATTATGATTGAGTAAAGATAGGCAAATATCATAATTAAAGAAAGCATGCATGCAATGCAAATCACAAATTTAAAACCTTATACCTTTTATACATTAATAAAGACTGACCATCCTGTTACAGCACTGTGTACATTAAGCTAGATCCAGCACATTCATCAGTACATAAACACTGTCATATTAGTCACTGCATTTGGCTTTAATTCACAGTGCACTGACTGGGGGTGGAGTATGCTCAAAAACACCATGGGGTCGATTCCGATTCGGGCCGGAAATTTCTCCGACCGAGCCGGACCCGGAGAGATTTCCGACCGAATCGGACCCGTGCAGTCCGACCGAACGAGTCCGATGCGTCCGTATGTTATCGGACACGAGTCGGTCGGACTCCCATTGAACTCAATGGGAGCCGGTCGTACAACGCGTACGCGGGCTCCCATTGCCTCAATGGGTGCGAGGCGGACAAGGGCGCCCCTACAGCGAGTACGCCGCGAAGCGCTCGGCGCATACACGCACAGGTAGGGGGACCCATGGGTCCCCCTGTGTGCGCCTCGCACGGGTACGCGTACAGGGGGTCCGACACGGACCCCCAAGTACGGCTCCGACAGCGAAGTTCGAGTCGGACGGCGCGAGTCGGTCGGAGCGGTCGAGGTGCGCATCGTACTTACCCGGCCGGAAAACGTCTCCATTGCGCGGTGCGGATCGGGTCCGACCGAGTCGGTCGGAGCGGTACGATCCGGGTACGAAGTCGGTCGGAGCGGTCGGGTCGCCCGGACGAGTCGGTCGGCGAGTCGCATCGTACTCGCTCGGCCGGACCAGCGTACGGTTCGGTCGGGAAACAGGCTTTCGCATGGCTTTTTCCCGACCGAATGGTATTGGGTGCGCCTCCGACCGAGATCGGAATCGGCCCCTATGTGTTTTTTGTTCAGACAGAGGGTTCATGTTATAAGTGATGACATCAATGAGGCAACCTCCAGCTAAAAGTGTGCTATATATTCCACCCATCTGGTAAATATGGGGCAGCACTAACCCATCTAACGGATAACTGGATCATTGACTAACAGTACTAATAACACTATCTGGCAATATCACCCCATATTTAGTTCAAGCATAAAATAATGAACAAATAGAAGTTCATCAGTTAACTTTTGCAACATGTTAGGAGCTGTGTTGGGCTTTTTATGCCATGTTGTTATTAACTTAGGATAATTTTTTGTTTGACGTAAAATCATTTTTGGTTGAAATCTGAAAGTTATGTAGCAGATGGTGAATTATGTGGCAAGCGAAACAAATCAATAAGTACATGGAAAGGGCAGTGGCTCTGCCTATAATGCAAGTATATGACACAAATGTATGATGGTACTCCGCATGCGTTTATCAAGCATGCCTTGGTAAGGCCGTCATTAGAACGAACGCCTCTTTAGCACGCATTTGTTCTGCACGCAAGTCGTTATAACGACTTGCCTTAGGGGGTGCTGGATTTTGAAATAGTTTAATTTACTATTCCAACTCCATCTCTGCGCAACAGCTGGGAAGGTGTTGGCCTTTAATTCCAACACCATTCCACCAATGCCCCCCCCCCCCAAGGCAGGTCATTGTAATGACTTGCGTGCAGAACGAATGTGTGCTTAAGACGCGTTCGTTCTGTTGCTGGCGCTATGAAGGCACAGCGTGGTTGGGGCTTCGTCCTAAAGGATGTTTCCATATGCCACATCTAGTGCACTCATGCATTCTGAGAACCTGAAAATTCTGGGCTTTTTGTCTGTTTTTTTTAACTCATGTATGCATTGTTGAAAAACTAAATGTTGACAAAATTCTATCTTTACTTCTCCAGGGTGCTGTATTCTATATTGATCTTCTCTGTTGTGATAATGCGGTGCATTCAGTGTGAAGCAGTAGATATCCCTCTTTCCATCGCCTTGATTATAGGGTGGTGCAACTGCATTTATTTCGCCAGAGGATTCAGGATGCTGGGCCAGTTTTCAATCATGATACAAAAGGTGAGTCTCATGTTGCATGCCCTACTTAGAACACACAACAAATCTGTGTGGGTTACAATCACTTTTATAGACTGGTGCTTTGGAAGAGAAGGCTGCCACATTTAAACTTGGAAAGAGTGCTGTAAGTGGGATGATAAAAATGCTACGAAATCATTAAACTTCACAAAAGAATACCTCTTTTTGGGGTTCTTGCAAATAAATGCTGGAGATAATTCTGCGTTTGATAAATTCTTTAGCAGAACTTTCTTTTAAACCTAAATCAGAAGTAAAAAATGTATTCTGTAGTATATAGTTGGGTACAGGTGCTTTCAGTCGGGTATGGTGAAGTATCTGTCAGATTTCACCCTGGATTTTTACATGCCCACAGTGACAAAAACACACGCACTCTCTCTCTCTCTCTCTCTCTTGTCTCTGCCTTAAAACTTGTTTAGTTTGAAAACTATTGTGTTTTAAGAACCCCTAACACTCCTCTCTTTCCACTGCCTCGTAAGTCCCCCCCTCCCATGTCCTGCTTCTCATAATTTATTTTAACTATGTAGGAGTGTATTGCAGTACCGGTGGCTGTCCATGTATTATGCTTGCCGTGCTCCAAGGCTGGAGTATATGTAAGCCTGTTTTGTCCACTTTTAGGGCTATAGTAACTATCGAAGTGTATGTTTTTTAATTGGAACAATCTTACTTTTTTCTGGGTATGTGTTTTGTATGAGCATGTCCCTCCCAAACATCCTCCGTAAATTTTCCTTAATAAAACCCATTTTTGAGTACTTATTCCACCTTTTCCCACCACTCCCCAGTCCTTCTCACGTTTAATGCTAAGTAGGATACTTACATGTGCAGAGATCTCCGCCACCGAGGCAGAGATTTTCTCACAGAAGAGAGGCAGAGGACTCTGGCAATAGGTTTATGAATTGCATTGTGTAGCACATGAGTCGTACTGCTGTTGTGATACTTTATGTAGAGAGGCTCCCAGTCTTCAGTTTTTACAGATAAATACAGACAGAAAACAATGGGTTTTCTGTCTATATTTATTTTTAAAAGTGGAAAAATGCAGAAAATGTTGCTTGTGGGTGACACTCGATGCTGTCTTTCATGCTTTCCAGGACAACAGCTGGGCAGACGGACAGCATGGGCAGTTATAAAACTGGTTGAGATTTTCCTAAATATAGGCCTATGTTAACATACATGTATTGCTATATTTGGCTGCTTAAATTGATAAACTGTGACAGGCATAAAAGTATGAGTGCATGTTTATCAGTTAAATAAATGTGGAAATATACAATCTTATGACTCCATTTATTCTTCAAACACAAAGTAAATATGGATAAATGCCAATAAGATGTCTAAAAAATAAATATGGATAAATGCAGACGGAAATATTAAAAAAATAAATACCATAAAACCGGGAGCCCTATTTATGTACTACAGAATGCAGTTTGTGACTCTGGCCCATAAGATTAGCACACATATGTGAAAGGTATGAGCACAGAAAAGATGGAATTTAACATAGAATTCTTACATTCAGATTCAACTAATCTGGATTTGCAGAGTTTGCTCTAGTAAATTCCAAGCATGTCTGCAGAGAGTCCATTTGAAGTACCAGATTTTCAGCAGTTATTAGAATGATGTAGGGGAGATGTTTCTCATCCTAGATGAGTGTCACAGTTTCTGACTCGCAAAGGTGGCTATGCATAGGAGTTTTCTCACTCTTGGAGTACACACAACTTACCACTGAATTCCAAGAGTAATTTAGGAGCACTCGTGGGTTTATATTGGAGCAAGTGAGGCATAGAAAATACAGTCAAAGTCTTTATCATTTGGTCTGATGGTTCATAAATATATAAATAGCGAAGGCTCACATATTTTAATCTTTGTGAGTAATTGTAGGAAAGTGGGTTTCTGTTGCAGTAACACCCCCACTTTTTGCCAGACTACTGATGCACTTTTACTTGGTGTGCCCTGGGTCCCTGCCAATCAGCTTCCCAGGGCTTGTGTTCTTTCCCCAAAACTAAACCCAATTGGCCTCTCTGGCCACAGGTCAGCCCCTGGTAAATGGTACCACAGGTACCCAGGGCACTGTGACCGGAGAAGGCCTCTAAGGGCTGCAGCACTTATTGTGCCACCCTTAGAGGTCCTGTACCACTACACTCACACACTGTCTTTGCAGGCTGCGTGTTTTGGTGCAGAACAAAGTGAAGAGTCGACATGGCACACATCACTGTGTGCCTTCCCTACAACCCACTGCCCTGGCATAGGTCAGTCACCCCTCTAGTTGGGTGCACTATACCAGTGGGGAGGGTACAAGTGCATGAGCCCTGTACCCCTACAGTGTCTAAGTCCATTCTTAGACATTGTAAGTGCAGTGCTGCCATTAAGAGTATAGGGTGCTGGGAGTTTGTCATTACGAACTCCACAGCACCATAATGGCTACACTGAGAACTGAGAAGTTTGGTATCAAACTTCTCAGCACATTAAACCCACCCTGATCCCAGTGTGGGATTCAATGAAAAATGCACACAGAGGGCATCTCATAGATGCCCCCTGAAAACTAACACACCTCTAGTGTCCCGACTGAGTGGCTGCTTAGGCTGCCATCAACAGACATGTTTCTGGACCCCTGGGTCGAGAGCCTGCTGCTCTCGGGGCCTAAAACAATGCACATCCTGGGACGAGGTGCCAAGTCTCCTCCCCCAGGATGGGCAGGGTTCACGAAAGGGAAGCTTCAAAGGCATGCCGCCTTTGTGAGCCTCCCCAGACCACTTACTGCTTTCAGCAACTGGTCTCCACTGGTTCTACCCCCCACTTTGAGCGGGAGAACCGGCGGGAAAAACAAGTGAGGGAAAGCGGTGTGCTCACCTCTGCCAACTCCACCCCTCAGGTGGGGGAGGCGAGCTGAAGCACAACTCTGAGTCCCCGCCATCTTGAGGGTGGGGGGACCTAACCAACCAGGGACAGGCTCCTGCCCCCCTCCCACTGGAGGGTGGCACGATAGGGGGTGTACCCACCCCAGGGAAGGGACCTCCCTGCCCTTTACCTACCTGTAACGCCCCTAAATCTAGTATTTAGGGGACACCCTGAACCTTGCTTCCTCAGATCCAGCCTGACAACAAGAAGAAAAGAAGAAGGACCGAACAGCCGTGCAGCCAGCTAACAAGAGGAAGACGCCCACTGACTTGGTCCCAGCCCTACCGGCCTGTCTCCCCTCGAACCTGCTCCTGCGAAATCCCGGTGTGTCCTGCAGCCAGCTACCTCAAAAACCCCAGAGGACCTGCCTGCCTTCACTTCCAAAGACTGCTTCTCCCGTGAACACCGGATTTGTTCAACTGCAACCTCTGGCAGCAGCCGGAGACCGCAAATCCGCCCCACTCGGCACCCGCCGTCCACGGCCCGAGCTCGAGTGGGCAAACACCACGAGGAGGTCACCCCGGCGATCCTGAACCGAGATCCGGCGACCCCTGACCTGCCTCAAGCCTCCAGCCGACGCCTGCAGTCTAAAACCAGAAGGCCCCCCTAACCGCGACCCGGAGCTGGTAAGAAGATCCGACCCCAAAAGGCACCCCTGCACCCGACGCCCCACGGCCTTGTGTGCCCAAACTTACGGTGCCTAACCAACCCCTACCTTCCCAACTTACCTCTCAAAGTGGTGGTCACACCCAGAAGTCCTTTGTCTCCCTGCCTGCAGTGCTTCTTCAAACCGGAGGTTCTCCATTGAAAATAACAGGGCGCCCGACGTCGAAACAGCACTCTGCACCCGGCCGCCTCAGTGCCTCTGAGGGTGCACCTTTGTGCTACTTTGTTTCCACATTTGCTCTGACCTAAACCCTAGGAGCTTTGCTCCCACAACCCAGTAGCCTGCTTGCCAGCAGCCACCAACGGGAGGCCCCCTATCCCCCATTGGATAACATTGGGCCTCAACACGCTGCACCCGGCCGCCCTAGTGCCGCTGAGGGTGTAACAAAAGTGCATCACTGACCTGGGGGACCCCTGAGTCTAACCCCAGAACCTTAACTCCCACAGTCGATAACTTACCTTTGAACCGATAACCTGTTTTTCCTCCATAGGATAACATTGACAATTTTTCTTCCAAAAAGTTTCTAAGTGTGGAGTTTTGAAATCTAAAAATATTCTTTAAAAATCGCATGAATAACCAAAACGTATTTACTTACCTGTTTGCAGGGAATGTCCCAGTGCTGAATCTAGGTATCCAGCACTGAGTTAGGAAAGTAACGTAAAAAGTAACTTACCTGTAATGTACTGAAAAAGCCTATTCATTTCAATGTACTGTATTTGCTAAGTATTGCAACCTACTGCATCCCCTGTAAATCACACAAAGTACAATTCCTATTGCATTTTCAAACTGTTCTACAATCAGCAACTTATTACTGTAAGTATTTTATGCTTACCTGTGCCAGGCTTGCTTGGTTCTAAAAATAAAACAACAGTATATTTTTTATACAAAAACAATTGGTCTAGAGTTCAGTCCTTGAGTGTGTGAATTCATTTGCTGACTGAGTGTGTACATCAAATGCTTAACACTGTCCTCTGATACTGCCTTACTGCTCGACCACTCTACCACAAATAGAGAGTAAGGTTCTATCTAACTTTAACCTCTGCCTACCTCTGGGGTCACCTGGACTCTATACACACTATACCTCATTTTGGTGCAGTATATATAGAGCCAGTTTCCTACATTGGTGGATCAGCGGTGGGATATACAATTTGCATTTGTTGGACTACTTGGTTACCACCTGATCACACGACAGAACTCTTAAATTGCCTTTAGAATTCTGATTTTTTCAAATTGGCATTTTTTCCAAAATACTAAAAGTTTTGTTAGGGCCTTGCTTAAGTCCCTTTAGAATTTTAGAACATAAAAAGTCACTGTAGTCAGGGTTAGAACTTTTTGTTAGAATGTCTCAAAATAAGAACCCAGCTACTAGTGAAGATAACCATAATGACATACAGGACATGGTTGAGGAGCTTGACCTCACCCCTTACCTTCACTTGTCTTTCAAGGAAGTAAGGTCCTTATGTAAAATTAAAAATCATACCAATGGGTCCCCATCCAACCAAACAAAAGCTCCAGGAGCTGTTGGCTGAGTATGCAAAGGACCACCCCTCTGAACAAGGTGATGACCAGTCAGATGGAGAAGTAGTGGAAGAGGATGACCAGGTAGATCTACCTCCTCCACTGCTTAGGGAGAAAAGGGCTCCAATAGCCCTGACTCCAAGAATCAACCTCTCAGTGCCTAGATCCCACACAGGTGGCTCAGGTTCTGGTGAGGACATTGAGGACAGCCTCAATGAGGAGGACAGCCTTTTAGCAAGGCTGACCAAAAGACTAGACCTAGAGACCAGACTCCTGGCTCTAGAGAAAGAAAGAAAGGAGATGGGTTTAGCACCCATCAATGGTGGCAGCAATCAAAATAATAAGGATGAAGAGCAATCTTATGATCCTAAAATCCCCAAAGGGATTGTCCCTAAATATGAGGAGGGTGATGATATCACCAAGTGGTTCACAGCCTTTGAGAGGGCTTGTGAAGCCAGAAGGGTGAAGAAGACTTTCTGGGGGCACTCCTTTGGGAACTGTTCTCTGGTAACTGCAGAGACAGACTCCTGACCCTTTCTGGGGCAGATGCTGGGTCTTATGACCTCATGAAGAGCACTCTGATTGAGGGATTTGGACTCACAACTGAGAGGTACAGAATTAGATTCAGGGGGGTTCACAAAACCCAAAACCAATCCTGGACTGATTTTGTAGACTACTCAGTAAAGACATTAGGTGGCTGGTTAACTGGAAACAATGTGCATGACTTTAATGGAATTTACAACCTGTTTATGAAGGAACACATATGAAGTAATTGCATTGATGAAAAGTTGCATCAGTACCTGGTAGACCTAGGTCCACTTTCTCCCCAAGAATTGGGAAAGAAGGCAGACCACTGGGTCAAAACAAGGGTAACTAGGACGTCCACTGGGGGTGTCCACTGGGGGTTAAAAAGCCTCCCCAGAGGAAAGACAGTGAACCCCCTAAAGATAAAAGTAAGGAGTCCCAGGTAGCTCCCCAAAAACCTGTCTAGGAGGGTGGGCCCAAAGACACCTACAAACTAAAACAGGGTACCAAGGTAAGAATTGGGATCCCAACAGAGTATGGTGTCACAACTGTCAAAAGGTAGGACACCACACCAAGGACCCTAGCTGTCCTAAAAACAAAGCCCCTAGTGCAGCTCCCGGGGTTACTAGTGTAGCTCCAGGGGTTGCCAGTGTAGCCTTGGAGGATGGTTCCTCAGATGAGGAAGTCCTCTTAGCCTTCAACTGGCAAATGGGCCCAAAAGGTGAGCTGGAAATTCCAGAGGGGAGTAGACACTTCCACCACCTACTAGTGAATGGAATCCCAGCCACTGCCCTGAGAGATACCTGTGCCAGTCACACTGTGGTGCATGACAGATTGGTACTCCCACACCAGTATGTCCCAGGGGAAACAAAAAGAGTAAGGACTGTCCCAGAGGGTGTCACTGTTAGGCCTGTGGCTGTAGTGCTCCTAGAAGTAGCTGGGACCTGTAGATGGAGAAAGGTGGTAGTCAGTAAAAACCTCCCCCTTGATTGTCTCCTGGGGAATGACCACCCAGAGGTTGGTCTGAGCCAAAGAGAGGTACTGGTCCAATGCCAGACCTCACCCAAGAAACCTGGGGGCTCAACCTGCAGTTAGTACAGCTAAGCCCCCAAAGAAAAAAAAGAAACAGTGTAGGAAAGGTGGGCAACTGTTAGCCACAGTTCCAGTGGGCCAGGGAGATTCTATCCCAGTAAGGGAGAACTCCAAAATTGGCACTGGTGAAGTCCCCCCTAGCCAACAAAAAGACCTGACTAGTCAGACAACTGTCAAGCCTGAGTTGGTGGCTCCTCAGCTGGCAGAACAGAAGGTGTAAGAAGGGTATTCACTGCCCAGTGTAGTGACCCCCACCCTAAAACAGCAGACAGTCAACCAGAACCCAAAGAAGCCTGTAAGGTAGCCCCTTCACTTACCAGTAAGGAGCTAAAGGTGTGGTTCTGGGCACTGACAGCTGTCAGTAGCCTCTGCTGGGTGTTACCCTTCATGGCAGCACTGCCCTTGGCATGGTGGCCTAGCCCCCTGCCAAATAGCAAGTTAGGCCCCCTGACCCTATTGGTCATGGTGGGGTTGCTCAAGCTGTGGGTAACCTCTGTGGGTAAGCTGGGCTTTGCCCTAGCTAAGTTAGAATTTGCAGAGGTAGACACCTCTGAACCCAAACTAAAAAGATGGGGTGAAGACACTAAAGAGATAGGAAAGGAGCATTGGGAATTAGGTCCTGAAACTGTTGAGGTAGGCCAGCTCCCCAAAGGGACTGACCTGGACAGAAGGATGTAAGGCAGAGTAGGCCCTGCAACTTTCAAACCACTTCCTCTACTCATCCTCGCCTGAAAGACAAGGAAGACTCTCCGAGCTTTGGCAGAGTCTCCTGGCTTTTGGGCTGGGGGGGGGGGCTTGTGTAGGAAAGTGGGTTTCTGTTGCAGTAACCCCCCCCCCACTTTTTGCCAGACTACTGATGCACTTTTACTTGGTGTGCCCTGGGTCCCTGCAAATCAGCTTCCCAGGGCCTGTGTTCTTCCCCAAAACGAAACCCAATTGGCCTCTCTGGCCACAGGTCAGCCCTGGTAAATGGTACCACAGGTATCCAGGGCACTGTGACCAGAGAAGGCCTCTAAGGGCTGCAGCACTTATTGTGCCACCCTTAGAGGTCCTGTACCACTACACTCACACACTGCCTTTGCAGGCTGCGTGTTTTGGTGCAGAACAAAGTGAAGAATTAACTTGGCACACATCCCTGTGTGCCACGCCTACAACCCACTGCCCTGGCATAGGTCAGTCACCCCTCTAGTTGGGTGCACTATACCAGTGGTGAGGGTACAGGTGCATGAGCCCTGTACCCCTACAGTGTCTAAGTCCATTCTTAGACATTGTAAGTGCAGTGCTGCCATTAAGAGTATAGGGTGCTGGGAGTTTGTCATTACGAACTCCACAGCCCCATAATGGCTACACTGAGAACTGAGAAGTTTGGTATCAAACTTCTCAGCATATTAAACCCACACTGATGCCAGTGTGGGATTCAATGAAAAATGCACACAGAGGGCATCGCAGAGATGCCCCCTGAAAACTAACCCACCTCTAGTGTCCCGACTGAGTGGCTGCTTAGGCTGCCATCAACAGACATGTTTCTGGACCCCTGGGTCGAGAGCCTGCTGCTCTCAGGGGCCTGAAACAATGCACATCCTGGGACGAGGTGCCAAGTCTCCTCCCCCAGGATGGGCAGGGTTCACGAAGGGGAAGCGTCAAAGGCATGCCGCCTTTGTGAGCCTCCCCAGACCACTTGCTGCTTTCAGCAACTGGTCTCCACTGGTTCTACCCCCCACTTTGGGCGGGAGAACCGGCGGGAAAAACAAGTGAGGGAAAGAGGTGTGCCCACCTCTGCCAACTCCACCCCTCAGGTGGGGGAGGCGAGGTGAAGCACATCTCTGAGTCCCCGCCATCTTGAGGATGGGGGGACCTAACCAACCAGGGACAGGCTCCTGCCCCCTCCCACTGGAGGGTGGCACCATAGGGGGTGTGCCCATCCCAGGGCAGGGACCCATTGGTCACTGCCCTTTACCTACCTGTAACGCCCCTAAATCTAGTATTTAGGGGGCACCCTGAACCTTGCTTCCTCAGATCCAGCCTGACAACAAAAAGAAAAGAAGAAGAAGGACCGAACAGCCGTGCAGCTAGCTAACAAGAGGAAGACGCCCACTGACTTGGTCCCAGCCCTACCGGCCTGTCTCCCCTCGAACCTGCTCCTGCGAAATCCCGGTGTGTCCTGCAACCAGCTACCTCAAAAACCCCGGAGGACCTGCCTGCCTTCACTTCCAAAGACTGCTTCTCCCGTGAACACCGGATTTGTTCAACTGCAACCTCTGGCAGAAGCCGGAGACCGCGAATCCGCCCCACTCTGCACCCGGAGTCCACGGTCCGAGCTCGAGTGGGCAAACACCACGAGGACGTCACCCCGGCGATCCTGAACCGAGATCCAGAGACCCCTGACCTGCCTCAAGCCTCCAGCCGACGCCTGCAGTCTAAAACCAGAAGGCCCCCCTAACCGCGACCCGGAGCTGGTAAGAAGATCCGACCCCAAAAGGCACCTCTGCAACCGACGCCCCACGGCCTTGTGTGCCCAAACCGACAGTGCCTAACCAACCCCTACCTTACCAACTTACCTCTCGAAGTGGTGGTCACACCCAGAAGTCCTTCGTCTCCCTGCCTGCAGTGCTTCTTTAAACCGGAGGTTCTCCATTGAAAATAACAGGGCGCCCTACATCGAAACAGCACTCTGCACCCGGCCGCCTCAGTGCCGCTGAGGGTGCACCTTTTGTGCTACTTTGTTTCCCCATTTGCCCTGACCTAAACCCTAGGAGATTTGCTCCCACAACTCAGTGGCCTGCTTGCCAGCAGCCACCAACCGGAGGCCCCCTATCCCCCTTTGGATAACATTGGGCCTCAACACGCTGCACCCGGCCGCCCTAGTGCCGCTGAGGGTGTAACAAGAGTGCATCACTGACCCTGGGGGACCCCTGAGTCTAACCTCAGAACCTTAACTCCCACAGTCGATAACTTACCTTTGAACCGATAACCTGTTTTTCCTCCATAGGATAACATTGACAATTTCTAAGTGTGCAGTTTTGAAATCAAAAAATATTCTTTAAAAATCGCACGAATAACCAAAACGCATTTACTTACCTGTTTGCAGGAAATGTCCCAGTGCTGAATCTAGGTATCCAGCACTGAGTTAGGAAAGTAACGTAAAAAGTAACTTACCTGTAATTTACTGAAAAAGCCTATTCATTTCAATGTACTGTATTTGCTAAGTATTGCAACCTACTGCATCCCCTGTAAATCAAACAAAGTACAATTCCTATTGCATTTTCAAACTGTTCTACAATCAGCAACTTATTACTGTAAGTATTTTATGCTTACCTGTGCCAGGCTTGCTTGGTTCTAAAAATAAAACAATAGTATATTTTTTATACAAAAACAATTGGTCTAGAGTTCAGTCCTTGAGTGTGTGAATTCATTTGCAGACTGAGTGTGTACATCAAATGCTTAACACTGTCCTTTGATACTGCTCGACCACTCTACCACAAATAGAGAGTAAGGTTCTATCTAACTTTAACCTCTGCCTACCTCTGGGGTCACCTGGACTCTATACACACTATACCTCATTTTGGTGCAGTATATATAGAGCCAGTTTCCTACAGTAATCAAGAGCATTTCCATTAATAATTCCTCCACAAAGTACTTTAAAAAAAAAAAAATTATAAATCTTTTTATTGAACATATTACAATAACATTACACACTGCACAGTCCCAGAAGACGGAGTACACATTAGTATCTCTTGAGGGTTATATTGATTCCACAGTTGTCAGATTCAATAATCCGTTTACTCATCCTTATTCTGCAGGTTCTAGATTATCAAGGGAAAGAGGGAGGGGGGGGTAGAAGAGGCGGCACAAAGTACTTTTAAACGTGAAAGTGGTGCACTTAGCGTGGGTAAGTGCTACAAACAAACACTTTTTGTAGTTGGCATTTGGAATGACATTAATCCACATAGAAAAGTACTTTCCATCTGATGGAAAACAGGCAATCGAAATAAAGGGGCATCTGCACATTTCCACTAACACTTCTCAACAAATTTTCATCTTAGCAGGAAATCTGAAAGCATACCAGTAGGGTAAAGATGCATACACCTGTAAATCTGCGAAATTCTTTAATGTCCAGCAAGCATATTTGGGACTTTAATGAATTCTCCAGAGCCAGAAATGTCACCCGTTCCTAGGCATCCTCTTATGCCTGCATAGATTTCCATGGGTTTTGTAGGTCAGGCCCACACTGTCTTTATCTGTCTTTGATGGCACACATTCATTAAATCATATATAGAAACTGAAATAGATGTTGGAGGAAGACAAGACCACCAGACTAACCACATCTCCCCGTTTTCCTGCCTACTGACGCCCCAGAGACTTAATTTAGTCTCCGTCGTTTTTCCTCATGTTATACTCAGTGCTTAATTTGCAAAAACCTAAGTGCCAGGGCTCTCGTCAGGAGGCCACTGCACCTTGTGCCACAAATTGCCCCTGCCAGTCCTGCCAATGATAACAGTAACAACACAACTACTAACCATCACACTCCTACAAGTGTGACAATTCGGACTATTTCAGGCCCCCAAAGCTATAAGAATGGCTTGGGTGGCAGGTAATATTCATTTTCAACGTATATCGAGTTAATAACTAACTGTTTTTGTGGTCATCTCTAAATTAGCCAGACAGTGCAACCTTGTGGCAGACTGTCACAGGCCCGGGGCTGACAATTAAGTTCAGGTGCTGAGCACCAGAAACCACCGGCTCAAATTAAGCTCTGGTTATGCTTAGATTATATGCACACACAGATACTCTCTTTCACCCGAACCCTGTAACATGCATAGCTGCCTAGAGATTGGTACCAGATGGGGCAATAAAGCCCATCTCTTTGGCGCATTATCCTGCCTGCTTTGAATTGGTGTGACATAGGGGCTAGATGTACAAATATCTGGTTGCAAAGTATTTTTACTTTGGTAAAGATATTTAAGAACAACCTATGTACTAATAGGTGGATTCTTAAAAATCGAATTTGTGTCAGCAGACCAACATGTCTGATTGCAGTTAAATAAAGCAAACCTTTCTTTTTAAATGCAGTCAGTTTTTATCAAAAGAAACGGGGCTACTTTTAAGAAGGATTTTTTTTTAAGTTTGTCAAATAGTAGTGATTCCCTGGGCCACTTCATATTTTTCAACAATTGTTTTTGCACATTTCCATTGGGGAAGGGGTCCCAAAAGGAACCCATCCCCTTTGCGATTTGGTTACTGCTTCCTTTGAGGTGTTGGTAAAATATCAATGTTTTGCAAGCGGATTTCGTTTAATTTAGGGTTACTGCCTTTCCAAGAGAAAAAAAAGGCATTTGTTGTGGTTTTAGGAGTCTGAAAAGGATGGGACGTAATACTAAATATGACTAATTAAAATCGTGTGTATTCATTTGTAACATGACTGATCTTCCTTTGTTTACATTAATTATTAGTCATTGATCAGTAACACCTCTCTAGAACACATTTCAAAAGTGGTTTCTATTCATATTTGATGTTTGAAGTATGTACAGAGAAAGGATAAAAATTTCGGCCTTGGTGATTTTGCATATTTTTGTACCAGCAGGGACATCAAAATAGCGGTGGTGCCAGTAGAAAAACATTCAGGTAGCATTACGGTTGCAAAACATTGACTTATAGCATACTGATTCGGTATTTGCAAGGGACGCCAACAACACACCCCTTCCAAATACCAAATCGGTATCCATTTCTAAACACATTTAGCAATTCATAAACGCTTTTGTGAATGCTAAATACGTTTAGTACATAGGGAAAAGGGTTTAACAGTCACAACCCTCTGATTAAGGATTTGGATAGTTTGTGAACTCTAAAACCCTTTGTACACTTGGCCCTTTCTCTTGCAGTACTCCTGGCTTATACATGGATTCTAGTGGTAAGCCATAAGTGTTCTTGCCTTACTCTTTGAATTCAGGAGTAGGGCAGAGGTAACAACAAGAGGTATAACAAGACACAGCAAACTCATTATAAAATACATAATAGTGGGTATTCACTCACACACAAAGATATTGACTAGTGAGTGGATGACCTTTTGTACACTGGGGGGGTGGATGACCTATTGTACACTGTGGAGGGGCATCCCCCCCCGTGTACCTCTATTTGTATGTCCCTCTAAACTATGTTCAAAAACCTATCTTGTAAGATGCTGTAGAGCAGCTGGATTCAGCACTTTCTGTTACTAAACGGTTTCACATCAGAGGTAGATCTCCAATGGTTTTCGCCTTCCTGTAGTAAACATTGATACACAAAAGAGATCTTCCACAACCTGATTCAGAGAATCGGGTTGTCTGGAAATTTGAATTCAACAGTGCATTTGTGAAAGTGAAAAATCTGCCAGTAAGACGGATAGTCCATATTTGCAAATTTAGAATTAGGGATGCCAAAGTGGGCTTTTTGTGAGGGAGTAGCCATGCAACTCTGATAAATTGAGTGAATATGTACAAACTCACAAATTGTGGATACTCACAATTGTTTTGCAGATTATTTGCCACTCTGAATATGCCTGTATAACTACTTATGTGAAGAACAGGAGTAATTGCATTTCCAGGGTGGAAGTGGGGATGGACCATCCTCACATTGAGCACAGAATAGCTAAAAATCACTCAGTGTTGTGCGTCTATTTACAGTTTCTTAAGTTTGTTTTATGCGTATGAGTAATCCAGGAACTCTATCTCTACCATAGATTTCCTTATATTCCTGAAATTCTTCAGAGCTTCCAAAAATTCAGAAATTGACTTCAAGGATAGTACTAATCCAATAGGAGCAACAACATGACTTTTCATTGTGGTCTTGTGAATAAGGACCCTATAATTGTCTTGCAAGCCTAACTTTGAAATGTATCAGGAATTTGAATCAGAGTTTAAAAAATTGAAGTGATATATTTAAAGAATAGAAAATAGTTTTTCTTGACAGCACAGTCAGAATTATAGAGATCTTGATTACACTGTAAACTGCTTTTTTTAAGAACAGTCACGGGGAACTCTAATATAGAAATATAACTTTATGCCAGGTTTTTCCTACTTATAATAAATACAATAATAAATATTACTGTTAAGCAAATCATTGGCACTCAGTGTATCAACTTCAGAGGAACGAAGGACAGAGTCAACCCTGCTGGATGTGAAACTATAACTGCAGGATGCATACAAACATCTGTAGCGAGTGTTTCAAACACTGAACATTACTTATGATTTAAAAAGAGGATCAAACAATATTCTTTAAAAGAGAACTTTGACTATAGTCTAAAATTACTTGTAGTTATATGGAGCATAAGCTTCAGTAAGTTAAGGACTTGTTAGTACTAAGACTAAATGCATAAATCAATCTAGAGTTAAAAGCATAGTGGGATAAAACCTTGTAAGTGAGATGCAGGTAACAGTTTCAAAACCTTGCCAAGTTATTGCAGCTCTTCATGTTCTCAGATGAACGATGCCAGTACATCTGCATTGTTGTAATTATTTGTATACGGAATGTTTTATGCAAAATACTTTGCAAAGCACCAGTATTTGAAAAATAAATGGAAAACTTTTTCTTTTTTAAAACAATAAGCCAAGCTCAATCAATCAATCAAACAGGATTTATATAGTGCTGCTAATCACCGTTAGGGTATCCAGGTGCTGAAATCCATGTTGCTTGGGTGGAATCTGTTTAACAGCCAGGCCTTGAGTTCCTTTTTGAATTCCTGAAGAGAGGGTGAGGTCTGGAGGTAGAGGGGAAGGCCGTTCCAAGACTTCGCGGCGAGATAGGAGAAGGATCATCCTCCACTGTTGCTTGAGTGGATGAGAGGTGTGACCGAAGTAGAGGGAGGCGGAGCGCAGGTGACTGGAGGGCTGGTGGAAGCTCAGGTGGTGGTTGATGCATGCTGGTCCTTGATTGTGTAAGGCTTTGTAGGCTTGAGTCAGCATCTTGAATTGACAGCTCTTATGGGTGTCAGTGGAGCTTCTTGAGGTGTGGGGTGATGTGGGTCAGTTTGGGGAGGTCGAGGATGAGTCTGGCTGCTGAGCTCAGAGTGGTCTGCAATCTCTTCAGGAGGTGTGTGGTGATTCCTCTATAGAGTGTGTTGCCGTAATCCAAGTGGCTAGTGACGAGGGCATAAGTGACGGCACATCTGGTGCTGACTGGAAGCAATTTGAAGATCTTACTGAGTATGCAAAGAGTGAGGAAGTAGGGGGAGGAGACTGAGTTGATTTGGATTTTCCTGGTAAGTTTGCTAACCAGGATGATGCAGATGTTCCGGGCATGGCCTGTGGGAGTGGGTGAGAGTCCTAGTTCGACAGACCACCAGGAGTCCTTTTACGGGGAGTTGATGTTCCCGAAGATCAGTATTTCTGTTTTGTCTGTGTTGAGTTTGAGGCAGTTGTTTTGCATCCAGTTGGCGACAATGGTCATGCACGGGCGGAAGTTGGCCCTCGTGGTGGACGGGTCTTCGGATAGAGAGAGGATAAGTTGGGGGTCATCTGCGTAGGATATTATGTTCAGTCAGTGGGTTCTGATGATGTTGTCCGGGGGGGTCATGTAGGCATTGAACAGAGTAGGGCTGAGGGATGAACCTTGAGGGACACCACTGATGATGTTCTTGGCTTCCGAAGTGAAAGGTGGTAGGCGGATTCTCTGGGTTTTTCTGGTGAGGAAGGATGCAATCCATTTGAGGGCGTCCTCCTAGATTATGATCTAACTAAGCCTCTTGATCACGGTGTGATGGGACACAGTGTTGAAGGCTGCTGAGAAGTCAAGGAGGATCAGGGCCGCGTCTCACCCTGGTCTAGGAGGTTTCTGATGTCATCAGTGGCTGCAATCAGGGCAGTTTCGGTGCTGTGGTTTGTACAGAATCTGGTTTGGGATGAGTTCAGAAGATCGTTGTTCTCCAGGTATTCCGTGAGTTGGTGTTTCATGTTCTTTTCGAGGACTTTGGCAAGGAAGGGGAGCAGAGAGATAGGCAGGTAGGTCTTGAGCTAGTTGGGGTCAGGGGATGGTTTCTTGATGAGGGGTTTGACTTCTGCATGTTTCCATTCTTCTGGGAAGGTGGCCGAAGTGATAGATGTGTTGAAGATGGCAGTGAGCTCATTGCTGATCGTCCTGCTTCTGAGGTTGAACATGTCATAGGGATAGGGGTCCGTGGGTGCTCCTGAGAGAACAAAGTGTATAATGGCTGTGGTGCTTTGACTGGTGAGCTGGTCCCAGGCGGTAATTCATTGTTTGGAGTTTGCGTCTGTGGGAGCCTGGAGGCTGAGGATGTCGAAGGCAGCAGGTTGGGGTTTGAAGTGTTTGTAAATGGTGGAGATCATGTCTTGTAAGAAATTTGCAGGGTGTTGCAGAGTTCTTGGGACGGGGTGATGATGTTTTCGGTTGCTGAAGGGTTGGAGAACTCCTTGACGATGCAGAAGAGTTCTTTGCTGTGGTTGGAGCTGGCTTCGACGCACTTGGCTAGGGGGTTCTTTTTCATCCCTTTTAGGAGTTGGAAGTAGTGGTTGAGTGAAGTCTTAAAGGTGGTGCGGTCTGTAGGCTCCTTGTTGTTGCGTCATTTTCTTTCTAGTTGCTTGCAGTTGTGTTTTCTGGTTCTCAGTTCCGAGGTGTACCAATTGGCATGTTTGGTGGATTTGAAGAGGGCGACCCTGTTGGAGCAGTCAGTGATCCAGGCGGTGAAGTTCAAAACAGCTCGTTCAAGGTTGGTAGAGGTTCCCGGGTGGGAGGTGTTGAGGGCTTCAGTCCATTGGCTTTTGAATACTTTGTTCCAGCTGTTTGTGGGGTGCTGGGTGGCTTGGTGGAGGTGCTGAGGGCTCCAGTGAGGGTGAAGTGGACGATTGCACGGTCCGTCGAGGTGATTTCGGTGACATGGCTGTACTTGACTCTGTCGCTGGCTGGGAAGATCTGGTCGAGTGTTTGTCCTACGTTGTGTGTGGGGTTATTGACCAGTTGGGTGAGGCCAATGTTTTTCATGCTTTCAAGGAGGTTGGCTGAGTTGGGATTGTTTGGGTCATTGAGGTGAAAATTGAGGTCTCTTAGGAGAATGTAGTGTTCGGTGTTGATGGCTTGTAGTGCGATGAATTTGGGGATGACGTCGTAGAAGTCAGGGTGTGGTCCTGGAGGTCTGTAGATTGGGGTGCCTCTGATGGTGGTATTGCCATCTGTTTATAGTTGGAAGTTGAGGTGTTCCATGATCAGGGTGGTGTCGTCCGCGGTGGCAGTGCAGCATGGTTTCTTTGTGGATGATGGCGATTCCACCTCCTTTTTTGCTGATACAGTCCAGGGGCTGTATTACGGAAGTACCCCGGGGGCGCAATGGGTGTCAGCACTCGCTTTGTGTGCCCTCTGGGCACTTTGGTATTACAGAAGGGTTTGCAGATGCTTGTGCAGCACCTTCTGTAATACAGATAGCGCTGGTGCACATAGAGCGCCAGCGCTATCACCACAGGGTGTTAACTCATTTGCATTGGGGTGTGGCCCCATGCAAATGAGGAAATCCCTTTGCCTCTGCGCCTGCACCATACTATAGATGCAGGTGGAGAGACAAAGAAGCTGCGATGGCAGCCCTCTGGAGGGTGCAAAGGGGGTTCTATGGACACCCCAGACATACCCTTGCAGGCAGGTGCAGTCACTGACTGCACCCACCTGCAAGGGGATCTCTCGGCCCTCTTAAAAGTGCAGACTGGTTGCCACCTGCACTGTGAAACACGGAGTGGCTGCTTCAAAGCTGCTCCTTTTTTCACTTGAATGCACTGCCCCCAGGCAGCCAAGTTCATGGCTAACCTGGGGGCAGAGCATTCAAGGTAACTTTCCCTGTTTGCGCCCATGCACTTGTTTTAAGGTGCGCCGTGGTGCAAATAGGGAAAATGCACCCTATTCATAATACGGCCCCTGGTGTGCTATCTTATAGCCATTGGGCGTGACCATGGTGATGTCGGGCGCAGATGATGGGTTGAGCCAGGTCTCAGTGAGGAAGATGATGTTGGGGGTGAGGGTGGTGATGGTGTTGTATATCTCGGTGGCGTGTTTGCAGAGTGATCAGGCGTTGAGCAGGAGGCAATGTGGAGTTGGCCAGGCGCAGCCGTGGTTGGCATGGGGGTGGTAAATGCTTGTGTGGGTGCTCCGGCATTGCAGGAGAAGAGACAGTGCTGGCAAGTGAAAGGTCCTACTCTTGGTCGTGGAGAGATGCAGCAGAAGTTGTTGTTGAGGTGTCTGGAGTCCAAGGTTACGAGCTCGGTGCTGGTGTAGCTGCAAGTGACTGGTACCTGCCATTGGGCTCACAGTGTGAAAATGTGTTACCCGTAGATATTTTTGTTCATAAAGTATAACGGTACTTTGATCAACCAATTAACAGTGATCCCTGAACAAGTACTAGTTATTGATGATTGGAAATGCATCATCGCCTTCATGGAACCTGATTAGAACAATTGAAATGTAAATTGTGTGCATTTCATATCAAACACAGAGATGTCCAAAGGAATATGTGTACAACAAATCCAGTTTACAGAAGCAGAAGCCACATCCTTGCATCTCTTTTTCAGTTTTATATAGTGCAAACTCGGGCCACAGGCATTGGAGTGCTTTCCATGAGCACCAGTTACTTTACAAAAGCTGAGATTAAATTCTTTAGGCATGGGGAGATTAAGGTATTTACCCAGAAACACAGGCTGTTGAGATGACGCCAAGATTCGAACCTGGTTCCCCACCTCCAAAGTCAGCAGTTCTGGCCTTAGCACCACATCCTCTCCTTCATTCTGTTTCTCTACAAGTTAGGTGATGTTGCACTTGGCCATGTCGGCAGTGTCACCCTCAGACTTTTTGCGTTCAAATTCCTGTTTTCTGAATCCATTTATGTTGACTTTTAGGACTCCACACAATTTACCACTGCTAACTAGTGAAAAGTGCATGTGATCTCTCCTTTAAACATGGTAAAATTGGCTTACACCCAATTGGTACATTTAATTTACTTATAAGTCCCTAGAAAAGTGATACTACATGTACACAGGGCCTGTAAATTAAATGCTACTAGTGGGCCTGCGGCATTGACTCTGCCACCAACTTAAGTAGCCCTGTAAAGATGTCTTAGGCCTGCTATTGCAACCTGTGTTTGCAGATTTAGACTTCCATTTCAACCTGGGAAAATAAACCTTTTTCCAGGCCCAAACCTTCCTTTTTAATACATACGAGTCACCCACCCCTAGGGTAGGCCCTGGACATCTCAGAAGGCAGAATGCAGTGTATTTAAAACGTTGGACATGAACTTCTTCATTTTACATGTCCTGGTAGTGAAAAACTCTTAAATTCCTTTTTCACTACTGCAAGGCCTACCTCTCCCATAGGATAACATTGGGTTTCCTTATTACATTTAAGATGGAATAACTTTCGATTGGGAGCAGGTAGAAATATTGAGTTTGGTGTCATTGGAATTGTATTTAAAAGCCCTCTTTAATGGTAAAGTCGGATTTTTGATAACAATTCCGACATGGCCACTTTTAAAAAGTTGGCATTTTCCTGCCTCAACCATCTGGTGTTTGCTGCCTGTATCCTGGGTCACATGACTAGGAGTAGCTGGTAGTCAGTCTTTCTGTATTGCTCCCAGACAGTGAGACAAAGGGAAGCTTGGTGTTCGCAGGATGAGCCACCCTGAGGTAACGAGGGGGAGGAGCTGTCACCTACCATACTTCCACATCACAAAGGCCATACCTGAGCACTGTCACAAAGGGGGTTGACACTATTCTATTGTGACCCCAGACAATCTGGGGCTGTCGCAGGGCGGCAAAAAATTCCAAGCACCTCTGGGGCGTAGAAACCTCTATAAGTTTTTCCTACATCAAAGTGGGCACCACGTATAAATATTGGACTTCAGACCCCAACTCTTCAGTACACTTCTGGCCCTGTGGACCGCTGTGCTGCTGAAAGAACTGCACTCTGCTGGACTGCCGCCCTGCTGTGCTGATCTGCTTCCCTCTTTCCTGGACAAGAAGGACTAGGCCTGCATCTCTAAACCCAGGACCCCAGAGTGACTTCAATGACTAGTTGGCTGGCAAACCTGATTAGAAGTGTCAGGGACAGACCAGCCTTCCAAGAACCTTGAACCCAGCATCTAGACTCTGCCATCTGAGAGTCCTGTCCTCCCAGGTGGTGCCACCCAGTCCTGGACCCTTGAAAGTGGGCCTGAAGGTGCTCTGCCAGCCCATCTGTGGATTCAGCAGAACCAACGCATCTCCAGCAGAAACTGCGCACCGCCTCTGCTGCTCGATACATCACCCTTGGAAACGACGCATCGCCTCAGCTATGTGAACTTCCCTGATGCAAGGACTTCACATCACCCATTGCAGCCCATCGTAATCACCACTGTGCAATGCATCTCCACACAAGGACTTCGCCTCACCTGACGCAGCCACCAGAACCCCCGCTGGGCAATGCATCGCCATACAAGGACATTGCATCACACTTTGCAGCTCTCCGGAACCGCTGCTGCACGACACATCTCCTCGCCCAGAACTCGCATCTCCTCTGCTGCGGAACGCATCTTCGGCCTGGGACTCTGCATCTCTTTGCAACCAGGATTGTGGCGCTTGGTGCTTTTTGGGCTATTTTCAGTGAAATCTTTCAACTTGCATATCACCAGTTTTACTGATTGGATTTTTGTTGTTTTGGTCTTGATTTACTTATTACATTTTTATCTAGTTTTCTAAATTGGTGTGGGAATTCTTTTATGCTGTGTTGTTAATTTATTACTGGTTGAAGTGCTGCATAAATATTGTACACATTGCCTCTAAGTTAAGCCTGACTGCTCTGTGTCAATCTACCAAAGTGTTGAGCACAGGTTAATTTGGGGTTTGCTCGTGACTTCACTCTGACATGGATTGTGGTTGCTGCTTAAGTATCGTTCCCCCCCCACCACCACTAACACAATTTTTTACAAGTGACTGCGGTTCTTTACATTCAGAAAACAGTAGATCGAAGCTAGAAGTAAAGAGTCTTAGCCTGGACCCAGAGTCAAGTCCCATAATCAATCTTTGCTGAGGTAATTAATGGTGATAACTTGGAAATTTATAAACAGTTTAACCCTTAACTTACGACACAGATCTCCAATTCCGCGCCAACTCTCTCCCTCGGTCGACAAATCTTTGCCACTGTGTTAGAATGGAGCACAAATCAAAATTCATCATCTTACAGCAGTTTAGAGTTCAGTCAATGATGAGAGGTTTGGTAAAGTTTTAAAAGCTTTATTCATCCTTAAGGGGTTAGCAATAGTTTTTGTCTTTTATTCAGATTAGTCTGATATATCCAGTTACAGAAATATCATGAAAAATTTGGTTAGAGGTAGCTTGGAAAATAACAGCGTGTTCCATAGAGGAAATAGTCCCTAGCTTAATCTAAAAGGACCTAACCTAGAATGAAACCCATAAAGATTTTCTTTTGGAAAAGAGCAAGGGTATTTGAGCATCAAGCTAATAGTTGCAAGACAGCAAACTCCTCATTAAGAACAGTTCTGGAAAACTCTGATTTCAGAGTTCCCCACAGTTGCAGTAGTAACCGTTAATCCAAGTTAAAAGGAAATTAATCACAGCAGTAGCTATGATTTAGCATAAAGATAGAAAGACTCCTCACGAAGGGTAAGGAAAACAAGAAAATCACTGTTAGCAGTAGCTTACAGTAATTCAGGAAAGCACAACAAGGTGCTAAAGTGCATGGCAGGGTAGATGTGCATAGAATGCATTCACTTTATAGCTAGGAACAAATACTATATAGAAAGCACAAAATATATGTTGCAAAAACGGGTGCTCAAGTCATTTCAAGCCAATGAAGAAGGATCTTCCGATGGTCATTTGCCTCTTCTCTCAGTTCCCACTGAAAGCATGTGAGTTGACATAAAGTTATCTGGTGACTGCTTAAAGCTTTACACTGTAGATACTTTTGGAGAAGGGTCTCACGAGAACCTTCAATAAGCCTATTCTGTTAGTTGTTCAACGTCCCACATTTTCTATTCGCAATGTCCTGGTTAGATCATATGAAACATTTTCTTCAACAAGTCTTAAGTCTATTAAACATTTGTATTTATTACAGCACATTAGCAGTTAACTTGATTCAATACGATTAAATCATATGGTGTGAGGAAAGAAAGAAATACATTTTCCTGATACAGCACATTTTCTGACAATGACACGTACTACAGTTAAATACTAGAATACATCAGTAGTTCCCAAAGGAATTATTTTATTAAAGAGAATGAGAAGTGAGAGAAAGAAGGAGAAGGAAAGAAAAAATGAGGCCTAGTCATGTAAGCACAATGAAAATGGGAGCTTTCTGTCAAATAAAAAGCTGCACGTTTGTCTTTATACATTTAAGAAATGCACATATTCCTACGTTTTTTTTTTTAAGCATTCTCTATGTTATTGTTAAGGTACATTTTAACATCCGTGTAAGGTTAATATTGTCTAAAATGTTCAGCTTTATCAATGGGCTGGCTCACTAGAATCCCTACCCAAAAGGACCAATTGGCCATTGACATTTTTATGGACTGGCTTGACAAAGCAGCTGTTGCCAGACAGTACTGTCAGAATCACCAGGAGAGGAGATATGGCTCTGCCCACATGTTGGGAGCCAGGAGTACATGTTTTGATTAAGCAGAAGATGTGCACTTCCACAAAAAAGTGCTTACCCTCCATACAGGTGTGATCATATTATTTATTTATCAAGCTGCCTGAACTTGAACTTTCAGGGGCACACATTAGGCACTGTAATGCTGTTGAAGTGTCTTAGAAAAACTAGGTAATTCATGGTCTTTTTCTCTGGCAGCAGCTCAGAGAGAAGGAGGACAGTCATTACCTTACAGAATTTTTAGGTCTGGCTTGACAGTGCAATTGTCCCTTGACCTTTTAACCTACATCAATATTATTTTACAGTTATTTACTTCCATACAAATACATATCCATTCCCATACTATCTTTTTGTAATGCTTAACATTACCATACAACATTCAATCAAAGCCAAACCTCTTGGCATTGCTAATGCTTGTATTATGATTCATGAATACAGTCCTGTGCAGAGTTAAGTGTGTACCTTTTAAACAGTTCAGTGTCTTAAGGACAGAGGCACAGGTCTGCCATTCACCCACCTACCCACCCATTCATGATGCTGACTCTGAAAGCAAGAGGTGCAGAATGAAGCTATGCACCCTTTTTTTTACTCGCTCCTGTGAGCTAAAACATGAGTTGTAGATGAGTTGCAGACAGCACACACAGGGCCGGACTGACCTTAGCGGGCACGGGGCGTTTCCCCGGTGGGCCGGAAGGGTGGGGACCGGTTTTGTACCGTTGGGGGTCCGTTTTTGTTGCTGGGGGCCGGTTTGCAGCAGTGCTGCAAATTCGGCCCCTTGCAACCAAAGCGCAACAGTAGTGTTCCCGCCACACGCCACCCCCCTCCCTCGGGGGCGGTCGGACGTAATTGCCAGGGCTGGTTTGCGATCCCAGACAGGCCCTGACCGTACACTCTGATTCAATGAGCAATGTTTCCCTTTCCATGTTTTCACCACCATCCACATTAACCAACTCACAAACCGCCAGCATTCAGTGAATCGAAGGACCATTAAGCCTCACACAAACACACACAATCTCACCCATAAATTACCAAGCCCTTGAACTCATATAAATGCATGACCTATTGTTTTTCCAATCCTTGATGATGTCCTGCTCTGTGTATTGGGAAATGTTTTAAGTACACGTGCTCAAGTGGAATGCACTTTTTAGGAGTACTTGCTTGTAAGTGGCCTCTGAAGATCATTGGTTGCTTGACAGAATACAACTAATCTATATTTTTTTCCCCTATTTTCTATAGATCATCTTCGCTGATCTTCTGCAGTGGTGTACTTTAGTGTTCATATGCGTGGTTGGTTTTGCGTCTGGTAAGCCTAATGTTCAATTAAAAATGTATTTTGTTGGTCCTGAATAAAATCCCAAACTATTGTAACGAAACAATTTAAAGAAAAAAAGATCAGCAAAAAAAATTCTTTAACTGAAAGGTTCCTCTCGTTTGCCATTGTGATGACGTGTAATTCACTGAATGAATGTTTTCTAAAAAGATTATTGGTGCTATTGACTAACATATTTCAAGGCCGTTAGCGTGGTGTGCAGCTCATCAATTTACTTTTTAAAAAGACCTGCGGTTTCAGAACAGAATTGGACAATGCCGCACAAATGACTGCACAACGCACAGTTAATTAGGCTTAGGTTTTTGTCCAATTGCTTTTTACCCCCAGGTTCTTCAAATCCCGCTCTGTAAAAATAGTTCTGAACGATCTAAACCTCCAATGGCTCTGTGTGGGTTTGCAGGTCTTATACTACAAATTTATGACAACATTACACCACATTTATTCAACTAGCTTTTTCAGTTTTCTAATTTTTATGCCTCGAAATTTATTTAGTGTGAATATTTTCTGTAAGCACAAGTAGAACCACTGCTTGTTGTGTTACTAATATTGGCTAACTAATGGTATGTTTTTTTTTAACCACATTATCAATTGAGTGACTTGGATGTACACAATGCTCATAAGAAAATACCCCATTTGAAAGGAATAAGCAAGCCACAATAAAGCCAAGAATACTCCTGGCCCACTCTTGGAATTCAGGAGTAAACCAGAATTACTGTTCTTTGTAATATCTTTGTGAATTACATGTTTTGTACTCATCGCTGGCAACCAGTGCACCTTTATCAATACATGAGATCAATCTTTTCTGCAGCAGGACTGCCATGCAGAAGGATGCTTTTCATTTTTTTTTTTGTGGTTTGCCGCATTTTTTATTACCTAAAGTCATTCTTTCTTGAAGCAGCCTAAGTTTGTATTTATTTATTTTTTTACATTATTAAACAGAGCGACCTTGGCGCAAAGGCTTTAGTGATCTTTACATGCGCACCAGATGACATTAGTTTTTTTTGTGGTTTTTTTGGGCACGGAGAGATTAGTTTATTTGTCAAATATTACACTATGTTGAGCCGATGCAGGGACTCGAACTTGGTTACCCAGTTTCATACCAGCACATTCGCCATTTGCAAGTTATGTTATTGATAGATATTGCGCAATCATCTTCTGGGCCCATTGAGGGAAGGCCATTTACAGAACAATTCTCTTGAAGGTTTTAAGCCGGAAAAGCCCACACCAGCATGCCAGGGTTTTTTTTCCAGCTGAGAATAATGACACAATGTCCAAGAACTGAGCATCTCACCATTTACTGGGTTCAACTGAAGTGAATTTTGAGCTGCATAGTATCCAGCCAGCAACTCTCTGTGAGTTTTTATTGGTGAACGATTATCACACTAAAGCTATCTATGTGCCATTTGTGTGGTTAACTTTAAAATAAGTGGAAAAATGGGCTGAGAAGTGTGTTATCCCAAAAATCATTTTTACGTTTCAATTATTTTATTGTTGCAATAAAGATATGGCAATATGTGGCATCTGACTCAGCGTCAACATTCTGACTCATCAGCGTCAATGCAACATTTTCCATATAACAAAGAGAAAATAAATGCAAAAAAACAACAACTCCCGCCTCCCTTCCCCCCCTCGGGTGCCTGCCCATCCTAGTGTCCAAACCATCTATGAACCTTTCTTGCCTCCCAGGGCTTGAGAGGTGTCTATTGGGTGGGGGGCTTCTGTTAGATGTAGTAGTCTGAGATATCGAGGGCAGGTAAGTTCAGTGAATTCCTGCGAGAGAAGTGTAAGGAATGGATGCCATGTTTCCCGGAATGCATCTCCCTCTGATTTCGCTGCTGAAGAGAGGCGCTCCATGCCTAATAGGCCCCAGATCCTATGTAGCCAGTTGAGCCTAGTCGGAATCTTATCAGTACCCCAGAGCGCTAGTATAGCTTGGTGTGCAGCTCGAAGTGCTAAAGTTTTTTGCCTGCCTCTTCGTGACGTAAGCGGATTGGTGAGTGGATTCGGGAGGCCCAAGATAATATATGAAGGGAATCTGGGTAGCCAGGTGGAGAAATGCATATCAATTTCTGTCAGAATGCCCTCTCAAAATTGTGTCAGTTTTGTGCAGGCCCACAGGTTAATATGCGTAAGTGTGCCCTCCTCTGTGAGACACTCCAACATTTGCTCTCTCGTGCAGGGTCTATTTTGTGTAGGCGAGTAGGAGTTAAGTACCAGTAAGAAACTATTTTCACTGCTATTTCAGTGCTTGTAGTGTTGGGGGCTGATCGACGAGCTCTATGATAAATGTCTTTCCACTCCTTCCGGGTCAGTTCTCTACCCAGCTCCATCTCCCAGTGTTGTTGAGCAGCTGATTTAATCTCTATCTCTGGGCCCCTTAAAATTTTGTATAAATCCAAAACCAATCGCCTATCTGAGGTTCTGCTAAGAAGCCTTTTTTCGAATGTAGTTAGATGCCTATGTGCTGCTTCTCTGTTCTCCTGATTCATAACCCAGTGTCTAACTTGAGTGTAATTAAATATTTCTTCTTCTGGGAGTAAGCCTTCTGCTCTCAAGGAACTGAACGGGATGGGACCATTGATGTCGAACAGATGGCCTATCGATCTACACTTGAGCTTCTGCCAGGCCTCAAATTCCCTCTGTTTCATTCCGGGTATAAAAGCTGGATTCCCCACTATAGGGGTCAGGGGAGACGGATGCGATGTAAGGCCCTTCTTTGTCCCCACTGAGTCCCAGACCTTGAGAGTAGGGGCCGTGATGGCTGGAAGATAGAAGCTGGGAGCACGACTAGCCTTATCCAGGAAGGGGATCTTCCACATTGGGGAACCCACTAATGCCCTGTCCATAAACAACCACGTTTTCTCTGACTCTGGCCGGGACCACTCAACCAGGAGCATAATCTGTGCTGCCTGGAAGTAGGTGACTATGGATGGGATTCCCAGGCCTCCCTCCCCGGGGTCTCTAATACTGAGCTCCCTTCGAGTCTTTTGTTTGCCCATGCAAAGGAGTGGAAAGCTCGCTGCAGCTCCTGTAGCGCTCCGGGTGGAGGCCAGAGCAGCAGAGTCAAGAATATGTACAGTATTCTTGGCAAAGCTGTCATTTTCAAGGCTACGATTCGCCCTAACCATGATAACGCATATGGGTGCCATCTAGCTAAGTCTGCTTTTGTCCGACTCACCAGGTCTTTAGAGTTAATCTTTGTGGTTTCTTGTATAGTTAGTGCTAAACGGATCCCCAGATACGTAACAGCTGGTTGCCATGGGATTGAATGTGTCTGAGATAGGTGAGTTTGTGTCTCCGGAGCGACCGACAAACTCAACGCCTGTGATTTAGAAATGTTATTGTGAAAGCCAGATACTTGGCCAAACTGCTCGATTTCTGCTAAAAAATCGAAAGGGTCACCTTTGGGTCATCTAGTGAAGCAATGACATCATCTGCATGTAATGTGATGCAGTGGTCTTCCCCCCCCCCCCCCAAAGTGGATGTCTCGCACATCCGGATTATCTCGAACTCGTTGAGCGAACGGTTCCATATATAAAGCAAAAAGCAATGGGGAGAGAGGACACCCCTGCGTCGTTCCTCTCCGGATTGGAAAGCTACCTGAGGTCCTGCAATTCACCCGTACCGATGCTGTGGAAAGCTCGTAGCCAATCCGCAACCACGCGCAAATTCTGTCCCCAAACCCAAAGTGACTTAGCACCGCCCTTAGGTATGGCCAGTGCACTCTATCGAAAGCCTTCTCGGTGTGGATCGCTAGTAGCATCAGTTCCTGTTGTGAGCGGGGAGCTTTATCAATCAAGTGGAGGAGGCATTTGGTAGTGTCTGAGCATTGCCTGTTAGGGACGAAGCCTGATTGGTCTGGTGCAATTAGTCCCGGCATGAGTGGGGCCAATCGGGCCACTAATATCGCAGTGAGTATCTTTGCATCTACATTCAGGAGTGATATGGGTCTATAAGACCCACAGGCTGCTTTATCTTTGCCCGGTTTTGGTATAACGGTGATGGAGGTCTGAAGCATTGATGGTGGGAGTGTGGTCGCATTAACGATTGTATTGAAAACTTTGGTCAGGATGGGGGCCAGGATTGTGCAGTATGTCTTATAGAATAAAGCTGAGAACCCATCCGGTCCCGGAGATTTGTTGAGTTTCAATTTCGATATTGCAGTTATGACCTCTTCAATTCGAATAGGGCAATCTAGTGTAGTTACTTGCTCGGTTGTTAATTTAGTTACTGTAGCTGTTTCTAAACAAGAGTCAATTAGCTTGAGGGGAATGTCTTGGGCTGTATATAAGTCCCTATAGAAGCTGCCAAATCTATGTGCTATCTCCTCGTCCTTAGTTATTTTCCCCCGTCTCAGTTCTCAATGCCTCCACTGTGTTGGTTTGGCGTTGCCCCCTTAGTTTAGAAGCCAGCAATCTCCTGCATTTGTTTCCCCCTAAGTAGTAGCCGTTTAAGTTGCAAAAGTGAGTATTCTGCATGGTCTAAGTGCAGTCCCGCCAATTGCTTTCTTGCTATCTCTAATTGCCTCCAAACCTAGGGGGCAACATTGCGATGGTGAAGACGCTCTAGTTCCCGCACTCGGGTCTGGAGCTCGTCGCGTTTCTCTCTACTGACCTTATCGTCAGCTGCTGAGATAGCTATTAAGACCCCTCTAATCACTGCTTTCAAGGCATCCCAACACCATAGAGGGGCTCGTCTCAGAGTGGTCATTAAGCTCCAAGTACTCTGTGTTCGCCTTCCCTACCTGTTGAATCGTCTCTGGACAATGGAGCATAGACTCTCTCAATTGCCAGACACGGAATGTTCTCTGTTGAGATGGGAGTGCCACTTCCAACTGGACCGCTGAATGATCCGATAGGGATCTAGGCTCTATTTCATTTGTATGCACCGCCTGCTTCACCTCCCTAGTGCCTAAAAAATGATTTAATCGCACATATGATTTGTGTGCGTGTGAATAAAATGTATAGTCTCTCATCTCAGGGTGGGATTCTTGCCAAAGATCTCTCACTCCTACTTCCTTTAACCACTGGGCCCCTCCCTCACTGATCGCCCCTGTCACTCCCTGCCTCTGTGTCGATCTGTCTAGGTCATTATTAAATACCAAATTCAAATACCCCCCGAGCAATATCCAGTTGTCTTGAGCTTCTAACACCTCCCTCGCTGCATCCTGTATGAAGTGTTCCTGTCTTTCATTAGGAGCATACATTGACCCCACTAATAGCGTGCTTGTGCTGATATGGATGCAATACCCTAGAAGGCAGCCCCTTACCTCAGCTACTTTTGTTCCTATTTTCCTCTGAAAAGACCGAAAATACAATATGGCCACCCCTGCAACTTTCTGAGTTAGTGAGGAGAAAAACTGTTGTGGGAAAGCTCTACTCTTGAGCCTATGCCAGTCCCCTCACAGTAGGTGAGTTTCCTGTAAGAGGCATATGTCTGTTTTTGCATTTTCAAGATAGGAAAGGATCGCCTTCCTCTTTGTCGGGTTATTCAGCCCTTTGACATTAAGTGTTAGAACCCGTAGAGTTTGTAAGTCCGTCATCGTATGTGTATGTGTTTGGAGAAAGTCCCATGTGCCTCCTGTCGAACCCCCCCCTGCATTCTTCACCCAAGTAGGTGTGATCAGACTAAAATATAGGTGTTGAAGCAAATTAACTATCAGGCACCCAAAAACAAACCCCAAAACTAAACCCATTGTAAACCAAATTCTCTGGGTTGGGAACAGCAATCGAATCACCATACCCTTACCAGCAAGAAAGTCTATGACTTGGGGGTGGTGTGGTACATCTTAGTGTCCTCCGCTCCGTCCCAGGCCCCACCCCTCACCCCCGTTCTGTTTGCCATGTCACCTCAGGCTGGTTCATTGTTGCCTGTGTCTTCTGTCAGCTTGGCCAGGAGCGCCTTTCGTTCAGATGCCATTGTTGCGGGGTCTGGACCAGATCCTCTGCTGCCCCCGGGTACTTTCTTCCAACGCTCTCTATTGTCTTGCCTCTGGAGGCTGAGGGAAACACTTGGCAGAGGATTACCTTGGAGATCAATTTGTAGGAGGTCGGCTGCTTCTGTGAGGGAGTGGAGTTGTTGGAGTTTGCCCCGCCACTTGAAAATCAGATGGAAGGGGTGGCCCCAAGAATAAGGTATTTTCTGATCCCGGAGGAAGCTAGTGATTGGCCGGAACTCCCGTCGCTTCAGGAGTGTTGAGACTGCAAGATCTTGATATAGGTAGATAGTTTGTCCTTTAAATTGAATGTCGGATTGCTCACAAGCCTTTTTCAGGATTGTTTCCTTGAGCTGGAAGTTATATATGCATGTGAGTATATCTAGATCGTGCTCTCCCTCAATTCCAGCTCCCCGCTCTGTGTGTTCTGTCTAGGCGGATGGGCATTGCCGTAGCACCTCCTAGAATGTGTGTGAACAGCTCAGTCACATATGACTCTATATCCGCCCCCTCTACGTTCCTGGTGGCTCCTCTGATGCGGATGTTATTTCTCCGGGAGCGGTTTTCTAAATCCTCCGCGTGGGCTTGGGGATCCAATTGTTTCTCTGATAGTCTAATAATTTACTGTTGTAATTGTTGGATCTCTTCATCTCGTGAGGTGCCCTGCTCCTCTAAGGTATCTACTCTCTGGCTGATGGATGTGACCTTTTTGCGAACTGTTTGTAGTTTACCGGCTAGATCCCGCTTGACTGCTTGTAGATCTTCCTTGAGCCCTTGAAATAGGGCTTCTAGGTATGGGCAGGTAACGGGGGCCTCCATATCTTCCTGTGTCGGGGAGGAGGCTCTACTTTGCCCTCCCTTGGTCTCACTTTCCTGTGGCCCCCAGATTTTGCAAACATGTCTTTTCTGGAGCCACCCTTTTTCCCTCTTCCACTCGCCATCTTGCCTGGTGTTGAACTCCGTCTTGTATCTTCTTTATCGGCTGCTTAGTGCTGGTCCTTGAGGGGAGTCTCTACTTCTCCCCCCAGCTTCTGTCCCATTTAGATTAGCTCGTGGCCCTGGTCTGCGTGGCAGGTCAAGGATAGTGAGCCGTCTAATGGTCCATTTTTATTGAGTATTCCAATTAGTCTCCCACTTCAGGCCTGGTATATCTCCCTGGGCCTCTCATATTTGATATCTCGCCTCGGCTCACCTCAGGTGAGACTCCTGATTGTAAGTCCCCGGCTCTCAATTGTCGGCCTCAGCGGATCTCCCTTCTCCCCGTGTTCAGTGTCGCGGTCGGGCCTGGTCCCCAATGTGATGATGTCAGCCCCCCAGTTCTGACTGCCAGGGGTATGCCCCAGTGCTCTTGGTGTGGTGTCCTCCTAACACCATCTATCCACTTCCCTCTGTCCGCTCCGGCGTTATACCGCTCCTTGGGCCTCTTTTGCGAGTGGTCCGACCTCTCTTTTGGGGGGTGCCTTTTCCCCTGAATTCGGACAGCTCATCCCCTTCATTTTACGGCCAATCGATCTCCTGTCGGCTTCACCCCTTTCCCCAGCTTTCTCAGGGCGAGTTGGCCTGTCAATGCGGTGTTTTAAAAAGGGAGGGTGGGCTGTGTAGATCCCTTCTGTGGATGTTCTGTACATGCACCTATGGCTGTGTGTTTTGGTGAGAGCATTGGGGCCCCCCCAACCCCTCCTGCTTCCTCCACCCCAATGGCCCCTGTCTGGCCTCTGTCCGGGCCTGGGTTGTACTGTAGGCCAAGGCCTCATCGATCCGGGCCTCTCCGCTGCAGTCCGTTGTCCCCGCTCCACACTGTTGCTAATGCCCCCTGGAGCCTCTCCTTCTGTCCCCCGGGTGCGAGCTGTGGTAGGGTCAGGCTAGTGCTCGGCTACTCTCTGCCTTCGTAGCTCCACTAGGCGTATCCGTCAGGCTACTACCGGGCTGCGGATCGCCATCAGAGCAAGGCCCTCGCCCTTCTCACTGCTGCTGCCATTCGGGCCTGCTTCCTTTGTTTCGCCCGCTCTCCCAGTTGGAGCTTCCCCTGTAGGCCAAGGCCTCATCGATCCGGGCCTCGCCGTTGCAATATATTTGTCCCGGCTCCTCACTTTTGCTAATGCCCCCTGAGTCCCTCCTGCTGTCCCCCGTGTGCAGGCTGTGGTAGGGCTGATCTAGTGCTTGGCCACTCTCTGCATTCCTATCTCCACCCGGCGTTTCTGTCGGGCTACGACCAGGCCCCGGATCGCCGTCCGAACATGGCCCTCGCCCTTCTCACTGCCGCTGACATTTGGGCCTGCTTCCTTTATTTTTCCCACCCTTCCAATTGAGGGCTCCCCCGCACCTCCTCCGGGCATCTGCTCGCCTGAGATTAATCCCTCTTCTGGAGGGGAGAGCCTGCAAGGCTCCATCGTAAGCCTCTCCCTGTATCCCAGGGCTGCGGCAATGTACTTGTATGCTCCTTGCAGTGCAGGTCCCGGGGGCCGGCCTCGTCCCACTGTGGTCGGCACTCCGCTGTCACTTCTGGCGCCTCTCTATGTTCCGGATACCGCGCCGTCCGGTGGTTCACCTCTCTTTCGTCGCTGTGTGGGGAGCCAGCTAGTCGCACATTTTCTCCGGCGGCTCGCTCCGCTTCTGCCCTCACTCCCGGCCGTGTCCTTCTTTGTTCGGGGTCGGGGCCTTCCACCGGTGAACACCCACTGCAACGAAAAGATAACTTCGCGGTGCTATTACAACGCGGGTACAACATCGCAAAAGCGTTTACATCGTAAGGCACAGCAACGCTTAGACGTTTACATCGTAAGGCCTAACATCGTAAGCCACAACAACGCAACTTTCCGATAACTTGCTGCAAGGTACCTTCTCTTCCGCTGGCGATTCCTTCACCCCCAATTTCCCTTAAAGCTCTCGTTTTTAGTGCCTATTACATTAAGGGAAGTACTAATTAAAAGCCCTTAAGGCAGCTAGCGAACACACACTGGCAATATGTAAAGTGATACAAATTTAAAGGGACATAATTAAAACGTGTGCATCGAAGGTTTGAATATTTGAGGAGCTAGCTCAGCATTTCATCTTTCAGAGAGGTTGACTGAATGAGTACAGCTGTGGATGGTAACGCGAAAACTCATTATGTGGAAAACCATAACTCGGTGTGGATCATTTCAAGCTTCAGGGGAACCTGTGGAAATCGGTGCTCACCTGCCAGTACTAATTAGTGGTTCTCCCGCCTCATTTATAAGGTGTTGGGAAGTGCTGATTGACTTGTGCCAGTCAATCAAAGACAGTGGCACAACTAGAATTGGGGCAACCCCTTCCATGAATCAAGAGGTCTATGTAAGTCGGTCCTTCTGATAAATATTTCCCGGCCACTCGATTTAGTAACGGATGCAGAGGGATGTCACTGAGGAAAACCTAAATAAAATCTCATTTACTGACTTTAGGTATATTCCTTTAACCTCACCCGTGCCAGAAGGATCGCAGATATATAGCAATTCATTTTTCACACAAACAGATGAATTCTATGCAGAGGAAAAAGCACTTGATCCAATGGGATGAGTAATGCATTAGTTCCGATGTTATGGCTCCTTATTGTTTTTGCTATACAGCCCTCTTTCTTAATGTTATCTGCATGCCACAGCTTCACCCACAATTTTAAAAACATCAAATCAAATGTAAAAACGCAATCAGGAGATGAATGAATAATTTCACTTTCCATACACAACTAAAAGTTCTTCGTGTGCTTACTATTATGAATTCGACTGCATGGTATCAATATAACATGCATTTTGTTTTTTTACAGACTTTTATATAGCGCGAACTTGACCCGAATCGGGTATCAGAGCGCTTCACATAGCACCGGTTGCATTACATGAGGACACATTCATTTTTTGTTAGGCACTGGGAGATTAAGTGATTTGCCCAGAATCACACGATGTTCAGCATCATTGCGGGGACTCGAACCCAGTTCCCCAGATTCGAGGCACACCGCCCTAGCCTTAGGCCAACTCCTCTCCCCCCTTGCATTGCTCCATTTTACAAGCACTGTGCAAAGAGGGACCTCCAAGAAGATGTACAAAGGTTGCTTCTTTTCTCCAGATTCAAGTTACACCTGAATGTGGCCTCATAAAAAATACATTCTGCCCCCAGCTGGAAGCAGCTGCAGGGACCGCAGACCAACATTGCAGCTTACAACAATGGAGAGTTTACAAAGGAATTCATACCGCTTTGTGGGTCGCCGAAACGCATTTTCGGAACGGGAAAATGCAGCCCTGTTATATGTGTTGTGCTGCTGTGTGAGACGCATTTTGGTGCTCTGCGTGAGTGACTAGAGAAGTGTGCTTTGTTTGTCTTGGGGCAGAGCGCCTAGCAGTATGATGAGAAGGCGGTGTTCGTGATAGGTGTGCAAAATATTAATTTAATTCGCCAGTGGTAATAATTTACTGTCACAGACAGCTGGGAAGGTTAGTTGATTGCCTTTCCTGATTGCCAAGACAAATGGTGACTCCTTTGAGTAGGCATGGGGCCAGCTGCACAGAATAGTATATGTGAAGGGGCCCCAGTTTGGAGGAAAAGCCACAAGGGCAAGAAATGTTGTTGGAAATCTTGTAGCTTCTTGATTGGAGATGAAGATAAGCAGTGATGTGATCAGCAAGGCACCACATTTCCCTATCTTTCAGGTGGGAGAAAAGCAGCATGCATAATATCCCAAAATAGTATCCTGAGAATCTGGCTACTGGAAGCAAAACCCAGGGATATAAAACAGAGTAGCAAGTGGGTTGCAGCGCATCTTCCTCTCAAGGTACAACATCGCTGGAGACACGGTCAGCGACCCCTTTGTACCCCCCAATAACTTTTTCACAACAGTGGTTTTTTTTCTCGCAGAAATGTAATTAAACAAATTAAACAGTCGGGACGATAGAAATGGAACATTTAGCGTCGTGGGGGCGAGCGGGGCGGGGGTAGAGGCAGGATCACAAGGAACGCGTTGTATTGGCGTACGATTTCCTTGTCTGCGAGGTGATGTACTCGCCAATAGGAATCAACGCATTGGCGTTGCAACGCCGTGCGATGTGAAAGTTGCCGATACTGTGGCATGTGCGATATTATATACGCGTGGTAAAAGCACGCGGCGGGATGGTGTGCGATTTATCGTCATACATCCCTTCCACCACACCCCGTCCCGGCTCTATTTCGGGTGCTGCAACCGTGTAAAACAAGCTAATTTTCACTTTCTTGTTGTTGCTCTGTCGAGCCCCACTTCTCGACCATCGGGCTTGGTCGAGGCCAGGCTGTAGCCAGGGCGGGAGGAGGTTTTCGGGCTCAGCGAGGACAGAGCGGAGGAGAGATGCGTCTCACTCCGTCACCATCTTGGCCACGCCCCTCTCCCAAAAATCATTTTTGACGGTGGAAATGGAAAAAAGCAGCCTAGCTACAACCTGTTGTGAAATATTTTTATTTGAGTCCAAACACTTTTTATTAGTTGTTTACATAATCAAACACATGAGACAGTGTGGTGAACAATCAAAGAAACAGCTTGTGCATGAACATTGAGTCAATACTGCAATCATCTGTGGACTTACTTCTGTGCCTCAAGCTCCCACGTTCTATCCAGCCCCATTCAGAGTTTGTCTCTTGCGAGACATTGCACGTGTTCAAAACATCTACTTTAAAGATTGCTGAGTCACCCTCTATTATGTAACCTAACTAAAATTTGCATAACATGGGAGCGGGAATAGTGCCAACACTAATACAATGGAATAGAGACATGGATAAAATCATGGTGGCGGAGAAAGCAGCGCTTATAAATAGGAAGTGCCCTCGTAAGTGGGTTAAGGTGTGGGGAAAATGGAACACACACAGAGGGGACATTTGTACCCCCCCAGAAGACGAGACAGATTCGGAGGAAGACATGTAAAGTTGTGAAAATATATATGTATTAATGTAATATGACATACCTAGATGAAGGAAAGAAAAATGCATTGTGACTGTACAATAATACTGCAAATCGGCATTGTTAAGTTATAAATTTTGATGAAAATAAAAATTTATTAAAAAAAAATAAAAAAATTTGCATAACATGGAACACTAATGGAGCACAACGTAAACACTGTCCTCTATCATGTTCACCTCAGAGTTTATTTTTTAACATTCACCTGGCATTTAACGTAGAAGGGACTATTCAGAGCGGTTACTGCACTTGCGGATATGGGACTATGGGACCGGCAGAGTGAGGGGTAGGTCGACAGTCACAGCGACAGAGCTTTGCACGATACTGCACTATTCAGTGTCAGCACCTGCCAGTACACGTTGCCATACAGTTTTGACCCTAATTGGGTGATGTTCAAGGTCTACAGGTACCACTTTTTAGGGTGCTGTAAGGGTGGTCACTAATTTTCACAATCTTTGGAACACCACCAAAAAGTGTAGATAGATCTTATATCGGTCCTGAAGAATTGCCGTCCATTTGACTTTTGGCAAGAAACATGTTGGCCTGATTCCATAGCGTAATACCCTGTAACCTTAGAACAGGGGCACGCTTACAACTTTTTTAATCAGGATAGTGGCCACGTTCATTAAAGTTTTTCTGAGTGGACCACTATTTCCTGTTTTAGTCTCACATTTTCACATCTACACTCATTAGGGCCCTCACACGCACTGCACCCAACAGCGAGGAAAAAAGATCTCCGCTAAAAGGCCCCATTATGGGTGCCGATCGGGTATTGCAGCGCCGACCCGACGAGGAGCAGACCCAATGATGAAGCAAGACACCTAGCTGATTGGGTGTGTGAGGGTCTTTTTCCGAAAGGAGGATTACTTTCTCCTGCCCTGAGTGAACATATGTATTACTCTATACACACATCTACCTGTACTAAATAGGAGGAACAGCATACCATTCTGGTTTATATTGCGTTTGGGCTTGTATGCTGGACCTAGTTAAAAATTAGCCCATAGTCCTTCTTTTTGTAGACACTAGATGATGGAAACACACTTTTTTTAGGGTTATTTGAATTTCCTCCAGTTGGTTCAGAATGTTGCAGCTTCTGTAATGTTTAGGTGTGGTTAATGTACCCCTTCCTGAGTGAGCCTATGTGACATTTAAAGGGCCATTCAGTGAATGATGTGACAATACGTAAGACTTGGTAAAGACAACTCTTCTTTTCACGTCACTGGAAAGCAAAATGCTTCCCCCAGTGGTCAGTATTTTGTGCAATACCAGCCTTTCTGACTTTTTGGTGCCACATCTACCATCCCTGGTGTGCCCTTGCTCAGCAGCCCACATATCTCAGTTTTTGTCTGTGGTTTAAAAACAGTAGGACGGATGTGGTAGCTTTCCTTGTGCTTGCCTCCGGTATCTGGAACAGTTTGCCTGACCTCCCGTCTCACCTAGCCCTACAAGCTTTTCATTTTACCTCTGTTGCAATTTTTTAGGGCATGTTTATGCTTCTTATTACTTTTATTGTCTCTCAGCGCCGTGAAACCCACATGGGTGTAAAAGTGCTTTATAGAAAAATAGCATACTCTGCCTAAGTATTCGTGAGTGAGAATAGTCTGTGTCCAAAGTTTGCTTCACTCAAAAAGCCAAGTTTTTAATGATAAGGCGTTAGCCATGACCTTTTGTTTTCACTAAACATATATGTATAATTTACTTGCCTAGAGCGGCTTCCAACCAGCACTCTTCATCCATTGGTCTGTTTTTGTGTCATTCACATTTTTCTTCCACCCACTATTCACTATACAGTGTAGGCACAGGGTCAATCCCATTCAGCCACTGACTAACTTGACTGTGAGTGAGGGCATACTTGCCTTTCACAAGAAGCACATCCACACACAAAGTAGTTCCCTTTGATGCCAGGGACTGCTATGGCAATGTGTGCTTATCAAGATATAAAAAAAAAAAAAAAAAATTGAGGCAGTGTTTTTAGTTTTTCCAAAAATAACGTTTTGCAAAAACATGACCAAGTAATACAAGCACTGAAAGCCAAAAGTCTGGCATCCAGTGCCAGATATACTGGCTTTACCAATGCTTGCTTTTGATTGTGGCAGCAACAAATATTTTTTACTACTTTATGTATATGAAGGTAAGAATAAATGAGCGCACAAAGTGTTCCCTACATTTAGAGCTAATGAACTAACCTAGAAGGAGCTCTCACTTTGTGCTCTGTCATCTGTAAACAAGTGGACAGAACATACATGTGCACATCCTCCTTTCAATTAATGAATCCTAGCGCTCAAAAAAACTTTTCAAGGACCTATGCAAAACAGATCCTGCCTATATCGCTTTAAAGGAATGCGTCAATTACCAACATTTTGTAATGGAGCTAATTAGAGTGCGCTCCTTTCACTTTTAATTGATACCTGTCCTTGCATGTGAATTTATGGAGATTAATGGAAATGAGAGGGTCCTAGTAATCGCATGCACTTCTATAATACTCTGTAATTATTACCATGTAAGGACAAGCTAGCTGGATAGTGACCTGAAGAGGAACGTATGCAACCAATGGAAATAATGGAGAAGAAAGGAAACACATATAATGGAGAACTTGTTTTTGCTACTTTTGAGGGTGCTGACTAACTGATTAGTTTTTTTATTTTTAAGTCAGTGCTTAGCAGTAGTTATTTTGTTTATTTGCTCTTTCCATCTTGTTTATTTGTTTCTTCTCTCCCAACAGCCTTTTATATGATATTTCAGACACTGGACCTATCGCAGTACTTGTACTTTGAGAACTACTCGATGACCCTGTACACTGTGGTTGAACTGATGATGGGCTTGATTGATCTGCCTGTGCCCAGTGACGTCGCTTCCCCGACCATCACCTACATCGTGTACAGCCTCTACATGATACTAGTCTACCTGCTGCTACTGAACATCCTCATTGCAATGATGGATGACACATACTGGAGAGTGGCGGAAGAAAGGGAGGAGTTATGGAAAACACAGGTACGAAAGGCCTGGTACTCGAACACTGATGTATTTTTTCGTAGTAAAGAACAGGCGTGAGAAAAGAATTGGACTATTTGAGCTAATTTCTACTAGGATAAGAGCAATATTTAGAAACCCAAAAACCCAGGCAAGAAAACAAGAATGTGCCCTTTTTAAGGGTGGAGCTTTTTCTTAAAGTTATAGACTGCTCAGTAGTAGCAAAATAGAAATTTGATCACAAAGGCATGGCAACAGGGGCAATGCTTGAATGCTGAGAGTGATGGCACCATTGTAGGGGGGCTTTCAACAGACTTTGCCATGACCTTCTCTATCATCCTGCTACTCTTTGCCCCCCAGGAGATCAGGGGAAACATGCAGGCTACTCGGACACAACTTGAGCAGCTCAAGGCTGATCACCACATTCGGATGAAGATGAGTGATGCCTATGATAGTGCTGCCCTCTTCCCCTCCTCTCACTGCGAACTCTGGGCACCTGCGACCTGAACACAGGTCCATGCTAATAGGGTGAGCCCGACCCAGACAGCTGTCATGGGGACATGGCTGTACTAGAGGAGACCACCTGACTGATGATGGAGCCTTAGGTCCTGGCTGGGAGATATTTTTCAGGGCCAATTGATGAGGCCAGATTCTTGGCTCTAGAGTGACCTGATTTGTAGACAGCGCTGGGGAAGAGATGTTCTATGCCTGCTGGTATTGGCCTCCTCTGGTGGGCTAAAGGGGGAGGCCATAGAAGATCCCGTTGGTCTTGTGGTCGTGGGGGAAACTGCCTGATGACTAATTTGGCCCTATGTGGATTCAGGACTTGCGATGTACTCGGAGACGGACCACTTATTGCAGTACTGTGCCAACTACTGTGGACTTAGCAAAGCACCTGGGAAAAAACTGCCACCCTGCTAAGTGGACCTTGCCCCTAGCCAAAGCTGGACCCACTTCCGCTTGCGGCAGAGGATCCCCTGTAGATACATTGCACCCAAAAAGGCTGTTGTGCCTACTTCTGCTTCTGCACTTGTCTGCACCCTTTTGTGCTACAATGAATTGTTGATTGGCTTTTGGGGGGGGGCTATTGCACATGGTGTCTCCGAGTCCAAACCAGTGACACACCAACAGATTCAATAGTTGTTCACCCACTGAACTAGGCTGTGTTGATAAGTTGCACATACCAAAAGGTGGGCAGAAGAATGGGCAGCTCTGAATCAGAACCCTCACTCCTTGAATCATTATTAGTGGCACAAGATACAAGTACAACCCCGGAACAATAGGTGGGTACTGTAGCCATAGACATAAATCTGTAACAAGCAGACTTCAAGAGCTGTGTTCATGCGTGGGCACAGTGGGAAACAAAAGCACAACTGTCATCAGATGATATGACAACTCAACTGTCAAAAATGTTCTTACGTGCTTGCGAGGTGAGTCCAGATTCCTAGCAGCAAAGGTTGAAAATGAAGAAGGACGTTCTCGGAGCAATAGGGCACACTTAGTAGGTATCCCAGAGGAACAAAAAGGCCCAAGTGCAAACAATTCTGCTGAAGACTTGATACTCCATGTACTCAAACCCAAAGGCCACTATACCTTTTTCTCTGTAGAAGAGAATCACAGGGCACTGTCCCCTATGCCGAAACCTGATGATTCCCCAGCACAATAATGACATGACTCCTAAACTACAGCGAAAGGGATGTAATCCTGCAGGCTGCGAGATCACTCCTTTCCCTATCCCATGATAAAGCTAAGATTCTGTTTTTTCCCTGACTTTAACCAGGCAGTAAGAAGCAAAGATGCACATTCAATGTAGTCAAGAATGAACTGAGAGACGGGGCTAAAATACAAGATGCTCTTCCAAGCATGATTGAGAATGCTCCTCTAAGAACACTGCTGGCATTTTGACTCATCTGAGGACATCTGGACTTGGCTTGAGTGCAGCTACTAGACCGGCAGGGAATCTCATGACTGTTGACCTCAAGGAAAGCACTGTGGACAGGGAAAGGTGTGGCTTCATCCGCATCTAAGCTAAGGAGAATGATTGATGCTGGGACACAGGGGAAGGTGAAGTCACATCCAGTCCAGCATGAGGCATGCTGGGTTGTATGATGGAACAACTAGTTCCACAACCCCGCATTCCTAAACCACACGGTCTGAATAACGACCGTGTCTTAACCACGCATTGCTTTAACACGCATGCCTTTACCACAAATTTTCGTGGAAAAGACATGCATGGTAAAGGGGTATACATGGCTAAGGTCGCAGCCCCACCACCGCCCTAGGGTACAAACTTCCCCAGCCCCCTTCCTGTACTAAGGTACAAATACCCCTACCGCCTCCCAACCCTCACGCTGTGTCCTCCCCCTGCCCTAATGCCCAAAACCCTGTCACTTAACCTTGTCCTTTAACCTGACCCTGGCCAGCCCTGACCCAGCCCTAAAACTGCCCACCCTCCCCAAGCCCTAAAAACTACCCCGACTGCCTATTCCCCTCCTCCTGCTCTGAGGCCCAATACCCTAACCCCAATTTAAAAAACTACCTCAACACTCCCCCAGCCCTAAATACTACTCCGACCTCCCAGCCCTAAAAACTACCCCTGAACCCCTAGCCCAAAAAACTACCCTGACCTTCACAGACCTGAAAACTTGCCCCACCCCCAGCCCTGAAAACTAGCCCCACCCCCAGCCCTGAAAACTAGCCCCACCCCCAGCCCTAAAAACTAGCCCCAATTCCCCCAGCCCTGAAAACTACCAAAACTACCTCCAACCCCCAGCCCTAAAAACTACCTCCAACCCCCAGCCCAGACTTGCCCTCAATCAATCAATCAGGGAATTGTAAGCGCGCTACTCACCCGTGAGGGTCTCAAGGCGCTGAGGGGGGGGGGGGTCCGCAGATCTGTTTAGCCGAAGAGCCAGGTCTTGAGGGTCTTCCTGAAGGTGTTCAGGGAGGGGGCGCGTCTGATGTCTGCCGGTAGCTCGTTCCAGGTCTTGGGTGCAATGTGAGAGAAGGATCTTCTGCCTGCTCTGGCTCTGTGGATGCACGGGGTTTCGGCCAGTGCGAGGTTGGAAGATCGGAGGTTTCTTTTGGGTACGTGGAAGTTGATTCTGTCGTTGAGGTATTTGGGTCCGCTGTTGTGTAGGCATTTGTAGGCGTGAGTGAGGATTTTGAAAGTGACTCTTTTCTCCACGGGGAGCCAGTGGAGACTTCGTAGGTGTTGGCTGATGTGTTCGTGTCGGGGGATGCCGAGGACCGAGTCTGGCAGCGGTGTTCTGTACTGTCTGGAGTTTGCGGAGTAGGGACTTGTTGATGCCGGCGTGAGAGTGCGTTTCCATAGTCCAGTCTGCTGGTGATGAGTGCGTGGGTGACTGTCTTCCTTGACTCAGGGGATCCACTTGAAGGTCTTGCGGAGGATGCGGAGGGTGTTGAAGCAGCTGGAGGTGACGGCGTTGACCTGTCAGTTCATGGAGAGTGATGAGTCGAGTACGATGCCGAGGTTCTTGGCGTGGTCTGAGGGGGTAGGTGGCTTCCGAGGGCGGTCGGCCACCAGGTGCTGTCCCATGCAGAAGGGGTGGTACCGAGGACGAGGACTTCTGTCTTCTTGGCGTTGAGCTTCAGGCAGCTGTTGGTCATCCAGACTGCGACGTCTTGCATTCCTTTCTGGAAGTTGAGTTTGGCAGTGGTGGGGTCTTTGGTGAGGGAGAGGATGAGCTGCGTGTCGTCGGCGTAGGATACGATATTGAGGCCATGTTGTCGGACGATGGCTGCGAGGGGGGCCATGTAAATGTTGAAGAGGGTGGGGCTCAGTGATGAACCCTGTGGGACTCCGCAGGTGATTTTCGTGGGGTCGGAGAGGAAGGGTGGGAGTCTGATCCTTTGGCTTCTTTCAGTGAGGAATGATCGGATCCAGTCCAGGGCTGTTCCTTGTATGCCTGCGTCGTGTAGTCTGATGACTAGTGTGCGATGGGAGACGGTGTCGAAGGCCGCTGATAGGTCGAGTAGGATGAGGGCTGCGGAGTGGCCTTGGTCCAGGAGGGTGCGGATGTCATCTGTGGCGGCGAGTAGGGTGGTCTCTGTGCTGTGGTTGCTTCGGAATCCAGATTGGGACGGGTCGAGGACGGCGTTCTCTTCAATGCCCTGATTCCCTCAGCCCAGAAAAAGTACCCCGACCTACCCCCCAGCTACCCGCCAGCCCCACTTTAAATAACCCTGACCCACCCCAGCCCACAAAACAAACCCCGACCCCCCAGCCTACAAAAGTATCCCGACCGACCCCCACAGCCCCACTCAAAACAAACCAGACCCACCCCCCAGCCCACAAAAAACACCGGACCCTCTTAAAATAACCCCGACCCACCCCCAGCCCTCTAAACAACCCTGACCCCCCAGCCAAAAAAGGTACCCCGACCCACCCCCTAGCTCCATTTCCCTCACCGCGATCTCTTCCTGCTTCCGTCCGTCTGCACGCCCTACCGCGCATTGCCTTAACCACGCACATGCGTGGTTAAGGCATGCGTAGAAGGGCTTGCAGAGTCGGAACACTTGTGGTTCAGACCGCAGTGTTCCGACTGTTCCCCGGCATGCTGGTCCCTCTGACTCTGGACCATGGAGATATTTCCCAGAGAAACCCTACTGATAAAGGCCACTGATACTTACTAGAAATATTGATGCACTTCATTAGACAACAAAGTTAAATGTCATGCTCAATGTACCCGGTGGCGACTTATCTCCTCCCTGTTGAAGATACTTTCGGCAGTCTGTTTCATGCTAGTGACGTGAGGTAAAGAAACATGGAGCAATTATATCATATTAAATAACATGGTTGTGTTGAATGTTTTGTTAATTTAACTTATAATGCGCACAAATCACCCTGGGAGGATCATCTCAGCGCAGCATAGGTCTCAGGCAAAGTTGGAACACTTAGACCAGAAACAGCTCAGTCTTCAGAAGTTTTCAGAACTTAAGGTGATAAGTACATTCCCATATGTGTTGGGTAGCTGGTTCCAATACAAGGGGGCAAGGTATGAGAAGGATCTACCTCCTGAATGGGATTCCTGCTCCAAGGGACTGTAATGAGAGCTTTGTCAGAATCCTTTAACAGTTGTGTCAGTGGGACTCCAATCCTGCTTCTACTGCCCTGCCCAACAATCAGAGACTATGGGCCAGATGTACTGACATTGTATTCTTAAAAAGTGGTTGCAATTTGCACACAGACATTTAGTAAATCTAATGGTATTTTACGAACCAACCGATGTTCTATACCAATTCTTAGTGGACTGCAATTCAGCCTACCTCATGCATATTAAACAAGTAGGTCGCAAAATACGACCCACAACAATTTGCTGTCATCACAGGCATGGTAGCCTGCTGGAGTCAGCATTTACAGGCCATGGTGATTTATGGGCATTTTTATAAACTTGTTTGTGCATATTGTACGTATTACACATATGCATGCTTAACAATATGCCCTTTCATGCTTTTTCAACAATATTACAATACTCAAAAAACTATTTTTAAATCCCCTTCTTGCACACATCTTAAAAAAGTGGGGATATTGACACACTTCTCTAAACTTAATGCACAATCATAAACCAGGTTGTTTTAGGAGTAAATTCTATCATCTGATAAATTTGGAAAGTTTATGCCTAAATCTTTATGAAAACCCAAAACGTTATTACATTGTGAGTGGAGAAGCAAATTTACATTCTTGCTCCCTCAGCTCGCCTCTGACACGCTGTATGGGATGTCCACTTTTCAAAAACATTATTGAAAAAGAAATTTGCAACTTCTGCAAACTAAAAAATGACATAACAGTGATGATGGCAAAATGGCCCCAATGCAAGTGTGTGGAAGAGATTGTAAGAGTGTGTAAAGAATAGTGTTAAACAGGGATAAGTGCAGAACAGATTGAAAAGAAATAATTGTAATTTATTTTAATTGCTTGAAAAATTTTTGATAATGTATTTTGCTAAGAATTATATTTGAAAAGCAAATGAGATATCTGTGTTTGTACAAAGCGGGTATCTTTCAGAAAAAAAGGTTTATCAAAATGTAGCTAAATCATGGAAACATAAGTAATATAAGTCTGTATTGGAAAAGATGTTACATTTTTAAGTAAAATTAATTGAAAGATATCGCACTTGGAAAGAATCCCCAATAGGTCAACCCTTAAAAAAAAATATATGACCACTTATTTAAATCCATGTGGATTTCATATTAGCATAAACGTCCGTTGGCTTGGGTATGTGTCTGTACAGTTCTTGACGTGGGACAAACCGGCACTCATTTTGGGCACCAGCACTTATTTTTCAAAATCAAACTTTGACCAAAAGTGGGAAAGAAAGAGAAAGATGGAAAAACAGTGATCAATCAATCAGTCAGGATCTATAAAGCATGGCAAATCATCTGTGAGGGTCTCAAGACACTGGAGTAGCTAGCTGCTTTGTGGTGCTCTGTTCATTCGAACAGCCAAATCTTGAGTCATTTCCTGGAACCTTAAAGCGATGCAGCATTCCTAAGGTGCAGGGGAAGGTCGTGCAGGCTTTGGCTGCCAGGTGAGGGAATGCATGTCCTCCGCTGTTTGCGCGGCAGATCGGGGGTGTCTACGTGAAAGAAGAGGGAGGCAGATTGCAGGTGTCTGCGAGGAAAAGGGAGCTGGATCACAGGTGTCTGGTCAGTTGGTGGAAGGTCATTTGTTTGTTGATTTATGCTGATCCTTCGTTGTGCAGGGCTTTTTATGCAAGGGTCAGCATCTTGAACTGGCATCTCTACTGGATCGGGAGCCAGTGTAGCTTCTTGAGGTGCGGGGTGAGGGGAGTTCGTCTGGGGAGGTCGAGGATGAGTCTTGCCGGTAAGTTTTGTACTGTCTGTAGTCTCTTCAGGAGGCATGCAGTGATTCCTACGTAGAGAGTGTTTCTGTAGTCCAGCCTGCTGGTGATAAGAGCCTGAGTGATAGTCCTTCTGGTGTTGATTGGGAGCCACCTGAAAATATTACAGAGCATGCGTATGCTGTGGAAGCAGGCGGACGAGACAGCATTTATCTGTTTCTGCACAGATAGCGTTCGGTTTAAGATGATGCTGAGGTTGCTGGCATGGTCTGGCTGGGCAGGTGAAGGGCCGAGTTCAGTAGGCCACCAAATGTCGATGCATGGCGAGGTGTTTTTCCCAAAGATGAGGACTTCCATCTTGTCCATGTTGAGCTTAAGACAGTTGTCCTTCATCCAGTTGGCAACGCTCAAAGTACATCTTTGGAAGTTGGCTCTGGTGGCAGAGGGGTCTTCTGGCAGCTAGAGGATGAGCTAGGTGTCATCGGCATAGGAGATGATGTTGAGTCTGTGTAATCTGATGGTGTTGGGGAGGTGAGTCATGAACGTGTTTTGTAGAGGTTGGGGCTGAGGGATGACCCTTGTGGTATGTCGCAGATGATCTTCTTGGGTTCTGAGGTGAATGGTGGGAGACGGATCTCTGGGTTCCTCCGGTGAGGTATGTGGCGATCCATTTAAGGGTGTTTCCCTGAATTCTCATTTGTTGGAGCCTGTTGATCAAGATGTGCTGGGCGACAATCGCGAAGGATGGCTGACAGGTCCAGTAGGATTAGGGCTGCTGTTTTGCTATGGTCCAGGAGGGCCCTGATGTCGGGTGCTGCAATCAGGGCTGTCTCGGTGCTATGATTGGCTCGGAATCTTGATTGAGAGGGGCCACCCCGCAAGGGTGTCACACAGTTCTTGGGGCGGAGTGATGTCGTTCTCGGTGGCTGCAGGGATGGAGAACTCCTTCACGATGGCGAATAGTTCCTTGCTGTGGATTGTGCCAGCTTCTAGAGCATTCTTCTTTGTTTCTCTCAGGAAGCGGTGGTACTGGATAAGTGCCATTTTGAAGGTGGCATGGTCTCCTTTTTTTTGTTTAGTATGCCACTTTCTTTCTTGTTGCCAGCAAGAAAGCAGGAACGAAAACACCTACAAGAATGTGATAAAGGGGAAGGGGCTGCCTGGTGGGGGAAGAAAGAGGCATGAGGTGGAATCAAGAGTAAGCAACCTTGGTATTCGTCACTCTGGCACTCCAAGGCACTGACTGGGGACATTTGAGCAAAACGTTGGGCACCGGCAAATATTCTCTTACATATTACCTATACTTTTATGATACATTATAACTTTTTTACCTGATACTACTTTCCTAGAAAATCTTTGTTCATCATAATCTATGAATATTCTGCCTAAAACCCCTTAAATCACTCTCAGATTTATGACTGAAAGTTAACTAAAATGATCCTGAAGCAGCCTTGAATACATGCATGCTCTGTTTTATTGTGCAGATTGCTGCTACAATTCTTTTGCTGGAACGGCGACTTCCCAAATTCTTGAAAAAGCAGTCTGGAATTTCCGGAAAATCCTTGGGTTTCGATGACAAGAAGTGGTACTTTGGGTAAGAATATCTGTACTCAAAAATTATTTACCTCATATTGATCGCTAATTTGATGGATAGTGGGACTGGACATGCTAATCTACCAAAGACTTTCAGAAACATTAACATGCATTGGCAAAGCCAATAGGTCTTACCTACAAAACACGAGCTATTTGCTTTGTCACTGTTTAGTCATCCTGTACAACAGCCCGGTTTTCAAAAACAATGTATATTTTTTTTTTTAAAGAAAAAAGCATTGATAAAGCCAAGAGGTCTTATCTAGGAGAGCTATTGGCTTTGTCAAAGTTTTTTGCCATTTTGTACAACAGCGCAGCCTGCCTAAAAGTAAAAAAAGAAATTACCATAATGCCACCAGTGCTGGTTGTGCCATATTACTTTTCTTTCCTTTGTCAATGTTTCTATTCATGTTATACAGCAGCATGGCTGCTCTGCAACATGGCTGAAAGTTTAACCACTGACCACATGATGTGTGTGAAATAATGGAAAACGAAAACTGAGAAACCACATAGAATGAAACCAAATTATGGAAAACCAATTTTGAGGAAAGACAATTTTAAGGAAATACAAAAAAATCGAAAATTAAAGGAAACATTTTAAAAGAAAGGTAGTGTTAAGAAAAAATCCAAAATTACATTAAACTCAGGTTGAATTGAGGACTACTGTCGTTTTCTTTGGGCTCAGGGATGGGTTATGTTTAGGGAGATGAAGGGATTTTAGTGATCAGGAATAACTGGAGTTCGAGCATAGAAAAGGTTTTTTAGGGTTCTGAGGTGGGTGGAGTGCAGGGGTGCTGAGGGGATTTTAGGGTTCACGGATCAGTGTTGTTTGGGTGTGTGAGGCCTTTTTAGGGTTCATGGATGGGCGGAGTTTAGGGCTGGTGAGGCTTTTTAAGATTCATTTATGGGTAGCGGATGGAGTGGTGAAACGTTTTTAGGGTTTAGGATGGGGTGGAGTCTAGGGTGGTGAGGCGCATTAAGGATTCAAAGATGGTTGGAGTTTAGATGTAAAAAAGGCTTTTTAGGGTTCAGGGCTGAGTAGTTTAGGTGATGAGGAGTTCTTAATGGGTCATGCATGGCTGGTGTTCAAGGGCCGTGAGGGTTTTTTAGCGTTCAGGGATGAGTGGAGTTTGGGTGTACTGAGATTTTTTAAGGGGTATGTGATGGGTGGGCTTACAGCATAGAAAGGGGTTTTTAGGGTCCAGGAATGGGTGGAGTTAGGGGTAGTGAGTGATTTTATGGTTCGGGGGTGGATTTTTGGGACAGAAAGGACTTATAGGCTTCAGGGATGAAATTGTTTCTCCGTAATGGTATTCCATGAAATTGTTTCTCTGTGAAGAAATCACATAGAACCCTGGCCACATCATAGCACTTTTTTCTTTTTACTTTCAGCCATGGTGCAAAGCCGCTGGGCAGCTGTACAACATGGCTAAAAACATAGCCAAAGCCACTAGCTCTTGTAAACGAGACCTATTGGCTTTGCCAATGCTTTTTGTTTAAGCCATGCTGCACCACAGCTGCACTGCTGTACAACATGGCTAAACATTGACAAAGCTAATAGCTCTTGTCTTGTAGTCAAGACCTATTTGCTTTGCCAATGCTTGTTTACTTTCTTTCTGAGCCCAATCGCCACAGGTATGGATGGACACAGGGGTTGCAATTTACCAATGACACGCCCAAGGCAGCAGTTGCATTATAGTCTCATCGGAGCCTGCAGTGAAGCCGAGGGCAGTTCAGGGCCCATTGGTATTAAAATGTTTCAAAAGGTTCAGTTTAACAACACTAGTTTACAATGCAGGAGGCTGGACTCCAGCTTAACCCGGCAGTGATCTGGGGCATCTGCAGAGTCTTCCTGGTGAAGGAGATATTTTTTTTCCAGTTAGTATTCCCTTTAATGTTTGTCCGAACAATGCTTCCACTAAAGTTTAACTTGCATAATTGCACACCTGACTCACTTCGGTCCCCTAATGTCACTAGTAGCAGGGCATGGTCTCATATGCTTCTAGAAAGGTATCAGTACATCAATGGACCACCATTCTGGGGACAAATAAATAAACATCTCAACCGGCACCTCCAGCATTGTGTACATCCACTTTATCTAAAGCCTCATGTTGCAGTCTGGGTGGCAGATACAGTGCTATCACCAGTGCACCGTCAGGTCCCCATGTACCTGTCATTGCTCCATGGCTGTTCAAGTGTGGTCATTCACCGATGGTATGAATCTGTTATTCAAAATTGCCACCCACTTGATCCGGCATATATTTTGTGCCTTGGCTTTAATTACAATCAGTGTGGTCCAGGCCCTAAACAGGAATGTTGTTCATTAAATTATAAGTGGCCCAGTGTCCTGGTACCCAGATTGTCTGGGTGAAGGAACACCAGACACAATTTTACTGGCTAGAAAATTCACCTGGTAATGTCGCTTTTGGATTGGGCTGCAACCGTAGTCCAGGCCTAGCTTCCACCAAACCCCCTCTAAGGCATGTGGGGAACACTGCCAGGCAACATCCTTCCCACTGCAACCCTCCCATTCTATGCTGCTGCATGCGCTTTTATCACAAGGGGCCGATTTTGCAGCACTGCTGCAAAACCGGCCCCCACTAACCAAAAACGGCCCCCACCGTTCCAAAACCGGCCCCCACCCTTCCGGCCCACCGGGGAAGCACCTGGTGCCCGCTACGGCCAGTCAGTCCCGGGTATCACTCATCAACTGTTTCACACAGCCCTTGAGTTGAATTAGGTACACCGTTTCATAGTCCCATCTCAATAGATCTCATTCTCTTGTTTATGTTCTTAACATCTGCCCATAACAGGTCACCTCAGTGATTGTGTGTCCATTTACGATCCAGCACTGTCCTGGATGAGGTAACCGCCTGAAGCACATCTCTCAGTGACGTGAGGACTCATTTTGTTGGTGCCTTGCTTCCTGTCCAAGGGGCGTGTCGTCACTCACTTCTGATACATTCTCCTTTGGATTTCTGAGAAAGCATGCTTCTCCATTCTGTTCAATGTTGTCTATTGCTATATATAAGTATCTTTAACCGTTGTTCTTCAGTATGCCGAGTGACCAGCAGAGAACATCCCACAAGAAATCAGCTCAATCTTCCTTTCAAACCACAAAAGAGGTTCGGAGAGGTAGCCGTCATCAATAATCGTGTTCTTTTGAGGACCACCAGCATTTTCTATTAGGAGGAGCCACAAGATTGGCTCCTGTTTATGTACTCTGAGCTCCATGCATTTGAACAACAGTATTCAGTCCCTCTCTCTACCAGTTCACCCTTCAGATAATATATCTTGTTTATTCAGCTTCCTGCTTAGCACTTTGAGGCACATCATCCAGTTTCCACCTCACTGTCCAATGCCCCACCTCAGCTGCCCCTCCTCTGCATCTGGACCATAGGACCGTGGCTTACCAGATCTCCATGACCCTGCTTCCACATCCTTCAACTCAACTGCTCTCAGACCCCTCAGACAGTTGCCCCAGGAGAACCCACACACCTGCATTGCAATCTGCTTATCGTTCTCTGGTAAGCATTCTTGCAGGCGCAAGGAGACATGCCGGAGACCAGAGGAGGCATCCCTTCTTTGCCAAAAAGTCCTCCTAGGGGCCGAGTGACATAACCATCTTGTCTTCTCTCTGTCTCACGAATCACCTACCATTCCATACAGCTGACCCCGACTCTACATAAAAGTATGTTTCCCCAGATTAGGCAACACGAGCATGCAGTTTGGCTAGAGTGTGGCCATGTTGCTCTTTAAGTCGCCATGCCCCATGATGGCCTATGTTTTTGTAACTTGGGTCGCCGCAGCAGGGGGTTATTCACTCATCTCTGTAGTGTCTAAGTGAGTGTTTGAACAGGTGGGTAAGTTTAGGAATGCTCATTGTTACATAGATTACAAAACTGGCACTCACTACAGTATCAAAAATTTAAGTATTTGATTGAGACCATGTTTTTGTTTCAATTAAATTTGTCAGTGATTTAGGACATATTTAATACAATTATTAGGACAATTACGTGTAGCTATATTTATATTTAATTTACATATTTTGTACAGGTAGCATGTAGACTGTGAATACAGTAAATAAGCCTGGTGTCATTTTACAAATTAAATACATTTAGAAATTGCATTGCTGTATTTTTATTGTGCAGTAATCCCTTTAGGCGCAAAATGTTTTTTTTGGGTGATTCAAAACTTAATTAATGCTTATGCTGAAGAATAAGATAATATATTGACCTGGAGATTTTGCACTCTAAATTACCTTTTTAAGAATTAAAGCAGATTGCTCAAGGCATGTTACAGAACGGTGGCTAAGTAAGCCTGTCCGATTGTTTCCGGTCAAAGTGAGCACCATGTGACATGTCTTCATTTTCATTAAAATTTCCAGCGTTGAAGAAATTAGCAGCGAATTGTCTCTAACAACCGGAGTGGGAGCATCACGATCTGCTGTGTGCTGGAGTATTATCAGAAACAATATAGCAAAGATTGCACGCCTCAATGATGTGGACGAATCGACATCTTTATAGGCTTATTGTTGTAATGACTGTATACATGAGTTTTTTCCATTATATTACCACGTGTGTCATGTCATACCCTAACCATGTGAAATAAGTGGCTGTGTGTGGAAAAAAACTCCTAGAATTCCAGTGATGAGAAACCATCTCGTCCCAATTGTTTAATAAAATGTATTCAAGATGAATGGCATTTCCCATAAAGTAGACTCCAATATCTATAATGTCTTTCTATAATGTGGAAATGCCCAACCATGGGCTCAGTCTGTTGGTCTCTCTACAAGGTTTGCATTGCTATTTTATCCCTTTACCCTGTAACTTTAAATGTCTTGTCCTTGGATGACATTTCACTTTTCTTTTTTAAATTGATGTTCTGGCTGGGGGTGTCCCTCCCCCCCTACAAGTGATCCCCTTCCCTCTTTCAATTGCTTTTTCAAACACATGCTTCTTCTACCTCAAACCTATCCCTTCATTCCCCCCCATTTTGTAAATACATGCCTCATCCCTAAAGTTCACTCACTTGCAAATGTTGTTTATTTTGCGCCTACGCATGCTCTACTTTTTTTAAGAGGCCCTTCCGTGCCCTCATTTGTTTTCTTAACCCATTCTCTTTGCGGCCTATGTATACATTTGTCACCTTACTTCTTTTTTTCCACTTTAATATTAATAATGTGTCCCATAATGTAAATTTGCTCTGAGGTCCACAATTTTTTCGGTCATTGCTTTTCTTCGGCAAATGGGGTTTTCAATTTTCTGGGTTCTGCATGCAGCCTACATGGAGGAAAGGCAGAGTGCGCATGACTGGTTTGGTCGGCCCCAGAGGGGTAAATGTTTACAATCGTTCCCCCGGATTTGTTTAAAGCAAAAAAGTCTTATATCCCCCACCCCCATAGCTATGTAATAGATTTTGAAAACAAATGAAATTGTATTCGATATTTTCCAGTTTTAGAATTGAACAAGCAGGTGGTCCATGTGACAGCACAGTGCATGTGATCAGTGAAACAAATGTAAAGGTGCAGATGTGAATAGTTAGAGGAATAAAGCTATTGACTGCTTAAACAATTCCTTTATGTAAGCTCTGACCACAATGCTTATTCAGGCTATGATTCCTTTAGTGAGCTCTTTATGGGGCCTATTACGATGTCAGTCGGTGTTTCCTCCGACCGACACCTTGGCGGAAACGGGACCGACCAACCTCCGGTCAGCAGTCCCGACCGCCGAATTATGATGTGACCGCACCTTTGCAGTCGCATCCCCACATTTTCCCACGGGAGCATGTGTTACGGCCGTAAACCGGACGTAGTACATGCTCCCATAGGGAAATGTGAGGTTGTGCTAATCCCTGCACCCGTGGCAGGCACCTCAGGGTGCCTGCCACAAGGTGCAGGGATTAACAGGGCGGCACCATAGGTGCCCCCTCTGCCCCTAACCGGAGGCCGCACAGGAAAGGGGGCCCTGCTAGGGGGCCCCAAACACGTTTTCCAACAGGGTTTCTATTTTATGGCAAGCATCACAAATACAAATTAGCAATATTTTTCCCCAAGGAAATGAAGATTTTGAGCTATCTAAAAGATATGTTTTAGAGCCAACGCATCGAAAATTGTTTTCAATGTATAAAAATAATTATTTGCGAATAATTTGAATAAAATTGATGATAACCGGATGACGTTATGGAATGAAAAGTGTTAAATTTCAGATAAAACAACTACATTCAGCTATGGTGTCGAGATAAATTGAGAACATTTTACAGTTTTCTTTATAAAAAAAAAAAAAAAGGAGATGAATTATATAAAAGGCCAGGAATTCATTCTCATTCAATGGCGAGCGGCTTAATCGAGCCATCAAATGGAAAGAACATGGAATTTACCCGCTATGTCTCCTTTGCTAAAGGCACCATCAAAGTGAGCGAGTGCGCACGCGCCTCCTTGTGCCCAAGAGCCCGCGCCGCGTGCACGTTGTATTCTGAATTCTAAACTAGGCCGAGCTTCATAAAAACCATGATCTCCGACTTATGTTGCAACGATTGATGGTATAACTCATGAAAGTTGAGCATATTATGGAAAAGCCAAACAAAAACGGAAGTTTTATATTTATAGAAGACTACAAAAGCAGCGGAAAAAATTCTCCTGTGCGATATTATGACATGAACAACACCGATCACGCTGTCAATCAAATATAAAGGAATTTGATTAGCCGTAAAAATGAATAATGAGTGGCGTCCATTTGGCAATGGTCAGATACGCAGCACAAGGGTTATAGGTCTAAATGTAGATCAGGGTTTCATAAGGGTTAAGAAACTTAACTCGAGACAGGAAACAAACTAACTTATGTTTATTCCTCTATTTCCATTTGATGCCACTATTAGATTAAGCCTTAGGTCTGTTCGGGGTCGGATTGGGATCACAATTTGGCCCGGGCACTGTCAAAAAAAGTGGCCCACATTCGCGGGGCGTGGCCCACATTTGCGGGCGTGCCCTTTCATGAAACACACAAGGAATGTAAGTGGGAGGATATTGTTCTTGGGAAGGACACAGGGCCAAGGTGACAATGTCCTACAAGCTGAGCAACTGAAAAACAGCGAGGCCCCTTTCTATTACAAAATTATTCCCCTTCCCTCCAGCGCAGGAGCACCTGAAAAACAGCGAGGCCCCTTTCTATTACAAAATTATTCCCCAGCCCTCCAGTGCAGGAGTACCTGAAAAACAGCGAGGCCCCTTCCTCTTAAAAAATTATTCCCCAGCCCTCCAGCGCAGGAGCACCTGAAAAGCAGCGAGGCCCCTTTCAATTACAAAATTATTCCCCAGCCCTCCAGCGCAGGAGCACCTGAAAAGCAGCGAGGTCCCTTTCTATTACAAAATTATTCCCCAGCCCTCCAGCGCAGGAGCACCTGAAAAGCAGTGAGGCCCCTTTCTATTACAAAATTATTTCCCAGCCCTCCAGCGCAGGAGCACCTGAAAACAGCAAGGCCTCTTTCTCTTAAAAAATGACTCCCCAGCCCTCCAGCGCAGGAGCACCTAAAAAACAGTGAGGCCCCTTTTCCTTAAAAAATTATTCCCCAGCCCTCCAGCGCAGGAGCACCTGAAAAACAGCGAGGCCCCAGCTATTTGTAAATTACTCAGCCCTCCCCAGCCCTTCACTGCCTCAGGGCAATGGCCTGGCAGGAGAGGGGATAAAGCAAAAAACACAGCTGCTGGGCCATCCATGGGAGTGGGGGGGGGAGGTGAAGATGGTGCCAGTTCCCAACATCGCCTGGACCCCACAGCGAGACCCATTCTTCCTCGCCCACTATGCCCTGAATGAGAAGGGCTGTGGGCGAGGTGTTAATGCAAACACTGTTTCTGGGCTGTGTGGGCCCCAGGGGTGCCGAGGTGAAAATGGCTCAAAGGCCTGAGCAACACCTGGCCCCCAGGGAGGCCGATTCTGGCACACAATCACCCCTCCCCAGCCCACCATCAGCATGATTGCTTGGCAGGGCAGGGCAGGGGGTCAAGGAGAGGCCACAGCTGATAATCGCTGAATGGCCGCCCAGCGAAGCTGCTTTCCTCTCCCTGTCAGTGCTCTCTGTGGAATGGGAAACCGGCCCTTCGGCCCATGCCCGAGTGCCCGCAGTGCCAATCCGCCCCTGGGTCTGTTGTAATAAAACACAAGCTGGAGTTACATGAGCTCGCATTTTATAGGATAATGTTTATCATTCAGTATGGTTCTTAAAGGAGTCTTTGTTTTCTTTAATGCAAACAATGTCTTGTTTAATGCAATATTTATATGTGCAAATATGTGTTCTCATTTTGTATGACTATTTCCTCAGTAAAAATATTTCAAAAACGTTTATGTTAAACATTTGTGTCAACAGTTTAATTTTTTAATAAGTGGGGACTTCTGGAGTCGGAAAAGGACGAATGCTCATACAGTGATGATTGGTAGGTGTGTGAAAAGATTTGTTTATATTTTCTCTGCAAGTGTATGTTTATTTAGCAAAGGAATTGGGGCCAGGTTCACATATTTGTCATTTTTTGGTACTGAACTGCGATGTAAAAGCCTGTGCCATACTTAAGCTATTTACACACAGGAGAGGTGTAATGAAGAGAGATGAGGTAGGCGCTGAAAGTGATGAGCCATACAGGAGCCATATTAGAGCTAGTGCCCCGGGGGCACAACAGGCATGTGCACCAGCTTTTTATGCTGGGAGGGGGTGGCACTATGTGATTACAGAAGGGGCTGCAGGTGCCCCCTTCTGTAATACTGATAGGGCTGGAGCACATGTAGTGCCAGTACTAGCTTCAGAGGTATTTTGGTCATTTGCAAGGGGGCGTAGCCCCATTAAACTGAGGGAATCACTTTGACTCTGCCCCCGGGCTGTATTATTGACAGGGTCATAGAGGCAAACATGCCCTTAGGCCGTGCACTGACAGTGTGCCACAAAAAGGTGGACCCACCCCAGAAATCCACTTGCAGGCTGGTGTAGTCACTCACAGTTCAAGTGGGTTGTCGCCTGCACGGTGAAACATGGAGCAGCTTTTGAAACAGCTGCTCTGTATTTTACTGAATGCACTGCCCTGGGGGCAGCACATTCATTGCAATAGGGTGCATTGCCCCTGTTTGCACCCAGCTCACTTGTTTAAAGGTGCGCTGTGGCGCAAACACAGTGCACTCTGTCTGAAATATGGGCCCAAGTGCTCCCCATTAGCATATGCGAAACGGGTTTATATGGGGAACTGCTTCGGCCGAACAAAGCAGATGAGGTAAACTAACAAAGCAGCACATCTGACTGATCCCTTTTTCCAATTTGCAAAGGCTAATTAATGAAGGGGACAGAATTTACTCTCCTAGGCAACTATCCATGTTTGCTTTTGCTCCTGAGGCTATATATTAGTGCTCCTCTGGATTGGACCCAAGTTATGGATTTAACAATTTACTGTGACCCAAAGGAAATATAAAAAGGACATCTGTCTTCATAAGACGTAACTTTGTTGTTGTTACTACTTTCCTTGTAACTCCAGTGATATGCCAAGTCAAGACACACGTAAAGAACTAGTTTGGCATTGCACATGAATGCTGATATCTCAATACCATGACCCTGTTAGATGTAATTCCATTGTTGAAAAAAAAAAGAAATTGGAAAGAAAAGTCAAGGACATACATACATACATACATACATACATACATACATACATACACCGGTGAATAGACACATGGACAAGCAAGCAAAACCTGCTGGAGGTGTATGCACAACTATTAGAAAACATAAATTCCAAGGGCTGAGGCTCGGTTAAAAGGTATTGAAAGGATACCTTTGAGACACAAAAGGAGAACTTTCTTGCTTTCACCTCTGAAATAAGAAGTTTCTGTTTTGATTTTTTGTGGCCAACTAGCTGGGGGTTCACAAATACAAATTATGTTTGTTGTGATAGAAATGGTGAGTGGAGGCTCTAAAACACGGGTTGTCCATTTTCTGAGTAAAGGCGAGAGTGAGCAGCAAAAACGTATTGTAGGATTGTCTCTATAGTATTATGGGGTGTAGTATAGAATGCCCATTTGTGTTTTGGATGCTATTTAATGCAATGGGCAAAATATTTAGGGGTTTATTCACAATAGTTACTTACACTAGAGAGTAATTGACTTTCACACGTAAGTTTGCTATTCCACTTTGTAGTAACTTTACTACTTTGGGCTTAGCTAACAAATCAGAGTGTAATGTTACTACCTAGTATAGGCTTACATGTCTAAAATACGACTGTATACTTACTGCTAGGGAATTTATGACTGTATTTTACATTCCTTCACACTTTGCAGAACCTCCAACTATGATGGCTCAATCAACCAATAAATCAGGGTTTTGTAGAGCAAGACTACTCACCCGTAAGGGTCCCAAGGCGCTGTGGGGGCGGGGGAGGGTCTGCTGTTCAGTCGAAGAGCCTGGTCTTGAGGTCCTTCATGAATTGAGGCAGAGATAGTGATTGCCAGAGATGCAGAGGAAGGGAGTTCCAGGCCCTTGCAACGAGGTAAGAGAAGGATCTTCCTCCAGCAGTGGTCCTGCAGATCCGTGGGATAGTGGCCAGGGCCTGATCGGCAGAGCGGAGTTGTCTGATGGGTTGTGGAAGGAGAGGCGGTCATTGAGGGATGCAGGTCGGGTGTTGTGGAGGGCTTTGTAGGTGTGTGTGAGGATGTTGTAGGTGATCATTTTGTTGATCGGGAGCTAGTAGAGGTCTCTCAGGTGGTAGGTGATGTGGCTGCAGCAAGGGATGTTCAGAATGAGTCTGGTGGAGGTGTTTTGGATGTTTTGCAACTTTTTTTGGAGAATTTTGTGGTGCTGGCATGAAGTGCGTTGTTGTAGTCGAGTCTGCTGCTGACGAGTGCATGAATGACTGTTTTCCTTGTCTCAGTGGGGATCCGTTTGAAGATCTTTAGGAGCAGGTGGAGCTTGTTGAAGCAGGAGGATGAGACGGCGTTGATCTGGTGGTTCATTGAGAGCGAGGAGTCCAGGATGATGACGAGATTTCGTGTGTGGTCTGTGGGTGTGTCGGGGGGGGGTTCCGAGCGCTGCAGGCCACCAGGAGTCATCCCAGGCAGAGGGGTTGGGGCCTGGGATGAGGACTTCAAACTTGTCTGAGTTGAGCTTGAGGCAGCTGTCCTTCATCCAGGTGGCTACTGACTTCATTCTGCTGTGGAAGTTATTCTTGGTGGCTGTGGGTTCGTCGGAGAGGGACAGGATCAGCTGGGTGTTGTCGGTGTAGGAGATGTTGAGTCTGTGGTTTCTGACGATGGTTTCAAGCGGGCCATGTAGATGTTGAAAAGGGTGTGGTTCAGGGAAGTCTAGAGCAGAGGGTGTATTGGGAGACTGTGTCAAAAGCGGCCGATAGGGTTCAAGAGAATGAGGGCCGTGGTCTCGCCTCTGTTGAGGAGGATGCAGATTTAGTCTGTGGCGGCGAGGGGAGTGGTCTCTGTGCTGTGGTTGCTTCTGAATCCAGATTGGGAGAGCTCCAAGATGTTGTTTGATTCGATGAACTCGGAGAGTTGGGTGTTGATGGCCTTCTTGATGAATTTGGCTGGGAAGGGGTGTAGGGAGACGAGTCTGTAGTTCTTGAGGTCCATCGGGTCGGCAGATGGTTTTTTCAGTAGGAGGTTGATCTTGGCGTGTTTCTATTCTTCAGGGAAGGTGGTGGATTCAGTGGAGCAGTTGATTGTGCGGCAGCATTTGGGTGCGATGGAGGAGCTGGCTCAGTTGAATGTGTGGTGGGGGCAGGGATCTGAAGGGGCTCCGGAGTGGATGCTCTTCATGAACTTGAGGGTATTGTCGGTGGTAAGGGAGGTCCAGATGAGTAGGGTCTGCTGGGGTCTGGGTCCGTTGGGTGCAGTGGTTTTGCTTGGGATCAATGGGTTTTGGTTAGTGAACCTGTCGTAGATCGCCTTGATCTTGCGGTGGAAGAAGTTGGAAAGGTTGTCGCAGAGGTCTTGGGAGGGGGGGATGTCTGTAGTCTCCGTGGGGGTCTGGTGAACTCTTTGACCACGTTGAAGAGTAGTTTGCTGTTGTGTGCGTCAGCGTTGATGCATTTTTGTATGGCCATTTTCTTTGTTGATTTGAGGAGGTGGTAGTGTTCGGTGACTGCGGTTTTGAAGGCTGCATGGTCTGCCGAGGCCTTGCTGCTTCTCCATCCTTTTTTGAGCCATATTCAGGTGCGCTGGACTCTTGGAGGGCGGGAGAGAACCCACTGGCTTTCTTGGAGGGTTGCTTGCCTGAGGGTTTCCTGAGGGGGGGGCCATTGTGTTGGCGCAGTTGGAGATCCATGAGTGAAGGTTGCATGCAGAGGCGTTGGTGTCCATGGATGTCAGTGGTGGGTTTGCAGTGATGGTGGTGGTGAGTTAGTCTTCAGTGACCTTGTTCCAGCTTCTCATTGGGTGGCGAGGGGCGTACGGTGGGTTTAGTGAAGGAGAAATGGAAACAGCGGTGGTCAGGTCCACTGTAGTTTAGAGGTGTGGCAAAGGAGATGATGCTGCATTGCGGAGAAGATGGGGTCGAGTGTGTGTTCTGCTGAGTGGGTAGGAGAGGTGACCAGTTGATGAGTCTGATGATGGCGAGGTTTTCCAGTAGGGATGATGTGTTGTGGTTGTCCAGGTGGAAACTGAGGTCTCCGAGGTGGATGTAGTCCGTGGAACGAGAGCGTGGTGTGCAATGAAGTCAACTAGGGATTTGCTGAACTGTGTGCAAGGTCCAGGAGGTCTGTAGATGAGGGTGCCGTCGAGGGTGGTGTTCGGGTTGGTTTGGATCCGGAAGTGGAGGTGCCCCATGGTGGTCGAGTTGTCATCCGAGCTGTTTGTGATGCAGAGGGTGTTTTTGTATACGATGGCAAAGCCTCCTTCTGGTCGGGTGGAACGGTCCTTGTGGGTCATTTTTTAGCTGTCTGGAATGGCGATGTCCGGGGCTAAGGTGGCGTTCATTCAGGTTTCCGTGAGGAAGACTATGTTGGGGGCGATGGAGTCGAGCAGATCCCAGATCTCCACAGCGTGTTTGCGGAGGCAGCGTGTGTTGATTAGGATGCAGCTGAGGCAATCGGGTCTAGGTTTTGTGGGTCGGTTTGGTGTGCAGTGGCAGGCAAAGATGTTGCTGCAGTTGCGGGAGGAGAAAGAGCCCTGGGTGTCGTTCGGTGATGCAAGGAGGCAGGGGGAGTGGTGTCCGGTGTTGAGGGCGTGGAGGGTGCTGGCGTCATGGCGGTGAATGGTTCTCAGACCAGGGTATGTGCCGCTGGGTGCAGTCCAGGCGGGGACGGGTGCAGATGGGTTTGCCTTTGGCGCGTGCGGCCAAGTAGCGGCCAAGTAGCGGCCACCATTAAGTAGTGTGAGGGGGAGTGCTGGACAGAAAGGAGGCGGGAAAGAGGGAAGAAGGAAAGCAGTGCTAGAGGGGGCGGGCAGGGACACGGAGAGGAAAAAGGCACAAAAAGTGACAAAGTGAAAAAAGGAGAAAGATAAGGAAGGTAAAAAAGAGATCAGAGGAGAAAAAGGCAGAAAGCAGAGTGACAGATGGCAGAGCAGCAGCAGAGCAGAGATACTCTCCACTGGACCACAAGAATGAATTGCATACGGGTGCCTGCGGGTGGAGGAGGGCCTCCAACTCACAGACCTGCAAAGGTCAGGGGCATCAGCTACCAGATGGAGCTGTGCAGGAAGGGAAGCAGTTCACTGACTAGGTCAGTGAGATTGCTCCTTTCACCGTGCAGCGGCTGCCATTAAGTAGTGTGGGGGGCTGGACAGCTGAGAGTCGGGAAAGCGGGAAGCAGGAAAGCGGCGCTGGAGGGGGGCAGGGCCACAGGGGACGAGCAGCGGCAGGGACACAAAGAGCAAAAAGGGGCAAAAAGTGACAAAAATTAAAGAAAGTGACAAAAAGCAGAAAAGATGAAAGGAAGGTAAAAAAGAGATCAGAGGAGAAAAAGGCAGAAAGCAGAGAGACAGAGGGCATGACAACAGCAGAGCAGAGATGCTCCCCACTGGACCACCAGGGATGAGGCACAGGCCGGTGCCTGTGGGTGGAGGAGGGCCTTGAACTCACAGACCTACAAGGGTCAGGGGCAGCAGCTACCAGACGGAGCTGTGTGGGAAGGGAAGCTGTTCACTGACAAGGTCTGACAATGGCTGAGACCTCCGCACGTATTGCAGAACCTCTGCTACCAGAATGGAGACCTAGGCATGGAAGGGAATAGGAGAATTACATACACCTATAACCAATCCTATACAACTGACACCCATTCACTTCCAACAATATATACACTGGTCACACCAGAGAATCTATGTTTTTTCCTCTTCAACTTCTTCAGCCTGCATGCAGCCCACTCAGGAATAAGCATGCACACCACCATTCGAAGGGGAAAAGAAATCCCAGTCGCAATTCACTTTGAGCAACCAAGGACACATACTCGGAGAAAGACAGTGGGTTGCACAAGAGTGTATGTGGTGTCGGGCAGAAGTGTCCCTCAACTCTACTTGTTCTGGGTGGACACTATGAGAAGGAGATGCTGTCTGGGCATGGGGCACAGCTGGAGGCTTAGATGGAATGGAGGTCTTGGGAGATGCAGAGAGGCTGTGTCCAGGCTTAGATGTTGTGTGGGCCTGCTCTTGGGACACCACAAGTTGGTCTTGCTCAAGGCCAGGAGGAGGCCCACTATTTACCTCCTCCTGGCTACTGGTGTCCATTTCTTCCGCTCCCCCAGTTGGCTCTTCAGCCTGTGCCCGGAGTCTCTTGGCAACAGATCTTGATACTCAATGGGTGGACGCACTACCCCTGCTGTTTCTTGCTTCCTCCTCCTCACTGGAGTTTCAAACGCTTCATGCCCGCCTCTAAATCAAGGTTTTTTGCTTCTTTCCCCAAGTCCTGCTGGGATGTTCTTTGCCAAGCCTGAGCCGCTGTAAACTAATGTGAAAACAAAAAGAGCCATTTTGAATTCTTGGGTCAATAATGTATATTTACATAGCTTTTGCTAAAAGGGATTTTTTCCTCATAGTGCTGACATTATGGAGTCTCTCTATCCTATGTTTTCATATTCACATTTTAGTAAATATAAATAGTTAAACAAGAAGAGTCACAAATTGTCTGTGGAATCAGCCATTCAAAGGAGTACAAAGGATTGTATTAAAATCTGTTTTCTGTAAATAATCCACTTGAAAATGTGAAAATGTTGGTTATTAACATGTTCCACACATTGGTAATCTGAGAGGGGAGTTTCAAAACTTGGAAACAAGCACTGCAAAGGATGTTGAATTAGTATATATGTTTTGAAACAACTATTTCACAAATTAATATTTAATTGTATCATATTTGAGGGTAAAAGGTAACAATTATATGTTGTTTAGGAAGTAAAGTAAAAGTACACAATGTCAGCACCACATAAATAAAAACTGCCAAAATCGAAGTGGTACTGAATTCAGTGATGTAGCAAGGGAGTGGGTGCAGGGGGGCGGTCCGCACCGGGCGGCACAAGTTTTGGGGGCAGCTGTCTCTCCCGCTCTTACCTGCCATCTCGGGGCAGCAATCGGGCACCCCACTCTTTGATGTGGCCGCAGCTGGGCAGCAAACATGGGGACCGCCACAGGTGGCCAAAGTGCTAGCTACGCCACTGACTGAATTGAAAATCAGAATTTCCATTCTGCCAAGGTAAGTTGATTAGTCAATCCAAACTTAATAAACATGCATGTTAGCAAAGCTTAAATTCCAAAACTTTCATATCATAAAAAAACAACTTGTTAAATATAACATGGAAATATATACCAAAGCTCACAGTGAGCACATGACAGGACACCACTGGCAAAATGCAAGTGCACTTAAGTGATACATCCTAATATACACTTACCATCCCTCTACTGCTGTAACTCAGTTCAGTTCAAAGTAAAGTTTATTTGGACTAGATGGTCCTTAAACATTTAAAATCTTCATGAATACAACTCCTGTAACAACTGCTGTAACTCTTCCAGCTGAGCTTGAAGGGTCAGCCAGGCAGCTCTCAGGTCCCTCTGTTACAGTGGTGTCATGTTGGGGTACTGGGAATTTGCCTGGGAGGACAAGCCCATAATGTCCTGGCTCTTAATTCTGGCCTAGCAACAAAGGTCCTCCTAGCACATATGGCAAAGATTTCCCTGCCAGGTGTGGGCACCCACTACATTGCAGGTTTGGGCTTATGCTGCATTGCTCAGCTATGTCTCCGGTCCCCCGTACAGCTTAGGGTACTTGCCGACCACCGCTGGCTGATGATGTCTAACTCAGCCTCCGAGAAGGGGGGCTTATCATCGAGTCCCTCAGACATGCTAGGGCAAACATAAAAAGAGAAGCAGCAGGATGGTGTAAGATGCTGTTGTGGCAAAAAAAGGATTGCTCACAATGATTTACAAAAAGCGGACTTTCTTTTCCTGTATGTCATTTCTGGTTTGTTGTGGTAGACAGAAATCTCCACTCCTAGTGTGGATTCAGGTGGAGAGCTATGGATATGGGGGATGGTGCATTCCACACTTGAAGCAGATACATCGCACGTGGGAGGGGCCCCTCAGCATGTGGAGAAAATACCACCACATGCAGGAGGGAGATTCCTGCAAGTAGTAAAGTGACACATTTTTTGAAATCATAAAAAAATGTATACCTAATGTGTGTGTGTTAAGATAGGATTTGAGTATGATTGTCCTAAAATATGAGTGAAGTGTAGGAGATTTTGTGTGCATGTGCTGTTTATGTTAAGTGTTAAAAGTTCCAAAAAAATGAAAAGTCAACTAATTTTTCCCAAGAACATAGCATGTTAATTGTTGACACTATGTGAAATAAACAGTTGTCTCAGGATGGTATATGTGGAACAGTGTGTTAGTAGCACACCATTCATCATTGACAAGAGACTGTCCAGCCACAAAATGCAGCAATCAAACTAGCAGCTCATGAAAAAAAGAGTAAACTAGCCGATCATGCACCTGTTACCCTGACCTCTATTCTGTACACCACAAAGGGTATCTGGATGTGTGCGAAGATCAGGGTCCAATCTGTATGTAACCCCATCACATGGTGATATTGTGCTACAGGCTACAATAATCTTGCACACAACGTCTTGGGGGGGGGGGGGTACCCCAGCAATCCCTCCCCTCACTGTACATTCAAGATATCTGAATCGTGGCTCAAGGATAACAAAAGTGCATTCAATAATGGCTCATGCATGTCTATGTGCCATATTGTACTTCTGTTGTGGTAGTGTGGTTGAATGTCTGTATGGCATAGGGAGATAGTGGGGGCCAGCACATATCCGCCATAACCTGCAACAAAGACACATGAAAAGTTTTAAAAGCGGCCTCTATTTTTTTTTTTTTTTTTTTTATTTGTTTATTGATTTTAGTACATAGTTACAAATCGGAGTACACAAGCAAATATTCAAGTCAATGAAATCAGAAAAAAAATTACAATAACTCCCACCCATACCCCCCCTCCCCCTCCCTCCCAGGCAGATCCTTATCAGAATTCCAGAACACTTCGAATAGTGCAAAAGATCAACGTAGGCATGGTGGGTGGCAATACCGATAGAGGCTCTCTTACACAGTCTACATCTATGGCCAGCACACTTGAACACACCTTTAGTAATGTCCCGTAGGGAGACAGCATTTGCCATGCCAGCTAACGGACCCTTCTCCTAGGGGCGCCCAACGCTCATGACAGGTCAGGGTGGGACATCAGATATATTGTAAGGGGAGCCCAAAAGTCCTTGGGGCGGGAAGACTCAGGTAGCTCTTCTCCATATATCCGAAGCTGATCCCTGCAATACAGTAAGTCCCTAAGCCATTTATTAACAGTAGGTACTACCTTGGCTCCCCAGCACTGCGCAACCGCCCTTTTGCAAAAAGGGTAGAAATCGCAACTAGACGCCTGTTACATGGCTTGAGAGGTTTGACGTGGCTTAACAAGCACATCTCAGGAGTACAGCACACAAGTTCCGACACAACATCCGTAAGCATGGTCGTCACTGCAGTCCAGAACGCAAGCACACCGGGACACACCCAAGCTACATGAAGAAAATCTGCATCCGGAGCTCCACATCTCACACAATTAGCAGTCTCTCTCAGGCCATATTTGTGTAGTTGTAAGGGGGAGTAATATACCTGATGCAAGAATTTAAAATGAATAATTCTAAGGTTACAATTAGCTGTGAGACGGCCCGTGAGCTGACAGCACTCCCTCCAAGTCTCCGGCGTAATAGGGGTGCCCAACATCGTTCTCCACCGTACACACGAGGGGGAATCTCCTTGCTCCCGCTCACGCAACGAGGCGTTGTACAGCCTAGTAATTAGACCCCTCTGGGACGCACCTGAGAGCATCACCTGCAATGCCCGCAGAGTGATAGGTTCGGCAGGATAATTCGGGTATGCCGCACGGATAGCCTGCCGGACCCGGACATAGGTAAAATTAAACATAAAAGAGCGATTTACGCCGCCCTGCGCCGCCTGTAAATCTTTAAATTGACCGCCCATATATAAGTCGCCCAGTCTGGTGATGCCCGCAGCTGTGAGTTCTTTCCTGGCAGTCGCCTCACGTGCCGCCGAGATATCAGGATGCGAGGCTAATGGTACTAGTGGAGCATACAAATAAGAAAGATGAGCCCGTAGCGCAAGCATTCGCCACGCCCACGCCGTGCACTGCGTGGGGTTGATCTCATTTCGTGGGCCACCTGTTCCCCCCGTAAGAGCAACTGCCTGCACCGGGAGAGGAAAAACAGCATCCGACTCAATCGCCACATGAGGCTGAAAGCGCTGGGGGAAGTGCCAATAATGTGCGAATTGCGCTTGCGCACATAGATAGTAAAGACGAAAGTCCGGGGCCTCAAAACCACCACGGTCAAATGGTAGCACCAGCAGATCCCATCGGCACCGGGGCTTCTTACCGCCCCACACAAACGTTAAAAGCGCGGACTGCAACGTACGGAACAGCGCAACATTCAATTTGATAGGGATGTTAACGAAGAAATACAACAGCTTAGGTAAAAAGACCATCTTCACGACGGCAATTCTATCCGCTAGTGATAGAGGTAAGTGTGCCCACCGCACAGCTTGTTCAGATATACGTGAAATCGTGTGACCATAGTTCTCTGAGACAACTACAGCCGGATCCCTGTGCACCCAAACTCCAAGATATTTGACCGGGTCAGATGTCCAGGCCAACGGGAAGTCCACCTCGACCTCAGTTGTTCGCGCAGTTAGTGGAAACACTACGGATTTGGACCAGTTAATCCCCAGGCCCGAGAATCTTTCAAATTTTACATACTCTCGCAGCAGCGCAGATAGGTGCGTAGCAGGTTCGCGGACATACAGCAGCATGTCATCTGCGTAAAGGGAGACAATTAAGGGTCGCAGCCTGAACCTCAGAGCCGCCGCGGCGTGTTTCTGACGCAGCTTGCAGGCGAGGGGCTCCAGCGCCAAAGAAAAAAGCATAGGAGACAGAGGGCACCCCTGTCTTGTACCCCGTTCAATGCGAAACAATGAGGACACCCACCCATTGACCCGAACGCGAGCCACCGGTCCGCTGTAGAGCACCCTAAGCCATTGCAGAAAGAAAGGTGGGAAGCCCATGCGGCCCAGCACGGCAAACATAAAGGGCCACTCCAGGGAGTCAAAGGCTTTAGCTGCGTCGAGCAACACAGCCACCGCCTGGAAATCAGGTTCAAAATAGTGTAGCGTGGCGAAGAGCGTACGCAAGTTGTGTGTCGTAGAGCGCTCCGTGACGAAGCCAGACTGATCAGGCAACACCAGTAGAGGAACTAACGGTTGCAACCTGGTGGCTATCATTTTGGCGAGAATCTTCGCGTCGATATTAATGATGGACAAAGGTCGGTATGAGCCGCACTGATTTGGGGGCTTATCTGGTTTCAATAGGGTGACAAGGAGGGCCTCCCGGAGGGAATGCGGCAGTGTCCCAGTGTCATAAGCCTCTGCATACACAGCTAGGAGCCGAGGGGCCAAGTCCGCTGCGTAGGTTTTATAAAATTCGCCAGGCAGCCCGTCAGGTCCTGCAGCTTTACAGGTTGGTAAAGACGTAATGGCCTCCCTGACATCTTCCACTCCGAATGGTTGTACGAGGTGCTCTCGATGTGCAGGAGACAACCATCCTAGCGCTATATCGTCGAGATAGGCATCCATCTCCGCTACAGATGGAGACTCTCTGGTGGCATAGAGACTTGTATAGAATCGTAATACGGTGTCGCAAAGGTCCATAGTTGAATGGCGGGCAATCCCATTTTCATCCAACAGCTCAGCAATATCATCCTGACTGCGCGGTTCCGATATCTTTTGTGCGAGCGAGCGGCCCGGTCAGCCACCCTCCCCGTAGTAGCGCGCTATCCGACGTCTGGAGCAATGTGACAGCTCCTGATCCACCGCATCATTATGTTCCCTAGATAAGCTCCCTCATGGCCGCAAGTTTAGCTGTGGAAGGATCAGACTCGAATTCTCGCTCCCGCTGGGATATGTCAGATGTCAACTTCCGTATTCTACGGCGAATGTCTCGCAGGATACCAGACTGGGCCCCAATACAAGATCCCCTTATAGTAACCTTAAACGCTTCCCAGAGCATACCCGCGCTGTCCACAGATCCCTCATTTTCCCGAAAATAATTCTTAACTGCCTCAGCTACGGTCTGGTGAAAAACCGGGTCCTTGAGCTCTGAAGGTTGGAGCCTCCACGCAAAGGGCGGTCTCCGGTAGGCCGGAAGCTGCAGCTCCAGAAGTACAGGGGAATGGTCCGACAGAGTACGTGCCTCATGCGACACCGCCGTGGTCCAATTACAGACCTGCGCTGAGACTAGCCAAAAATCAATGCGGGACCAGGAACCATGGGCCGCAGAAGCAAAAGTGCTCTCCCGAGCATCCGGATTCCGGGAGCGCCAAATATCATTTAGTTGACCCGTATCCATCAGACCCAGCAACATGTCGGTCGCAAGTTTAGGTCGGAACATACCACTACTTACCCTATCCATGGCTGCATCCAGGCACAAATTAAAATCCCCCCCCCACACTATGGCGGCCGGGGGGAACTTCGATATTCTCCGCCACACATCAGAATAAAATGAGGGGTCATCCACATTTGGACCATAGACATTCACTATCAGCACACTTTCTCCACCCAAGCGCCCATGCACCATCGCCACTCGCCCGTAGTCATCCGTCTCTGATTTGACCACAGTAAAGGGCACACCCCTCTTTACCAGGATAAGCACGCCCCTAGAATAGCTACAGAAGGACGAGGCAACCTTTACACACGACCAGCGTGCACCTATCTTGCCAGCTGACTCCTGGGTTAGATGTGTCTCCTGCAAAAGGGCAATATGTACACCCACACGATCTAAATAGGCAATCACTGATCTGATCTTTTTAGGCGTGTTCAAGCCTCGAACATTCCAAGTGAGGAATTTAAGTGTAGAAGTCATTGTGGCCGGCCGGCCATAGTGGGACATCGGAAACATAAGAATGGACAATCATCTTCAAGAATAACCAAAAGTCAGCGCCTACCCACACAGTAATAATCCGAACAATAAACCCCCGCATTCTGCCTGCCCAGCCCCGAACCCCACCACCCCCCACCCACTTTAGCTTCCCCAACACGCCAAAGCCATCCCATAGCTCAACCCTTCCCCCCTCCCCAATCTCAATAAACAAAGCACAACTTTGGGGTGCACCCATTTGTGGGGGGCACTGAGTGCTACTAACCTCCAACAGAAAAGGAGGTGGCCGAGCAGGTCTACAAGATGCCAATACAGGGGTTCGCCCATGTCTACAGGCACAGATGTATACTAGTGCCATGGCCCCGGCCCCAGTAAACACCTCATACGGACATACATCAAACAGGGCCCTACTAGTTGCAGCCAAGTAGTGCCAATAACAGGGGGGGACTCCCTCCCGAAACCAGTGATGGAAAATTCAAGATATCATTAAAGCCTAGAGAGAGGAGAATTTATAAGACAGCAGCTCAGGGAAAGAAAGCAAGATAAAGACAAAAACATAGCCAGCATTGAGGCCCAATGATACATGTTACATAGCAACCGCAGGTTCCAGTATAGTTGGGCACCCATCGTATATAAGCCAATGTAAGAAACCTAATGCGTGTGCCAGTTCGAAAAAGTGTTCAAAGCACACTATTTCTATTCGTCCTCAGGGGCTGTACCAGACTCTCGTCGCCGTCGCTTCAAATGTTTAGCATGTTCCATCGCGGCCTTGGGAGATGCAAAAATCTTGGAGTCGCCATCCCCGCCAATGCGAAGACGGGCCGGATACAGCATGGCGTACGGGACCCCATCGGCCTGCAAGAGCTTTTTTACAGAGCCAAATTCACGGCGGGCCGCTTGCACTGCCACCGTAAAATCGGGAAAAAAGGAGAGAGCGTTGCCCTGATGTACTATCGGACCCTTCTCCCTGGCTAGCCTTAAGATAGTGTCCCGGTCCCTGTAATTAAGGATCCTGGCAATAATAGGGCGGGCGGAGCCCCCGGGGCCGGGCGGGCAGCCAACGAGCGGTGAGCTCGCTCCACAATAAACATTCTGGAGAGGTGTTCAGACCCAAAGATCTCCGAAACCAGGCCCTCAATATACGTCTCCATTTTCCCCACATTTGTGGACTCCGGCAGGCCAGTGATACGGATATTACTGCGCCTCGATCGCGCCTCTAACTCCTCATTCTTGGCTTGAATTACGGCCAGTATTTTTTCCATGTTCAGCGCTTTTTCTGCCACAGTGCTCAAACCATCCTCAGTGTCCGACACCCTCTGCTCCACCTCCCCCATGCGTGCATTTTGTTTCTCCAGCTGGGAGGACACATGGTCGAGGCGGTGGTTGACTGAGGCCATCGTGCCTTCTATGGCCTGCAGAGAGCGTTGCATGGCTGGCAATGTGCTTTCCAGTGTGGAAGGGCCGTCCGCCTGCGCATCCACCTCCGAGTCAGAGGCCGCCTTTTGTGGAGTTTTTGCGGGCTTGCGCAGGTCGAAAGTCAAACGTGGCTGGGACTTGTCCGTCTTCCCCATGTTACACCTGCACACCCCTCACGGAGGGGATCAACGCCTATGTAGCCCCGGTAGCCTATGTAGCCCAGTCCGCGGTCCAGGCGTGGTTCCCAATGGTGTGCCACCACAGCCCCGTCAGTGCGCCACCCGGCACCCAAAGTGAGCAGGCAGCACCACCGCAGATCGCAGACTCAGCAGGGGGGGTGGGAAGGCTGCAGCGTCACTCACTGGGCCTCAATATAGGACCCCTCCAGCGCAGGCCCGCCAAGTGAATCAAGGGGGGAATGGCGATGTTGCTCCAAGGTCACACACCCAGCTGGGGGGGTATTCGCCACAGACTCCCAGGAAGGCCAGCACCCAGCGCAGCTCAACGCCAGGCGGCAGCAGGTAGACAGCGATCCCGTCCGCGGCCCCTCCGCCGCAGCAACAGCCGAGATCCCCTACGCCCCGCACCAGCCACAGCTTGCAGGCCGCAGTCCAGGCCCGGGCCCGCACCCACCTACGCAGCTGTAGCCCAGGCCCAGCTGCACACCCCACTCACCGCAACCGGTGCCGGCGGGCATCCGAGTCCACAGGGAGCCTCAGCCAATGTCTGCGCCGTCGATTACACCTCCGCAGCGTCGGGCCCCGCAGTCGACTATCACTCCGCCGCACCACTGCACAGCTCCTTCACTAAGCTCCCGGTGTCACCGGGGGGGGGCCGCCGCCCCAGCAGTTTCCAGCGCGGAGCGTCGTTATTCACAGGAGGCAGCCGCAGGGCGGTCGCACAGCGTACTGGCCCAGGGAGGCCTATCTTCCAGCATCGGTCGCCATTTTCTCAGTTGCAGCGTCCACACTCCGAGTCGCCGCCAGCGTGTTTTCAACCATGCCGCCGGTCCAGCAACCCCGCCATATGGTGTCGCCTGGGTTCCAGGAAGCACTCCAGTGATTTATGGGCACATTTGACCCGTAAGGCAGCAGATAATGGTCGGATTTCAGCTCGGCCGGGCAGAGCCTCACAGCAGTGCGGCCATTTTGCCGTGTGCCCTCTAGCGCCCCCCCAAAGCGGCCTCTATTTTATATGTGATACATCATGCCTACAAACATGCAGTGGATGGGAGGGTAATATGTGTGTATTGAGTTGTAGTGATGTCTGAATATGTTAAAAATGGCATCAAAATCCCAAGAAACAAAGCAATGTGCTGAGGTGACTGTCAAGATTGAAGCTGTCGTGCATGCTTCCAGGAAAGGCAGCATACACACCAGTGAAGCTTCCCCTGGTATTGCAGATAGCTTGCATGTTGATGGAGTGCCAGCTGTCTCTGTTTTGGAGAAGGTGTAGTGAGGTTACTGAAGTGACACGTGTGCAGTCAATGCCACCTACCATACAAGAGAAGTGGGAAAAGGCATAGAATCCACTTGCCATCCTTTGCCTCTGCAAGTAAGTGTGGCATGACAATAAACTGGTGCACTCTTCTGTTGATGTATCTCAGGACCTGAAGTAAGCATTGAGAATGTCCTGCCTGTGAGATGTCTACGTTGTCTGAGCACGCCCTCTAGAAAGATTCAATGGCAATGAAGTAGAGTGCAGCAAGTATTTTGACATGGGCAGGGATAGCCTGGGAGCGGGCTATATGTAAATCAAGTTTCTGCTACCAGTCTGCAATCATGTAAAGGACTACATCCAGTGAGAAGCAGTATCCGGCAGTGACAGCTTCCCTCGTCACGCTAAAGAGTTTGATCCTTTGCCTTTAAACCCTCTCTCTCTCCTTCTTTTCCTCCTCTACTGGGTGGAGATCTCCATATGGTCAATAGGGAACTTTTTCCTATACTTGACCATACGGTGATATCTGCCACCGAGACGGAGATCTCCCTAGGGTAAACTATAGGGAAAAGTAAAAACGTTCATTAAACTTGAAATAAATGAGTAAGGGCCAGATGTACGACCCTTTCATGTAGCGCCTCGCAATTTGCGACTCATTGCGAGTCGCAAATTTCGAGGCGCTAAATGAAATGTACAACAGTGTTATTACACTGTTTTGCGATTCCCAATATTAATGAGCCTCTCGCAATTTGCGAGCCCATTGGGAATGCCAGCCCTCCCAGGGATGGTGGCCTGCTGGGCTCAGCAGACCACCATGTCTGGGACTGCTTTTCAATAAAGCAGGTTTTTTTTTTTAATGCAGCCCGTTTTCCTTAAAGGAAAACGGGGTGCATTTAAAAAAAAAAATGAAACTTTTTAGTTTCATTTTTGAAGGGCAGGCAGTGGTCCCTTTTTAGAGACAGTCACAAATTGCGACTGCATTACCACCCTCTTGAAGAGGGTGGTAATTTGCGAGTGTTTTGCGACCGTAATTGCGGTCACAAAACATTCACACATAGCATTGCGAACGCAATAGGAAGGGAACGCCCCTTCCAAATTGCGACTCGCAATTCCTAAATAGCGAGTCGCAAATAAATTGCGACTCGCTATTTAGGAATTGTACATGGCCAACAGTGATTTTGCATGCGCAAAAGGGTTCGCAAACCCGTTTGCGCATGCAAAATCACGTCGTACATCTGGCCCTAAAAGTATTTTATGTTAAATATTATTGTAAATTAATTTTATATATATATTTTAAATCTAGAACAATAGGAAAAATGCTACAGCATTAATACATTATTTTAAATTTATGATGTAAATAATCTGAATATATTTAATTAAAAATATTTTCCTAAAGTTTAAATGTAGAGAAATCCCACTTCAAGTAAAAAAAATGAAATCTTTTTTATTCATAGTCAATATCTTTATTTTGGTCTAAAAGGCCACAAAAAGCAAGATAAATACAAAATATATAAAAGCAAATAAAAATACAAAGCACATAAAAGAGAGAAAAAAAAATCAGACTAAATATATTACAGTAAAACCAGGATAAAATAGGTTAAAATGTTAAGTACACAGCAGCATTAGGGGGAGACTTTTTTCTGTCTTGACCTCCACATAAACATCAAATACCTTGAGACTGCAAAGACAATCGACTGGCTTGTATTACTTCTGAGTATTCTAAGAGCGATGCTGTAATTCCTCAGATCCAAATTACGGCAAAGTGGCAAAATCCACTTTTTCCTTGCAGCATGATAGGTTGGACAGAATAGAATTACATGTCCAACCACTTTGATCACCCCAGTGCAGAAAGGGCATGTTTTATCAGACTCCAAGATTCCAGACCTCCATAAAGTGGTAAAGGCTCGAATTGGGAGGATCCCTAGACGGAACTTTAAGTACAGGGTTCTGGCATGGGGGGGGGGGGGGTGGTTCCACCTTATCAAAAAATGATTCAAAGCAGTAGTGAATTTTGAATTCCAAGAAAGAGGCAGTGAGGGAGTCCACCCTAGAGGTACTTGCAGTATTTTGGTCCACATATTGCCAATAGGCTCTTTTCAATGCCTGTTTGGAGACCAGTGCAGCATCAGTTGGTGTTGACCAGAGATTACCAAAACCAATCTGTCTTAACCGATCCCTGACCACCCTAAACTAGGAAATCTTACTGGACCCCCAACTGCCCCATTACTTCTTCCAAGACTCCTCGTAGAAATATAAGTTCCGGGGCTGACCAAAGTCTTTGCCAATACATCAAAGGTTTCAGCCCCACTACATCATTAACTCTCTTTAATCCATGATTTAGTCGTAAAGGATAAAGGGAGGGTACTTGCTGGGAGTTTGTTCAAACCCCTCAAAAAATGATTTTCCGCTTTTTTATCATACATTGATAATTATTCAAAGTGGTGCATATAATTAAGTCAGTTAATTACATTGTAATAAAAATGAATATCATATTAATTTTTAAATTAAAAAAGGTTAATAAAATATGGTAACATAAAATTACAACTGTTTTATTTTTAGCTGTTTTTATAGTAAATAAAAATTATTTCAATTTTAACTATTTTAATCAATTTATTTTAACATTTCCAATGGGGGGCTATTTTAAGTCTCTATTGCTATTATATTCTACGGGAGGGTGTTGCAGTACCTGGGAGTGGCCGTTGGTGGTGCTGGACATACTCCAGCTCTGAGCTGGAGTACATTTACTACTGTTTTGGGTCCTTTTTAGCAGTTTTGCCTAAAGAAGTGCAACTTGTAAATAGAAGTGGGACTACTCTTCTATGGTTGGGTTCATATCCCTCCCTTGCGGTCTCTAAACCCCTCCCCTTTAGTTGAAAATATTCCCCATTTTCCAGCCACTCTCCGTCTCTCCCATATTTACTAAAAAAATGTATACCTATGTATTTGGAGACTCCGTAGTCGGGTGGAGAGCTCCTCACAGGCAAATATTGGACAGGCAGAGGTGTAGATCTCTGCACATTGTTTGTGAATAACATTTTGGAGTATGTTTGAAGTACTATTGTAGTATTACAAAGCGTACTACAAAGTGCAGTTTGTGAATAGGTTACATATTGCGTACTAGCTGTCAATTCCAAAAATGTTATAGATTCTTGGCCATATGTACTATTTTTGTCACCCTTACAATGGTGAAAGGCTGATTTGGTTCTGGAGATTCAAATTTGTGATCTCTTGGGCAAACACAGATCTCATCAATAAAAACAACAGAGCTGCAAAATACAGTTGTCTTACTGGTTACAAAAATCTCTATACCAAACAATTAACCCCAAGCTTTCATATTAGAATTTAATTTGGTACATGCTGGTGGCACAGTTCTCTCGTGTCTCTACCACAACACATTAGATCCTTTTCTACTTTTGTAAACCTTACCCACTGTTGATCTTCCTTTGAAGGTTATTCACATTTTCCACCCTTCCCCACAATAGTATCAGATCTTAGCTGTCCCCCTGGGGATTTATGCCAGGTTTTTCGAGTACAAAGGTCTAAACCTTCCTTTTAAATACATGTCACCTTTAGGTAGGCCCTAACCAGCCCATAGTACAGGGTGCTGTGCATTTAAAAAGTTGGACAATTACTTTTAAGTTTTACATGTCCTGGTAGTGAAAAACTATTAAATTTGTTTTTCCCTACTGCAAGGCCTACCTCTCCCATATGGTAAAATTGTTTTAACTTGTTACATTTAATAAATAATAACTTTTGATTGGGAGCAGGTAGGAATTTTGAGTTTGGTCTTTGATTAATTGTAATTTAAAAACCTTTTTAATGGTAAAGTCATATTTGAAGTCACAGTTCTGAAAATGCCACTTTTAGGAAGTTGGCATTTTCGTGTACTAACCATTTGGTGCCTGCAGCCTGTATCCTGGGTCACATGACTAGGTATAACTAGCAGTTGGCCTTTGTGTATTCCTCCCAGACAGCATCACAAAGGGGGCTGGGTGTTGCCAGTATGAGCCTTCCTGCCCAAATTGGAGGGGCGGAGCTGTCACCTACCACACTTGCACTTCAAAGGGGCTGCATCAGCACACTCACAAAGGACTTTACACTAGTTTACTATCACCCCGGACCCCTCGGAGCCAGGGCTAGGGAAGGAAGGAAATCCCAGAACTTGATGTGAGGGGATGTCTAGAAGATTTTTGCACTTAAAGACTGGCACCAGGTATAAATATTGAACTATCAAAAAGAAGGGGGTGGGGACTAGGAGCTGATAAAGGTCCTGTACTTGTGCTCCAAGGACGATAATGAATCAACAAAAGGGGGTTACTGTTCCTAAAGTGACACAGATCGTGTCTGAGAAAAGGAGGGTAGAGAGAAATGGGTGTCTAGGTACTGCACCAATCATAAAAGGACAGTCAACAAGATTGTCTCTTGTTGCCCTCATACATCCCTAGGAATGTCATGCTTCATCATTGGGCGGTGCTCCTTGTAGGGCCAGCGCTGCAATGCCCTACGGGTCCCCCGAAGGGTCACTTTAGCGGAGATCTTTTTATTTCACTATTTGATGAGTGTGAGAATGTGTCCTAAATGGGGCCGTGAGTGTGAGACTAAATTTTAAAACTGGCTAGAGGATATCCCAAACTTTTTTTAAAAAAATTCTTTTTATTAACATTGCTCATGTTCAAGTGCAGTACACAGCGGCAGTTCATGATATAGTCACAGGGATCACAGTTCGTCATATATTTTGCATGCATGGAAATGCAGATGAGTAATTGCAACAATCTTCTATCCCAACCCATCTTGTACGGCTCGAAACCTTTGCCAGGGACCCCACACCTTCCTCCATTTGTTCACACATCCCCGGGACCTATAGACCGTTTCCTCCGCCCTCTGACACCAATCCAAGTCACAGAGCCACTGACCACACGAGGGGGGCGCCTGTGCACCCCAGCACCTGGCAATATTGCGTTTAGCCACCCCTGCTGCCAGCCCCAGCCAAATCTCGTTATGGCGTGTCCAGTCCGTGGCTCCTTTGATCATGAGCAAGAGCCACTTGGGCTCCAGTGGGACTGGGGACCTCACTACCCCCTCCATCGTTTGCGTCACCCTGGTCCAAAACGGAATTATGAGTGGGCAATCCCATAGAATGTGATAGAATGAGCCCTCCCTTGACAGCCCCTCACACACAAGGGCGATAGAGTCCTACCCCAGGAGAACAGGTGGGTGCGGGGATAATAGACCCTGTGAAGTATTTTTAACTGCACAAGGCGGAATCGCGGCCGGATCGCGACCTCGCGAGGGCTCTGCAGGGCGTCCTGCCAGTCGTCGTCATCTAGTGTTCCAATGTCTCCCTCCCATCTCGCCCGCAGGGGACCCAGGGGTCCGGCATATTATTAATAAGTTTTCGGTAAATCGTTGACGTGGGTTTCGTTAGAATGGGGTCGAGAAGGAGCCTGTCCTCCATAGGGAGTACTCCGGGATGGAAGTGCCAGCACGGATGTGGGCCCGCAATGCATGTATAAGGCGCAGGTAATGGTAGTGTTGGGAATCATTAAGTTGATATTCTGTTTTCAGAGCCGCAAAGGGACCGGAGCCCCCTTCCACACATCACCAAGATACTCAATGCCGATCAGTCTCCACCCCCTATAGCCTGATAGTCCCGCCACCTCCTTTAGCTGATCACCCGTCCAAAGCGGGGTCCGTCCCGTTAGGGTGTTCGTCCAGCCCAAGAATTTGTTGGCCTCCCTCCAACAGTGGAGTACCACCCCGGTGTGCGCGGGCAGATCCCGACCCCGCCCGCGGGAGTAGAGATATGACTCGCAGGTTCCCCCAATCATAGCGTGCCTATCCATTCTGTAAGCCGGCTCCGAGGTCGGCGCGTAAACCCAGTCGTTGACCACCTGCAACTGTGCTGCCCAGTAGTAGAGTTGAACGTCCGGGAGGGCCAGCCCCCCGTCGTACACCCCCCTCGTAAGCTTCTGCAACGCAATCCTCGGGTTGCCGCCGTCCCAAAGTAACGTCCGCAACTCCCGGGAGATCCGCTTAAATGTCGCCGTCGGGACCAGGTACGGTGTGTTTTGGAGGATATATAGAAGTCTTGGCAGCGCCAGCATTTTAAAGAGCGCCATGCGCCCCATCAAGGAAAAGGGCAGGGACCTCCAATGTCCAATGTCCACCCCCAGCCTCATCAGTTGAGGCTCCAGATTTCGGGCGAAGAACTCCCCTGTGTCTCTGGTGACGTACACTCCCAAGTACCGGAATCCAGCGGTCTCCAGCGATGCTGGGCAGTCCCGCGGGATGCGAGGAGGTGGACTCGACAGAGGATAAACCACCGACTTGGTCCAATTAATCGAGTAGCCAGAGTAGCTACCGAAAAGGGCGAAGAGGTGGAGAGCCCGCGCCATGGAATGGTAGGGTCTGGCCATATACAGGACAATATCGTCAGCGTATAAAGAAATACGCTCCTCCCATTCATCCGTGAGTGCCAGGCCCCAAAAGGCCCTATCTCTTCTGATCCAATGAGCGAGCGGCTCCAAGGCGAGGGCAAACAGGAGCGGTGACAGGGGGCAGCCCTGCCTAGTGCCCCTATACAGGGCGAAAGCCCGGGACGTCACCCCATTGACCCTCACCCTTGCCATCGGCTGCGTGTATAGGAGTCTCACCCAGCTACCGAACACGGGGCCCAAGCCCAGTCTATTCAGTACCATAAGTAAGTATGGCCATTCGATGCTATCGAAGGCCATTGAGGCGTCCAGCGCCATCAATGCCGTCTGCGCATGTCCCACGTCCTTAGTCATGTGCAGAATACCATAGAGCCTCCGCAGGTTGTGCCGAGTGCTCCTGTGGGGCATAAAACCCGACTGGCCTACATGCACGAGGTCGGGCAGTACGGATAGCAGTCTTGTCGCTAAGGCCTTGGCCAATACCTTCGCCTCCACGTTCAGGAGGGAGATAGGCCGATAGGACGAGCAGCAGTCCGCCGGTTTCCCGGCCTTATGAATAACCACAATCGTGGCCTCTCTCTGGTCGGGCGGAAGCACGCCCACCTCCCGTGCCTCAAGGAACATGCGCTGCATGGGCTCCAGTACCACACTCGCCTGTTTCTTAAAGATTTCGACCGGGAGTCCGTTGGGTCCCTGCGCCTTGCCGGCCTGGAGGGCATTGAGGGCTTCTCCCAGCTCCGCTCTTGTGAGGTCTGCATCCAGACACTCAGTTTGTTCCTGAGATAGCATAGGCAACGCAAAGTCTCGCAGGAATTCCTCACAGTCTCTCTCGGTTCTGGTGCACACTGGGGTATATACTCCTTCATAGTAGGACGCAAAAGCCTCCGCAATGGCCGCGCTCGTGGAAGCCAGGGCCCCCGAACCATCCCGCACCTCCGTAACCCAGGAACGCTCCCTGTCACGACGCTCCAGCCACGCAAGAAGCTTCATACTCTTGTCCCCTGCATCATATATCTGATGCTGCGTGGCAAGGGAGTAGGCACGTGCCTCACCCTCCGCTAACGAGCGAAGTTCCCTGTGCTTCATGGCCAAAGCATGATTGCGCACCGGCGAGGGCGACGCACTGGCCTCTCGCTCCAGAGACTCGATTTCGCGCTCCAACTGTTGAATCTGCAGCGATTCCTCTTTCTTCTGGGCACCGATCAAAGCCTGGGCCTGTCCCCTCAGGACCGCCTTATATGCCTCCCACAACGTTAGCTGGGAGGTAACCGACCCCTGATTGTCGGAGAAATAATTCTCGGAGCCCTCCCGAAGCTTATCAGTAATCGAAGTGTCTTTTAACCGCCACGGATCTATTCGCGGGAATGCGGCCCTGTCTACCACCGTCCCCCGAAGGAGAACACCCACCGGAGAGTGGTCCGATATGCCTCGCGCCATAATACACGGGTCTACAAAATCACCCAACTGATCCCCCGCGTGAAAATATAGTCCAACCTCGAGAAGGAGCCATGTCTGGCCGAATAAAAGGTGTAGAGTCTACGGGCTGGGAACCGTGTTCACCATATATCGCAGAGACCCATTGCATCCGTGAAGCCCCGCAGGCCCGTCTCCCCTCCGCTGGCCCGTCTATCGCCTGACCGGTCGAGTTCGACGTTCATTACCGCGTTAGTGTCACCCCCCAGGACCAGAGTGCCGTTGGGGAGGTTCGCCAAATGTGTCCCCAGTTTCTTGTAGAGTGTGGCATGCAGGCCGGGCGGGATATAACATGAGCACAGGAGCACCGTACGTCCTTCCCATCTCACCGCCACCGCCGCGAAGCACCCAGCGTCCTCCGTCCAGGAATTTAGTACAGTTACTGGCAGACTCCTACGGACCAATATTCCCACCCCCCTCGAGCCGGACGTGAATCCGGAGTGGGCTACCATCTTGTACCCGAACCTATCTAAGGCCCTGCAATTATTACCCCGGAGGTGGGTTTCCTGCAAGAGCACCACATCTGGGGAATGGCGTTTCAGGTGCTGTAGTACTAAAGTTCTCTTGATCTTGTTGCCCATCCCATTGACATTCCATGTCCATATTTTTATCTTAGCTTGATCCCCCATCCCCACTGTGAATCCACAACCTCAATGGATTTCCACCCTGCCACTGCGTAGTGCCCCCACAATACAACATCATTGAAATAAATATATTGACATGAGCTAAACTTAAACTTCCCATCAACCCCATCCCACCCCCCAGTCTGCCCCCCCTGCCTCCCTGCTAAGTGGGCCCCCAACCCCCACCTTAAAAACTTGCAGAATGCCTGTCGCCCAAATAATCCCATTTCAACTAACTGAGGGAACGTAAGCCCACAACTCGCAGAAACTGGCACAACTGACTGTCGGATTTCCACCCCTTAAGCAAAAATTAGCACACACCCTCCCCCTCCCCCAAACCCCAGCGGGCCAACGCCTAGAACCCTTTGGACGAGCAGTCCACATCAGCCAGCGCGGTCACTTACAGTCTCGGAGATGTTCAAAATGTTTGTGCAGCATGACTAGTGGCCCCCAACTCACCAGGGCACAAGAGGCGCGCGCCTTTGCCTGCCTCCCCATGTGTAGCCCTCAATGCGGCCTATGTCCCCATCAGTCCTCCAGTGGCGGGCGTTCACGCTCCTGACTCCCTCGGGCTGGTGCTATATCCTTCCCGGCCTCACGAGAGGTGTCGTTGGAGGTCCGGCGTCGTGCTCCACCCTGGCGGCCCACGGTCCGCCATCCCTCTATCCAGTCGCTCGCCTCCGCCGGAGAATCGAAAAAATACACCTTTTCTCCATCCAGGATCTTGAGCCGTGCTGGGAAAAGCATCATGTACCGCACACCCTGGTCCCTAAGGGCTCGCTTGACGCCCTCAAAGGATCTGCGCTGGCGCTGGACCTGTAAAGTGAAGTCCGGGAAAAAACGGATCGTTGCGTTCTCCAGTCGTAGGTCCCCGGAGGTACGTGAGGCCTGCAGGATGGCATCCCGGTCCCGGTAGTTCAGGAATCGGGCAATGATGGTGCGCGGAGGGGCCCCAGGCTTGGGCCTCCCCCCCATTGCGCGATGGGCTCTTTCAACAGAGAAAAATTTTGAGAGACGCTTGGGCTTAAGGTGTTGCAGTATCAGTTCCTCAACAAAACAATCCATGGACGGCCCTTCCAATCCCTCCGGCACCCCTACGATGCGGACGTTGTTGCGTCGCGCCCGGCCTTCCTGATCCTCCAGGCGGGCTACGACGTCACCCTGGGCCTTCACCAGCGTGGCGACCTGCTCTTCAAGCTTCTTTGTTCTGGCCTGCAGATTCCCAATGCCACTCTCCGTCTCGGCCACCCTGCCCGACATGTTCCGAAAGTCAGCCCGGAGGAGGTTGACCTCCTCAGTGACCGAGTCAAGTTTGGGCTCCATTGTGCCACGCATGTCTTTGATGGCTTGCATAATGTCTCTGAGTGACGGGTCTGATCCTCCGTCCGCGTCGTCACCCTGTTGTCCCCCATCGCGGAGGCCCTCTCCCTTCCCCATGGCCACCGTGTACTTGTCGATCTGGTTGGCTTGGTTCGGAAGGGCAGCTTATGCCGACCCATGGCCGTAGACGAGGCCGTGGTGGGAGGGCTCACACGTCGGGCCCCCTGCCTTTGTCGCAGTCATCCAACCGCAGGCCGGAGGAACCGTCCAGTCCACCCCCGGTCCTCCGCCACCCCAGCCGTGGGGGACACCACCGCTCACCCTTGCTCGGGTCACACGCCGACCGGCTCAGCAGGCCCTACTGCCACCGGCCACGCAGCAGGCATCCGATCCCTCGCTCCGGCTGCAGCGGGGAGCCAGGGGCAGGCAGACGAGTTCTCACCCCCAGCACCTCTCAGGCCACTCAGTACTGGTCCAGGCCTCCCACCACAATGGATTAGCCCCAGAGTACGCGGGCCACAGACCCCGGATTTATCCAATCTCGGCCCTCCGGTGGGAGGCAGCAACGCTCAGCAGGCCCTGCTCGCTCTCGCGGGCCCCACCAATGCGGCCAAGTCCCCGGATCCCAGGCTCTCTTTGCCGCTTCCCCGGCCTCCGGAGCTCCGCACTGTCTGTCAAGCACGCCCAACGCGGCCCTCCGCCGCGACAGCGGGTCCGCTCGTAGCTTCTATGTGCCTGCACTGCAAGCTCACCACCGGGCCCCAGGCCGGCCAAGCGACGCTCCCAGGGCACCTCCGCACCCACCTCCGCGTCGACCGCCGGTCTCCTCAGGCCGCCTCTCAGCCGCTGTGTGCGCACCACTCCCGGGCTCCGCCACAGTCCGAGCACCTCTCGCCCTCACGTCCGGCTCCTGCGCGCGTCTCGGGACCTTCTGCTTCAGGCCGAGCGCTCGTACGCCATCGGCGCCATTTTCTCCCGCACGGGCGCTGAGTCCCGAGTTTCGCCCCACCGGCCTGGAAGCCTCCCTCGTCCTCGCTGCCGCCGCGATTGCACCTGCGAGCGGCTCACCGCCGGTCAGCTCCGCTGTCTGCGTCACCCTATGGCCGGATTATGACGGATTTGGGGTGGTTTTGCACTATCTGCTACCGCAGCTCACTCAGTATGCAGCCATTTTCCTCGGCTGCAGGCCACGCCCCCCGATATCCCAAACTTTTTAATATGCTGATTCCCCTGCCAGAGTAAAAAACCGTGAGGTCAGTGTTACTTGTGGGTCGGTAGTGACCCCTAGTAACTGAACAAGGTCGACATGTTTCGCGCCTTAAGTTGGTCAAACTGATCCATGGCACTTCATCAGGACCATAGAAAGCAAAAAGCGTAGGTGAGTCAACCCCAATCTTAAATTTTTGATTGAGAGGTCCCCCTTGTTATTTTTAGGGTGGCACCTGCTCGTGATAATTATCACTGTTGGTTCGACCTAAGAGAGAGAAAATAAAAACACGTGGTACATAGAAAACACAAAACATAAAACATAAAATTATGTGATGTCCAACTGTAGATCTCTAGTTGGTAAATGAACACCAGATACAGACTCACTGGTTATTTAGGAGACAGCAGACAATGATAAACATTGAATAGTACAGTGAGGCGCCATCATTCATTTCAAGATCATCGCGCCTTTCATGTTTCCCATAAGTATTTGCTTTAAAATATATATACACGTGTAGCATTATCTGTGTCGCATGCCCCTTTGTTTGTTAGTGGTACTATGAGCAACATAGCATAGATTAGTGGTAATGTGGCATACAATGTAGCGCAATTGGTAATTGAGTAGTCTTACCTAATTATTCTAGAGATAAGGCTTCATAGGCTAACGCACAATCTCCCGCACCGTTACGGGCTGTTAGTATCATTCGGAGGAAAACAGGAGGGAAGAGGAGAAAGGGAGGCATATATCAAAAACTGCGCTCGTTAATGGTATGATTAGAGAGAACAATGGTTCAGGGTTGGCCTCAATGGGACCAGAACAAGAGAGTAAAATCCCGAAGGGGACAGTGGGGATTCAATTTATACTGGACAATTAATCGTCATGGGAGCAAGAAGGTAGGGAAACATATATAGTGTAAAATAGACGGTTTATTTTACACAAGTATGAATTTTATACTTAAAGTAATAGTCAGGTGCTCACATAAAGTGAAGGTGCGTAATGTGACAAAGTGAGAGTGAACTAAAAGCATAACATCACATTGACAACAAAATTGGAACTCCACATGAGTATATACAATGGGAGGGGTTCCTGTTGTAAGGGTCGACGGCGTTTCGATCTTTTAAGTACTTAAGATCATCTTCAGGACATGTAGTGAGCAGTCTGAAACTAAATCGGAACAAAGCATGATTACAATATGTCCCTACATAAGGACCAGTTGCAGTGAGTAAGTGCTCCCAGTGTTTTTATAGTAAAAACAATTACAGCGCAACCTCATTGTTAAATTGAGGTAAGGTGAGTACAATTAATATAACAGCGTGAGAGACCATTGAAGGGTGGTGCGCGCGGGGCGCCAGGTTAACTGCGGGGGGTTGAATTAAGGAGCGTGAAGGAGCATCATGCATATGAGCTCACAATAGCGAACTTACTCTCAATAGGGTGTCACTATCCAGGAAGAGAGGTAGCCACTATAGGAATGCAGGCGGGCCTCTTACGTGGGGAGGCTGTTTTGACCTGGTATCAGGGGAATAGAGCGTTAGTAAGTATCCGCGTTGTGTCAGGGAAGATGTATGCAGTGGGACAAAGCGACTACTCACTAAGGTAACGTCCAGGGTGGCGTCAGGGTAGAGCTACTTCCACCAGGCGGTGACGTTTAAGCTGGAAACATTCAAGGGTTGTTCGTGGGTATGGGCTGTGGGGATAAGAGAGAGTCAGCGGCCTACATAGTCTGTGCTTGCTCATGGGAAAAGGAAGAGTGAAAGGCAGGCTGCTTACTTATTCGTGCCTGATTATCTGGTGCAGGATGAAGTCGGGGATACTTCCAGCCGGGGGTAGCGTTGGGCGTAGAATCTGGGCTGCGGGGGTGGGAGAAATTATATCAATTGTCTGTATAGTCGGTGTTAGCTCTAGGGAATCGAGCGGGGTACTTACAAAATCGAATTACGTTTGCAGAACAAAGGGTTGGCACTCCTAGGGGCTGGCGCGCAGTCCTCGGCGTTCCACTAATACACTTGTGTTCTAGCAGGGGATGTTTTAAGAAAAAACAATTAGGGTGCGCAGGGGACGGGATAGTTACTTATTAAGTAGCGTCAAGGTACTCACAATCTGTGAAGAGAACCTAGACGTGGAACACGTGGGCATGATGAGTGCATGTACCTGAGAGGTAAGGTCAATAAGTTTAGATAATTGACAGCGGGATTACCTAAAGGGACTGAGAAAGTATTAGGCGGAATACTCACACAGTAAGAGTTGCTTGTCCATGTCCAAAATCTAATTGGGGAGTAAACCAAGGAGTCATAATCGGATACGGAGTCTTAATATATTACACCAAGTTAGAAAAAGCGAGGAGAGCCCGGAGGTACTTACTGAATCAGAGTACCGGAGGCGGAGTCAAACACCATCCTGGCCGGCGCGCTGCAATCGATGCAACTGTAGCGACGGAACAGGAAGGATGAAGGGCGTGGTTTAAGTAGTGTTTGTCACGCGATGACAGTGCATAATTGTTAGCAGAGACGGGTTGCGCATGCGTCTTGTGGAGTGGTCCTGCTAACGCTAGGGAAGTCAGTAGAGAGGTCGCTGATTTCTCATTGTGGCTCTGTCAGGGCGCATGCGTACTGGGGGACGCTACCGATTAAAATTACTGAATGTGCTCGGTAATAGATGTATCAGCCAGTGACATCAATTGGCAATGAGGGCATTTTTCGGCATTGTGAAACTATACTGTGCGTTCATGTTAACATAGGCTATAATGAACAAGTATAAACAGCAATATATACACGATAGTGATTATTGAGTGCGCTCGGTAGTGGATGTATCTGCCAGTGACATCAATTGGCAGTGAAAGGTATAGAGAGCAGCATTTTTGGGCATTGTGAAGCTATACAGTGCGATCATATTAACACAAGCAAACTAAACAAGTATGAATACAGCAACAAATACACACCCGAACATCGAGGATAAAAAGGGGGGGCTGAGTAGAGCAAGTGAACACAGAGTATGTTTTACAGGACCGTGTAAACGTCAGGGTCTTATGTACAGGCGTTCCATTCATCAAAAGAGTTTAGTCCATTCTCGATAGTCCTGCAATTAAAAATCCATTTACACTCCAGCCGGTTGAGGGTTGATTGTTGATTACCTCCCCTCGCATTTATCTGGAGGCTGTCTATCACCTGTCAGGTGATGTCATTTTCAGAGTGACCTTGTTTCAAAAAATGTTCCACTAATGGTGCGGTGAGGACTTTGCAGCGGATCCTGCTCTTATGTTGGGAGATCCGGGCCTTGACCTTCTGTGTTGTTTGGCCAATGTAACGCAATTTGCATGGGCATTCAATACAATAAATGACATTTTGGGAATTGCAATTACTAAAGGCTTTCAATACGTGCTTACAATTACCATATTCAAAAACGTTGGTGTTTATTGTAGAATCGCATGCCATGCAGTGATTACACTTGTGGTGACCAACTATCGGCGGTAAGTTGAAATATGAATGGATAGAGTTGTCCTTTTTAGTGGGTGTGTATGCCCTCACTAGGTGGTCCTTTATATTGCGGCCACGTTTAAATGAGAAAAGGGGCGATCCTGTTGTGAACTCTAGGGGGTCTAGAACGGACCAATGTTTTTTTACCAGTTTGGTTAGTCTGTTACTCACTGAGCTGAATGTGGTGACACATGTGATTCTGGATAAAGGTGTTTTCTCTCGCGTTTGGAGCAGGTGTTCACGGTGAGAGTACCAGGCCCTTTTCATGGCGTGTTTGACTAGCCGTCTGGGGTAACCTCTAACCGTCAGCTTCTTACATAGTACTTCAGCTTCTTGGAAGAAATCTTCCTTAAATTTACAATTGCGCCTGATGCGGAGAAATTGACCATATGGTAGGCCGTCCCTGAGTGCCCTGGGATGTGCGCTGTGGTACTCTAGTAGGGTATTCCTTTCAGTAGGCTTTCTAAAAAGGGTAGTATATAGTTCGCCGTTTAGACATTTGATGGTAACATCTAAGTAGTCCACCTTGGCGTTGTCATAATTATATGTAAACTTAAGGTCTTGCTGGGTGCTATTAAGCCAATCACAAAAGATCTTGAGTTCATTTTGGTCACCGCCCCAGATCATGAGGACATCATCGATGTATCTACGCCATAGGCGGATTTTTTCAAGATATGGGTTGGTAGCATTGAGAATGGTGTTAGTTTCCATGTCATCTACAAACAGGATAGCAAAGTTTGGAACAAAAATGGCTCCCATCGAAGTGCCTTTGCACTGTCTGTAGTAGGTGTCTTGAAATAAAAAATAGTTTTTGGTAAGTGCAATTTCAAGTAATGTAATGATAAATTCAGTGGGTACTTGATGGGGTGCTGGGCGGTTATTGAGATGTTTCTTAATGACCTCTATACCTTTTTGTTGTAGAATATTGGTATACAGAGACTCTATGTCAAGCGTGACAAGGAGTTCTGTATTTGGGTCAAAGGGTTGGGATTCAATTAGATTAATCAAGTGGGTCGTGTCCTTAACATAGGTCAGAGTGTTCTGCACTAGATCTTTTATAAAGAAGTCAATATATTTACCCAGGGGCTCCAAAATGGAGCCGCAACCAGAGAGAATTGGCCTACCTGGGGGTGCCTCCGCATTCTTATGCACTTTAGGTAAAGTGTACAGAACTGGGGTACGCGGGGCTTTGTTGTTAAGAAAGAGAAATTCGTTTTTACTGATGAAGCCGTTTTCCAAGCCGTCTTTAGTGACGTTGAGGATGTGATCACTGATACTTCTTAGGGGGTTATTGCTCAAATGCTCATAGTGTGAGGTATTATTCACTTGGCGTATGATCTCTGCATCATAGGAGGTCTTGTCTTGAATAACAATTCCTCCCCCTTGTCACATGGTTTTATCACAATGTTATCTATTTTCTTCAGTTTATTCAAACTGTTCTTCTCATCTAGGCTAACATTGAAGGGGGTAAATTTGTAATTTTCCTTGAGTTTAGTGAGGTCTCTTAGGACAAGGTGCTCAAAGGTAATGACCTCAGGTGGCATGGAGCTACTTGGCGGGTTGAATGTAGAAATAGGGGCGAAGGCCCGTGGTGTCAGTCTTTCGAGGGTCTCTCTGTCTTGAAAAAAGGCATGGAGTCTCACTTTCCTAAAAAATTGGAAGATTTCAGCTTGTATATTGAACCAGTTGGGTTTTCGGTGATAACAAAAGATAGACCTCTGCTCAGTAGAGCGATATCAGATGAGGCCAGCTGGTGTTGGGAGAGGTTGAAGATTGGTATTTGTTCCATTTTTTGGGGAGAAGGGGTACAGACAATATCTAGTACTGGTATCCCCATTGGTAGAACCTGTTCCTCGTCTGGCGTTCCCCTGGTGGGAAGTTGTACCTGGTCTTGCCTCTCCCCTCGGGATCTCTGTGCCCCGTGTTTGGCCTCTGCCTAAAAAATGGGGGTTGCGGGAGGAAGTGCTAGGTCCTACCGCAGCTTCAGAGACCGTCGGATTCTGCAGATGAATCAGAGAATGTTACTGGCACCCTGTTCCTGAATCTGCCCCAGGTGCCTGCAGGGTACCTCTGTTGTTCTTGTGGGCCGGTATTAAAGAAGTCTTCTTGGAGATAGGGGTAGGTCTTGTCTATATTGTAGTTTTTGATATCTTTTGTTACCTTAGTCGATTTTTTATGATGTTCAAAACTCTGGAAATCGAGAGTGGTGCGTTCAAGTCTTTCTAGAACCCCCTTTGCGTCTGCTAGGCTGTCTAATTCACGGATGGCTTGTTCCAACTCCTGAATCTCCTCAAGTTCTTTCTTGCTATGCTCTAGCGCTGTGTCTATGCCAAGGACCATCCAGTGGCGCGAGCAAGTGGTACCAATATGGGAAAAACCTGTTTTGAATTTTTTATCTTTTATAAAGATAGCAGGTATGTTGCGTACCTGGAGTCCAATAGGGATGATATCGGCTCTCAGATACTCAGTTAACATGCGCGCGTGTAGTTCTGTGCGAACGTGTTTTTTCTTTAGTCTTTCAAGTGCAGTCAGTTTTTCACTGGCCAGATCTGTGGGGGCCCTAGTCGCTATTGCTGGAGTGTGAAATAATGAAGGGCCGCTGAGTTTACTTGCTATATATTCCTCTGTGTATGTAGGAATTATTGGTGTAGACATTCTTTACTTGATTTTAGTGTAGTACTGGTTCTCACTAGGGTTTGACGGGTGAACTCCCGTATTATTTCAAGATAATTGATATAACCACTCGATGAGTGGAACCCTTGCAGTGTAGCCACTGCGCGTAAGGTAGTATGGGAGAACAAGGGTACCCCGAAATATGAACCTGGGGTTAGTGTATGTTTAGAGAGAACAATGGTTCAGGGTTGGCCTCAATGGGTCCAGAACAAGAGAGTAAAATCCCGAAGGGGACAGTGGGGATTCAATTAATACTGGACAATTAATCGTCATGGGAGCAAGAAGGTAGGGAAACATATATAGTGTAAAATAGACGGTTTATTTTACACAAGTATGAATTTTATACTTAAAGTAATAGTCAGGTGCTCACATAAAGTGAAGGTGCGTAATGTGACAAAGTGAGAGTGAACTAAAAGCATAACATCACATTGACAACAAAATTGGAACTCCACATGAGTATATACGATGGGAGGGGTTCCTGTTGTAAGGGTCGACGGCGTTTCGATCTTTTAAGTACTTAAGATCATCTTCAGGACATGTAGTGAGCAGTCTGAAACTAAATTGGAACAAAGCATGATTACAATATGTCCCTACATAAGGACCAGTTGCAGTGAGTAAGTGCTCCCAGTGTTTTTATAGTAAAAACAATTACAGCGCAACCTCATTGTTAAATTGAGGTAAGGTGAGTAGAATTGTGCATATCTTATAACCTGCCACTGTGACCTTCTCTATATAGGGATGATCACGAGACCTGTTAGAGTTAGGATAGGGGAACACAAGAGCACCATTCGGTGTGGACGCATATCCACTAGAATGTGCAGCCACTTCACTGAAAAGAAACACTCTGCAGACGATATTAAATGGACGGTCGCAGAGACAAACCCTACATGGAGCCAATCCACTCTATTCAGTAGGGAACAACGATGGCTACATCGCCTCTGGACACATAAGAAGGGGGTAAATGAAGATATCCCGTGGACTGAACTATAACTTACCATGAATATCTATGACCCATATGTCAGAACAAAGCGACACAAATAAGGAGTAAAGTGCCGTACTTATTACATCACACATGTCCTAGAACTGACAAGCACACTTATACATTATTACTTCTGACCCTCCAAAAAATATCCAGGGAGAAACGATTTACTGTCACCTGTAGACACCTTGGAGTTACAAATGATACAGACTTTTAATACTTTGAAACTAGGAGCAGGGAATCACCTCCTAGAACCTTTCCCTCTAATTACCAGATGGAGAGACATAAGATACAAATCAAATGCACAATTACTGTGGACCAAGACTGACCTTTTGATCAAAATACTTCTTTAATGATTTCTGTGAGCACTCGAAAAGCTCGTGTTTTCACCATCATGATAGATCCATCCAAAACATCTTTCACACATAGTTGAGTGTTATGACTTTTGCCACACATTTAATATGACACCATTAATATGTTTTAGCCATACTAATTATAACCAATTGGCATTTGATTAGTGATCCCCTAATTCGAAATAACTTTGGAAATGGAACTTTCGCTCCATTCCAAGATGGAGCCTGCACATGCGCAATGACACTGAACACGCCCAGTGAAGGCCAGGCAGCCGGAAGTCAGGCATCGGGAAGAAGCTTACTTGAGGAACACCGGTGCGACCCAGGCACGGATGGTCGAGGATAGGTGCAGCGGGTTGCGCACCCGACAAAACCGTGAGTAACATGATTCTCCGATCAGAGGTGTTCCTAACTGCGGCTCATACCATTAACGAGCGCAGTTTTTAATATATGCCTCCCTTTCTCTTCCCTCTCGTTTTCCTCCAAATGATACTAACAGCCCGTAACGGTGCGGGAGATTGTGCGTTAGCCTATGAAGCCTTATCTCTAGAAGAATTAGGTAAGACTACTCAATTACCAATTGCGCTACATTGTATGCCACATTATCACTAATCTATGCTATGTTGCTCATAGTACCACTAACAAACAAAGGGGCATGCGACACAGATAATGCTACACGTGTATATATTTTAAAGAAAATACTTATGGGAAACATGAAAGGCGCGATGACCTTGAAATGAATGATGGGGCCTCACTGTACTATTTAATGTTTATCATTGTCTGCTGTCTCCTAAATAACCAGTGAGTCTGTATTGGGTGTTCATTTACCAACTAGAGATCTACAGTTGGACATCACATCATTTTATGTTTTGTGTCTGTCTATGTACCACATGTTTTTCTTTTCTTTCTCTTAGGTCGAACCAACAGTGATAATTATCACAAGCAGGTGCCATCCTAAAAATAGCAAGGGGGACCTCTCAATCAAAAATGTAAGATTGGGGTTGACTCACCGACACTTTTTGCTTTCCATGGTCCTGATGAAGCGCCATGGATCAGTTTGACCAACTTTAGGCGCAAATCATGTCGACCTTGTTCAGTTACTAGGGGTCACTATCACCCCATATGTAACACTAACGTCACGGTTTTTTACTCTGGCAGGGGAATCAGCATATTAAAAGTTTGGGATATCCTCTAGCCAGTTTAAAAATTTAGTCTCACACCCACCTCTCACGACCCCACTTAGGACACTCACACTCATCAAACGGAATAATAAAAACATCTCCACTAAAGCGACCCTTCGGGGGACCCGTAGGACATTGCAGCGCCGGCTCTACAATGAGCACCGCCGAATGTTGAAGCATGACATCCCTAGGGATGTGTGAGGGCAACAAGAGACAATTTTGTTGACTGTCCTTTTATGTTTGGTGCAGTACCTAGATACCCGTTTCTCTCTACCCTCCTTTTCTCAGACACGATCTGTGTCACTTTAGGAACTGTAACCCCCTTTTGTTGGTTCATAAATATTGAACTCTCAGACCAACTCATCAGTTCACTTCTGGACCCGTGGAAGACTCATAAGAAGGACTGCTCTACTGCCCTGCTGTCTGAGGAATGAATACTGGACTTGCTTCTTGAATCCAGAACCTCCAGAGTGATCCCAGGGGCTAGCTGACTGGCCTCCTGTTCTGATCTACAGGGACATAACAAATTCCAGAGACCACTCCTGCATCTGCCTAGACTCAACTGGCCCTGCCTGTGCCCTGCTATTGGCCTCTGCTTGAGTGAGTCCTGATCCCCAAGAGGTGCCCCTAGGTTCTGGTTCCTTGGCTGACATCAAAATGTACTCCTCTTGGCCCAACTAGGGGTTTCCTCAGAACCAATGCAGCACGTCACAGTGCGATACAGAACCTCACATCACAGTACCTCACAGCTCCTGCTTGGCAGCCTCATCGAAACTGATGCAGCGCAACGTACCTCGGCGCAGGACCTCATATTGCAGCATCTCGCAGCTCCTGATCAGCAGCCCCATTGGAACCGATGCAGCGCTACGCAGGACCTTGCATCTCAGTCCAAGCATAAACAAGTATAATACCCTGCAGGCTAAACTCGGTCCAATGTTCCATCGGGGTAGGTTTGAACTTGTAACTTTGTCCTGGTCCAGCGTGACCAGGTAACCCCATTTGGTGATTTACCCTTTCTGGCCCTACTTTTACCTAGGACTTTGAAATGACATGTCTCCAGTTCTACAGACTGAATTTTTGTTGTTCTGGTATCATTTTATTTATTAAAATGCATGCTTTTTTACTAGATTGGTGTGGGATTATTCTTGTGTTGTGAATTCACTGTGTTACTGATTGAGTGCTGAGTAAATACTTTACACATTGCGGCTAAGTTTAGCCTAACTGTTTTTGTGCCGAGCTACCAGAGGTTTAAGCACAAGTTAATTTCAAGACTTTTTGTGGTTCACTCTGGCGAGGATTGTGGTTGTTGGTTGAGTAGGGTTTCACATCCCTCAACCAATAACCCAGTTTCTCACACTATATATGATCTCACTTTCTCATTTTTCACCTGAACCTTCCAAAAATCTTGTGCTCCTGTAGCACACCAATGATATTCTCACCAAAGTGATCCTCAAGTTCCCAAAATGTGACCTGGACGGAGGGCGTGGCCGAGATGGCAGATGGGTGAGACATGCCTTCTCATCCCTCCATCCCCGCCGCCGTGATCCCCGGTTGCCAGCCTCCTCAAAGCACCAGTTGAGCTTCGCACCGCCTTCCCCTGCGGTGCTGCATTGACCGGGCAACTCTGGATGTAGGAGCTGGGTCCCATGGAGTTAAGGAGGGAGAGTTCGGCCCAGCAAAGCGGCCAACTGATGGCACCTAAGGTGGCAGCGACTGGGTACTGAGGAAGCTGAACGGCTACAGAGGCCCCCGAATCTGTGTGGAGCATCGGGCCTCTGATCCCCCCACACCGGGCTCTGCCCGTGAGACTTGAGACTCGTGGGACGGCCCTCCGATGCACCCCTTTTGGACGCCTTGCCAGCTGCGTGGTGGCCGAGCAGCCATCCCTGAGAGCGGCCACATTCCCGTAAGTAGCCGGCCGACCGGAGGCCCGCACCTCCTGACTTCTCCTGTGGTTTTCTCTGGCACCACTGGACTGAGTGGCTGTGGGCCCCTTGCTCCGAGCGATAGACTGAGTGGTGGACGAGACCTCCCCCTTTGGCTAACACTTGCTCAGCCCAGCCTGGACCATAATAGGCTGCAGGGCTGTGCATGACTCCTTGAGCTGGCCTGGTCTGCCACACTTGCACTGTGTGGCCTGACTCTGCCGGGCCTACATCCCCCCATGCCAGTGACCTGCAGGATCTATGATGTGCTCAACACGTGGCACACCCCTACACTGATCAGAGGCCCTGGGGTAGTTGTGCCCTCTGCCTGCTGGGAGAGAGCAATACATCGACGCACTGAAGTCCTTGTTCCCTGGGGATTGCCTGCCCGCAGCCTTAAGGGCCATGTTGATAGGCCCTAGACAGACCTGGAGGGTACATTGAGCATGGTATAGAGTTGCTGTTGCGTGGTGACGCTGACCTAGAGGCCAGTGGCTGCCTAGCTTAAAGTGGATCGCATACCCACGATCATGCTGTTGGGGGTGTTGACTTGATGCATGGTGATGCCCCCCCCTAGTGATGATGATGATGCCCTGCTTGCCCCGGGTCTGGCTGCCCCCGCCAATACAGCCACAGATTTTGAATCAATGTAGGGGGCACTGGGGGAGGCCAGGGACGTGCAGGCCCTCCACCCGGTGCTCCCCCATTCTGAAGTGGACATTGGCCCGCTTCTGATTTGGCCTCACAGCCCCCTGCTGGGCCCCACCACACCTACCTGTGCTCCCTCCCCTTGTGGGCTGGTAATAGGGGGGAGGCCTTACAGCTGCACATATAGGTGTTCTCATTCCATCCTACATAGTACTGTCCCCCCACACGCTGGTGCCCTGCTGGAGGGGAGTTCCCACGCTCCCTAGTGGACCCTGGTTCTGGGCACGAAGGACCATGGCTACAGCCCGCACTGAAAAGGACTGCACCTTGAGGGAAATGCTATCCAAGCCAGCCAGGGGCAAATTGGGGGAAGGACCTCCCCCGTCTGATCGGGAACAGTAACCTGACAGAGACAACAGTGATAGCCCTGTGACACACACATTTCTGGAGGCCCTCTTTGTCTCCCTCAGGGAAGATCTGCAACTGGTGAAGAAAGATCTCTCTCAGGAAATGAACGAGGTTCCCCATATATTGGTAGAGATAGGGGACAGGGTTTCCACCGTCAAAGACCATGAGATGAGTCAGGACCAGGAAATTGAACAACTCCTGCAGGATGTGATACGACTCCGCCACCAGCACATTGACTTGCAGGCGCAAGCAGAAGACCTTGAAAATAGGACACAACTAAATAAAATACGCACTCGTGGAGCCCCTACTAATGCTGAGGAGAATGACATTGTGACCTATGTAAGGGCCCTGTTTCATCAGATCCCTGAGGAGGGGCCGGGCAAGGACATACAGATTGACAGGGTCCATAGATTTGACCCTCCATGACGGGAGAACTCCCGCTCAGCCGATATCCTAGTTTGTGTGCACGACTTTCAGCTTAAGGAACTGATCCTTCGTAAAGCCCGGGACTTACACCCTTTAAAGTTCAGAGGCCACACGCTGGTCCTCTACCAGGAATTGTTGGCTCTCACTTTGCAGAAATGGATGGAGTTCCGCTCGGTCACATCAAACCTTTGGGAGAGGGGAATCTCCTACTCTTGAGGACACCCCTTCCGCATCATCTTCTGCCTGGCGGGGAACCTAAATCAGCTCGGGTCTCTGGTGGAGGCCTGCAGGTTGCTACAGATTGAAGAGCCCTCTGAGGATGTCCGGTGGTCCAGCCCCCAAGAGCATAAGGCCAGGAAATGCTCTCAAAGGCAGGGGGGGCATACCAAGTGACCACCAGCTGGACCCTGTGACTATGGCCTCTGAACGGCGGGCGGTGCTGGAGTCGCTGTCTGGAGAGGCTGACAGACGAGATCCGGATTGATTGCAGCGGAGGCTCTTGGGCGGCGTCTGAGGGTGGCGGAGCGGAGGGGCAGTATTGGTGAGGGACTATGCGGAGCTACAGACCCCTCTACTCCTATGCCTCATGGAACTATGCTGGGCATTCCTGGCTCTTCACATTTTTTCTTCTCATGTTTTTGTTAATGTCGTTTTTTGGGTCATTGGGGAAAGGAGTACATTCACTCTCAGAAAGTACACTGTGTATTGGGAGGGAATGCAATCCTCCCCTGATCCCTTGCTGTAACAAATGCATGTAGAATTGTTCTGGCAACAACTTTCAGCTCTAGAGCATTGATCGACTTCCCCTGAAATAGGAGCAGCTAAAAGTTATTACCCTAAATGTAAAGGGGCTTAATATTCTGACCAAGCGCCGCACAATTCTCTCCTACCTAGAACAATCCGGGGCATACTTGTACTTATTACAGGAGATGCACTTACTCCCTGGGGACTGTTGTAGACTCAGATCCCGGGCATTTCCTCACCGGTACTTTTCATCTGCTGACACCAAAACAGCAGGGCTGGCCCTCCTGGTTTCATGTTCTTCCCGGGGGAAAGTATGGGACAAACTGACAGAAATTAAGTGGCGCCTATTAGCATATAGAAGCCAAGTGGCAGAGCAATCCTTGCTGGTGGGATACCTTTACGCACCCAGTGAGGGCCAGGAACCATTCCTTCTTCGGGAAATGGCAGAGGTCATGTCCAATCAGGATCGGAGGGTGCTCCTAGGTGGGGATTTGAATCTGGTATTTCACAATAAGCTGGACAGGTCAGCGCTTCAATATGGAGGACCTGGGGCCATATCCATAGCGGGGTCGGTGGGTACAGGAACTGGACCTCAGGGACCTCTGGATAGACGGTTACCCCCAGACCCACGACTACACCTTCTATTCCCATGCCCATAAGACCTATGCCCGGCTTGATTATTTTTTAGGGACTATGGGTATCCAGACTCTGCTTACAGACATTGAAATAGAACCTTGTTCCCTATCAGATTATGCCACAGTCTCTCTGGCCCTGAGTCTTCCACCTTCACAGTGGACATTCCGACCATATAGAATGAGAGAAACTTCTTCAGAGGCCACCATTGTGGAACAAATTTCCCAAGCCATCACCAACTACCTCGACTTGAATGATAACGCAGATACTTCTATGTCCCTGCTCTGGGAGACGTTAAAAGCAGTGACATGAGGTGAGCTCATTGCCATCTTTGCGACTGACGATAAGCTACAGCGACTTAAGAGGGATCAGTTGTGACAAGAAGTGCTAGAGCTGGAATGGATATACAAGCATACAGGAGCACCTTGTGCCTGGAGACAGAGACGGCACGCACACAGCTCGCAGGATTAGATTTGGATAAAGCCGAGTACGCTCTGCTTCGACTTTGCCATTCCTTTTATGTGGGGGGGAAGAAGAAGTGGGGGCGTCTGCTGGCCAACCAACTTTGTGCCCAGAGACAGGCTGCAGGGGTGGAGTCCTTCCAAGCACCTGATGGCACCAATATTGTGGGGATGCCTCCATCCCATCCGCCTTCTGCCAGTTTTATGAGGGCCTCTATGCCCAGCAGACTCCTGCTAGAGAGGGCCCAGACTCATATCTTACGAATGCTGGCACCGCAAGATTGACGGCAGAGCAGGCGGAGTCACTAGACCGACCGGGAAAGAAGAGGTTATATCAGCCATTGCGAGATTGAACCCTCTTAAATCGCCGGGACCGGATTGCTTCCTGGCTCAGTTTTACAAGATGTTCTGTCCGCTGCTAGCGCCCATTCTGACCTGACTGTTCAATGCAATCACTGGACATGGCATGGTCCTGTCTTCCATGCTGGAGGCATCTATAGTAGTCATTCCCAAACCTTGGAAGTATCCCTGGCACTGTGGGTCCTATAGACTGATCTCTCTTCTGAGTATGGTTACCCCCCACTTTTTGCCTGACATCTGATGCAACTTGACTTGATGTGCCCTGGGTCCCTGCCAATCAGGTTCCCAGGGCCTGTGTTCTTTCCCAAAACAGTACCTGTGTACCCACAATCGACACATCTCTGGTCACAGGTAAGCCCCTTGTAAAAGGTACCATGGATACCAAGGGCACTGTGACCAGGGAAGGCCTCTAAGGGCTGCTGCACCTTTTGTGCCACCCTTAGAGGCCCTGCACTTTAACACCCACACACTGCCATCGCAGGCTGCGTGTTTTTGGGCAGAGAAAAGTGAAGAGTCGACATGGCACACATCCCTGTGTGCCATGCCTGCAAACCACTTCCTGGGGCCTAGGTAAGTCATCCCTCTAGCAGGGTGCACTAGCCCACAGGTGAGGGTACACTGGCATGAGCCCTGTATCCTTACAGTGTCTAAGTCGATTCTTAGACATTGTAAGTGCAGTAAAGCCATAAAGAGTATATGGTCTGGGAGTTGGTCATTACAAACTCCACAGCTCCATAATGGCTTTACTTAAACCTTTGGTAGCAAACCTCTCATCACATTAAACCCTCACTGATGTTAGTGTTGGATTTAATGTAAAATGCACTCAGAGGGCATCTTAGAGATGCCCCCTGAAAAATAACCAGCCCTGATGTGGGGTTCCTAAAGGGCTGCCCGCCATTTGCCACCACCAAACTGGTTTCTGGACCCATGGGTAGAGGGCCTCCGCTCTCTGGGTCCAGAAACGAAGCCCATCCTGGGCAGAAGTGTCATGCCTCCTACTCCAGGATGGGCTGGTTGGGTCCACGAAGGGGAAGCTTCAAAGGCCTGCCCTGCCTTTTGCTCCCCCAGCAACTGGCTCCCACTGGTTCTGAACCCCACTTTGGGTGGGAAAATCGGCGGGAAAACCAAGTTAGGAGGAGAGGTGTGTCCACCTTTGCCAACCCCATCCCTCAGGTGGTGGAGGCGAGGTGAAGCACACATCTCAGTCCCCTCCATCTTGAAGATGAGGGGACCCAGCCAATTAGGGAGAGGTTCATGCCCCCCTCCCACTGGAGTGTGGCATAATAGGGGGTGTACCCACCCCAAGAAAGGGACCCATTGGTCCCGACTTGCACACTCCATTAACGACCCTAAATTTTGTATTTTTAGGCAACCCTGAACCTTGCATCCTCAGATTAGAGGAAGAAAGAAGAAGGACTGAAGAACCGTGCTGATCCAGGAAGAAGAGGACACCAACCGCTTTGGCCCCCGCCCTACCGGCCTGTCCCGAATCCGACCTGACTACAGCGGAAACCCTGGCGTGTCCAGTAGCCAGCAGCCCCGCAGAGCCCCGAGGACTTGCCCTGCACCCATCTTAAAGACTTTGTCTCCCGTGAGCACCAGATTTGCTCGACAAAGACTCAACCACGGAATCCGGATCCTGGCGGCTTTGTGATTTTGCACCACTCTGCATCCAATGCCCACAGCCCAAGTTTGAGTGGCCCAACACCATGAGGAGGTCTTCCCAGCGATCATGACCTGGGATCTGATGATCCCTGACCTCCCTCAAGCCAACGCCTGCAGCCTCAACCTGAAGGGTCCCCCGGACCGCGACCGGAGCTGGTAAGAAGACCCGATGCCAAAAGACACCCGACACCCCACGGCCTTGGGTGGCCCAACCAAAGGTGTCCAGGAATCCCCCAAGAACCCAACTTACCTCTCCAGCCGGTGGTCTCCTCCAGGCAGCCTCCCTGACTGAGCCTGGAGCATCTTTTCCAAACTGTAGATCTCCATTGCAAATCACAGGGCTCCCGACGTCTTCTTGGCACTCTGCATCCGGCTGCCACCGTGCCGCTGGTGGTGCAGTGCCTGTGCTAATTGTTGGCCCCTGCAGTGCTGATCCTAACCCCAGGAACTTTGCTCCGACAACTGAGAGGGCTGCTCAAAAGCAGTCCCTGACCGAAGGCCCCCTTAGTCCCATTGTCTAACATTGGGCCCCTGCACTCTGCACCCGGCCGTCCCCAGTGCCGCTGGTGGTGCAATTTTAGTGCCCAACTGGACCTTGGGGCTCCTTGGTCCTAACCCCCAAAAGTCATACTTGTGAGTAGTTTACTTACCTGTAAACCGTTAACACTCTATTCCCCATAGGAACCAATGTTGTGAGTTTTGTTCCTGAAAATGTTCCGTGTCAAGCTGAACTTTTGTGTGAAAGAAAAGTAACTGTATTTTAAACCTGAAAAATTCTTACTTACATTTGTATTGTAGGATCCACGGTGTGATATCTAGGCATATCACCCAGAGTAGCCGATGGAATCTAAGAGTGTCGCAAAAGTAATCAAAAGAAATTTCGATGTAATTTAAACTGTTTTTAAAGCAAATACAAACCTGTAATGATTGCAAATCCATTCCCAATTGCATTTTCTTGTAAAGTTTTACAATTAAAAGTACATTTTACCTACCTGTACCAAGTCCTGCTTGATTCTAGAAATAAAACATAAGATACCTTTTTTCTACTTACCCATTTGATCTGGATTCTGTCTCTGAGTGTGTGTAATCAGCCCTTGATTGAGTGAATACAATAAATGCTTAACACACCCTCCTGATAATCCTAACTGCTTGCCCACACTACCACAAAGAGAGCTGCTAGTGATTATCTAATTTAGCCTCTGCTATACCTCTGGGGATCCCCTGGACTCTATGCACACTATACCTTACTTTGGTATAGTATATACAGAGCCAGCTTCCTACGCTCTGGTCCTGAATCCCCCACCTTCACAGCAGACATTCCGACCGTAGAGAATGAGAGAAACTCTTCTTCAGAGGCCAACCAATGTGGAACAAAGTTCCCAAGCCATCACCAACTACCTCGACATGAAGGATAACGCGGATACTTTTATCTTCCTGCTCTGGGAGACGTTAAAAGCAGTGGCATGAGGTGAGCTTATTGCCATCTCTGTGGCTGACAAGCTACGGCGAGATAAGAGGGAGCAATTCCGACAGCAAGTGATAGAGCTGGAAAACAAACACAAGCATTCAGGAGCGCCTCGTGCCTGGAGACAGTTAGGAACGGTACGCACTCATCTCGCGGGATTAGATTTGGATAAAGATGAGTATGCTCTGCTTCAGCTTAACCGTTCATGTTACGTGGCGGGTGAAGGAGTGTGGGAATCTGCTGGCCAACTGACTTCGTGCCCAGAGACAGGCTGCGGGGGTGGAGTCCCTCCGGGAGTCTGATGGCACCGATATTGTGGGGATGCCTCCATCCCATCCGCCTTCCGCCAGTTTTATGAGGACCTCTACGCCCAGCAGACTCCCACTAGAGAGGGCCCAGACACATATCTTACGAATGCCCGCACCACAAGATTGGCGGCGAAGCAGGCGTAGTCACTAGACCGACCGATTGATCTATCGGGATAGAAGAGGTTATATCAGCCATTGTGAGATTGAAACCTCTTAAATCGCCGGGACCGGATGGCTTCCCGGCTCAGTTTTACAAGATGTTTTGTCCGCTGCTAGCACCCATTCTGACCTGACTGTTCAATGCAATCACTGGACAAGGCATGGGCCAGTCTTCCATGCTGGAGGCATCTATAGTAGTCATTCCCAAACCTTGGAATGATCCCTGGCACTGTGAGTCCTATAGACTGATATCTCTTCTAAACGTAGACATCAAGCACCTTACAGATATTCTGGCATCCCAACTGAACCCACTCATGCCTTGACTGATTGACCTGGACCAGGCGGGGTTTGTCCCACATAGACAGGGTAGTGATAACACTAAACATATTCTCCACCTGCTGGATAAAGCCAAATGCTCCAGAAGGGAGATTATGCTCCTGGCCTTAGGCACAGAGATAATGTTCGACCGAGTGCAATGGCCATGCCTGGAGGAGATTCTTTCTCACTTTGGCTTCTGTCCTGGGTTCTTGGTAACTACAGTCAACCCACTGCGACTGTACGCGTCAATAGCCAGACATTGTCCCCATTTCCTATCTGCCGGGGTACGAAACAGGGGGGCCCCCTCTCGCCTCCATTATTTGCTCTGTATATGGAGCCCTTCGCCCAACAAGTTCGGGACAACCCACGCATTACGGGGAGGCACACACCCATGCTCTCTATGCAGACGATGTCATTGTGGCACTAGATTACCCTCTGGAGGCTCTCCCTGCCTTCCTGGATGAGACAGACGCCTTTGGCAATGCAGTAGGCTTGTGGATAAATATACAGAAGTCGCAGGCCTTCAACCTGTCGGTTCCCTCGGAAACGGTGACGCTTCTTGCCACTGATATACGATACAATGGCGGTCCACCTCAATCCCATATTTTGGAAAACAACTAGCCACGACCTTTCAAGAGACGTCCTCCCTTAACTATCAAATGCTCCCCCGGCATATTAAAAGAGACTTGGCACAGTGGAAACTTTATCCTCTTTCTTGGCTAGGCCGGATAGCGGCAATAAAGATGTCGGTGCTCCTGAAAATCCTCTTTCTTTTCCAGGCGCTACTGATCGAACTCCCTGCTGCCATGTTACAGACCCCACAGAGCGAATTGAACCTCTTTGTGTGGGCTGAGAAGTGGCCTTGGATGAGCACTGAGTCATCAATCCTCGCTGAAAGGGGGACTGGCGATTCCGAACCTCTTAGAATATCACCAAGCTACCCAACTTCGTTAATTAGTGGAGTGGTCCAGAGAGGAATCCGAGAACCGATGGTTGTTTATGGACCGCGCAATTTCGGGTTCCTCACTTTGGGCAATCCTGTTCTTGCTCCAGCCACTAAGGCAGTGCGGCCTTTATTCCTCTCCAGTAACCAATGCCACCTTGAGAGTGTGGGGTCGCCCCTGCCTTACACAAGGGGATCTACCCATTCGCCTCCCTGCTTATCCCAATCGTTAACAATGCAGCCTTTGTGCCAGGCCTAGACCAGACTACATTTTGCCACTGGAAGAGTGCTGGCTGTTCTATTAGACATTTCTTTGATGAGAAGGACCCGCTCTCTTTTGACAGCTTACGGGAGGACTACATGCTCCTAGAGTCGGAGAGGATGCAATATCTGCAAATCAGACACTGGGTGATGGATCCAGAGGTGCGTGTTGGGGGCACAGCGGCCCCACACTGCATTTGAAAAATGTCTCCTCACAAAAATTAACGAAAAACACCTTATTACCGACCTATACGACATGCTGCAACACACACTCAGCGCCTAAGACGCCGGGACAGAAGCGCTGGGAGCTGGAGTTGGCGAGGCTGCTCACGACTAAGGAATGGGAGGAGATGTACTACTGAGCGTGCCATATGAGGCGTAATGCAGCTAGTATAGACAGCTACAAAAACCACCACGTATTGGTAACTTATCCCAGTGCTTCTGCACAGGGGTAACCCCACTCATAGCGCAGATTGTGCGAGGCATTGTGGATCCCCCGAGAATCTAGTGCATCTAATTTGGGAATACCCAAAACTCAGACAATACTGGGAGGAAGTCCTGAACGATACCGATACTCACCTTGACACTCCATTACCCTGATTTCCAGTGTATGTCATCCTGGGACTCCCTAATGTTCTTACCTTCCTCCTTAAGTCTTGTAGGGGGCGGCAGATTGGCTTGGGGGCGGTCCTTCAAAATTGCTCGCTCATAGGGGTTCTGGTGCACTTCCAACATGCTATGGGTGGCTTCGTTGGCTCTGGCATGTGCTGGGAATGGAGAAGCTCACCTTAACCCTCTCTGCTAAGGGTACTTCCATTAGGGAGCTTTGGCGCCCTTACCAGGCTCTCCTTTCTGAGGATTTCCGGGAACTGACCCAAACACTTGAGACTCATGCGGATGACAGATGTAGATGACCCCACGCAGCACGCAAGGGACACCTATGAGGTCTTCATCGGATACACTTTGTGCCACATAGCATAGTAATTCTATAAAGAGATTCCTTAGGGGGAAGGGGAGGGATGGGAGGGGGTGGGTTATTCTGTTGTTGTTTACATGACATAATGTTTGCTCTCACTGTCATGCATTAAACATTGCTAATAAAAAGATTTGAACCATAAATGTGACCTGGAAAACATCTAACCGTACTGCTTCTCCATCCCCTCCCACTTCACTCAGATAAGGTAAAGCTTTGTATACTTTTCTTCCTTCAATGCATAAATTGTGGAGCAATGTGTGCTGTTTCCATAGGGGTGAAAACTTTACAGATTCCATTGGCAATCAAGTAATGTTCAAAAAGTCTCACCCATTGATTCCCTGGGAGGGTGGATTTTGCCAGCTCATTTAAAAAAAGGAGGTGGTTGAGACATACTGGCAGTGGCCATGGTATGTATGATGCTGTATACAAAAAGTGCGTAATGTATATAGGATAACGATAAATGGAAACAATGGTACCATTAGCATATGCAAATCAATTTACCCCACTTTCAAATAATAATAATATCAAACAGACGTTTGTAACTAAACATGAGCAGGATTAAAGCCTAATGATTACTGTGAGGCAGGCAGAGCATAAGAATTTAAGACTTAAAATATTTCACAGCGAATAGTAATATCAATCTGTGATTTACAGCTAAACATTAGGAGGAACAGGCAGAGCACAGTCCTATTTTTATATAATTTATATAAATGGGAATAGAGAGTTTCCTATGAATAAGCTACTGGCAGGGCAGGAATTAATGCGATCAGTGCCTAATTCAAGCCCGTGGGGGCCACCTGCACTCAATTTTGGGGATAGGCACTTATTTTTCCGCATCAGACATTTACCAAGAGGTGGAAAAACAGAGAAAGAAGAATGAAGGAGGAAAAGAAAGATGGAAAAACTGTCACAAAGGGTGAAAGCAGAAACCAGCAAGAGTAAGATAAACGGGCAGGTGGTGTCTGGTAGTGGATTAAAGAGGCAGAGGTGGATTTAACACTGTCCACCCCTCGTATTCGGCACGCTGACATTTAATTATCCTAACCATGAGCTTCTGAGGGGAGTTTTGGGCACCAGCACTCATTGTTTCACAAATAAAGTGCTGAACGTTGTGAACAAAGTCCTATTTAGTAGCATAGAACACATTGCTTATTTGGGAATGCTAAGCTAAACCCTGTGCCCCTGTGCCCCAGCTGCCCTCCAATACTACTGTTTAAGACCCTCCTGACAAAGATCAAAACAGACAGAGTACATTCTGCTCCCAGAAGACATCTTTCCCAATTGCTGCACTTTACCTTTCCCCCTTTCAAACCAGGAACGTTCAACTAAACCTCAACTACATTCTTTAGAATAATTATTTTACCCTATATAATGTCAAACCCTTATAGTTGTGGCACCTTTGTTTCTATATTAGGAAGCGTGAACACTAAACAGGTAAGCAAGATTATTCGCTGGTGCTTATCCTCCCAGCATAATTTTAAGTTTGTGAATCAGTCCATCATTCGTTCTCCAAGAGGTGGAAACAACAATCATGATTCTTGTAATTTCTTTCTTATAAAAAGTCCTTTTTTATTCATGAATGTCCATAAATCTTAATCTTGATTTTCATAACTTCATCAAAACAATTCTTCACAAACAGCCTGTAGGAGAGTAGGATCTGCTTCACATGGGTACCCCCACTTTTTGCTGATGCTTCACTGTTTTTCGACATTAGTCTGGCTGGGGCCCTGCTAATCAGAACCCCAGCCTAGCTGCTTCCTCTCTAAAATGGTTTCCATGTGCCTTAGGCACATCACTGATTGGGATCTGGAGTGCCCTTATAAGTCCCTAGTATATGGTATACTATGTACCCAGGGCATAGGTACCTCAGAGGCCTGCCAGGGGCTGCAGCATGTATTATGCCACCTCTGGAAGGCCATCCAAACTGACACCACAGGTCTGCTACTGCAGCCTGGGTAAGGTGGTGCATGCACTCCTTACTGTGATATAGGTTACCTATATCACTAAATACATACACACATATAAACCTATAAGTCACTCCTAAGGCAGGCCTTATCAATCCTAAAGGCAGAGTGCATGGTTCCTATGTGAGAGGGTGCCCCTGCATGAGCAGGGCCCCTCTGCAGCGTTCGGAGACCCTTCTCTGATGCTGTTTGTAGTGCAGCCTGACCATATACTCTTAAGCGCATTATAACCTCGCGTTAAATGCTAACTTTGGAATGGCTGCACCTAAACATGTCGTGTTTGGTGTCAAACATCTTGGAATACTACCCCCCGCCAATTCTGGCGGCGGGGGTAGCATTCCACCCTTCTAGAGGGAAAGACATGTTAACTCTGGCTAGCCCGGTAACTTCTTTCCAAAGCCCTGGCATCACAAAATGGATGCTGCCGCCACAGACACGAGTCTGGCCTCCTGCTGCTGGACGAAACTCCGGCAGGGGAGGCCTGGACAATAGGTTTCCTGTCCCAGGGAGGTGTGACCACCTCCCCAGACAGGATAATGTGTATTGGGGCTGGGCGGGAGCACTTTCGGGTGCTTTGAAGTCCTGCACTGGGGGCACATTTGGTGTCCCTGTGCATACCCCAGTTCAAACCGGATCAGGGGCTTGCAGCCCCTGCTTTGGCGCGAACTGGACAAAGGGAAAGGGGTGTAGCCACCCCTCTGCCCTGACCCACCCATAGGTGGGGCCACAGAGTAGTCCAACCCCTATCCTTAGTATAAGTATAGGAACCCAGTCCTTAGGACTTTAGATTATCCCTGGACGAAACTCTGAAACTGAATCCTGGACCTTCGACGCTCTACTCATGATTAGAGGACAGAAGAATCTCCCTTGGGGTCAAGGAGTGATGACTCCCCTGCTTGGCAGGCACCAAAGAAGCATCTGTCTGGTTCGCATTTCTGAAGCTCCCGTCGGACGCCGAAGTCATCGCATCACCAGAGGTGGATTCTCAGACTTCCCCGAGGCTACCCTGAGTCCCCAGCAAAGCTGAGGCCCGTGGCTATCGTGGGTGACTTGAGACCGTGACCCCTGGACACCGAGCACATTTGCAAGTGCATCCTCTTCTGGGTCTCCCAAGAAGTCGTGCTTTGGGCTCCGAGTAGCCCTAGCCTCCAGCACCACCTGCACCGAAGATCACTGGCCCCCACTCCACGAGTGTCCTGTAAGCCAGATCCACGTGCGGCGTCACGAGGCTCCTTCGCGGTCGCTAGCCCATTGGCTAGTAGCCCTTAACGAAGGCCAATCTTTTCCTAACTTGGCATCCTGGTTGCTCCAGGCCTGCCCTCACTTACCCTCGCTGGGTGAGTTCCCCAGACCTTGCTGGTCTGCACCATCGACGATCTTCCTCTGCATCGAGACTTGCCGTTGCCAAGGCTTGTTGGGTCCAATCCGGTCGCCGACACCTCAGCACTCGACAGACATCGTGTACCAGCCCGAATCCTGCTCCTGGTTGCCGACAACGCCTCCTGGACCTCGTGGCGGAAGAGTCAAGACGACCGTCAACGCACCTGAAGCACTCGACATCGGTGGGCATCTGTCCATCGCCTTCCTGGTCACTGGCTAGTGACCCAGACTCTGTCCCCTCTGCTTTCAGGTTCTTCAGAACTCCGATCCACTCTTGGATCCACCCGGACACTTTTCTCTTGGTCGCCAGCAGCACTTTGCAGCAGATCGCCATTCAAATCGACGACGAAACCCGACCCCGAAAGGCACCTATGCACCCGGCTTCCCTGGGTGAGGTAACACGAGTACTCCGGTGCTCCCGTGGGTAGAGACTCTTCAAAGTCCTAGATCTCAAAGGGTTTGGTCCAAGTCCTCTTTTAAGTGTCCCTTTTCTCTAATTTCCCGATCACGACTTTCTCCATAGAAGTCAACGGCGTATCGCGGTTGTGTATTTACACTGCACGCGTCTCCCGTGGGTCCCCTGTGTCACTACCTTGGGTGGTTCCTTGTGGTCCAAGCACTTCTAGAGGCTCTAGGCCTAGTGTCTAGTTCAGTCGTGGTTCTTATACCACTTTATTGGTATATGGTTTGGTACGCCCCTAGGGCCCAAACGTGTATTTGTGCTTTTACTGTGTTTAAATAACTTCTAACTTATGTACTTCGAACTCTAGCCTCATAAAGAGACTAGAGGGGTGTGTTTAGCAATAAATACATATATTTTGAATATATACCTGGTGTGGTGCTCTTTCATTTGGTCACTCAAGAGATTATAGACTGGTAAAGCAAGCTGCTTTACATTCCTTCAAGACTTAGCCTGAAGGCTGCTCTCCATAGCTACCACTAGGATAGCTTTTAATAAGGTTGTCTTTAACCTATCTCCAATAAGGGGTTGTTTGGACTGGTGCAAGGTGCCCACTATAATTAGTGGACAGCATATACCAGGCCAACTTCTCACACAGCCAACATGTATTTCGCAACAACAGTCCCTTCTTCAGGGCTAATGAATCGGTTGTTAGTAGGATTAACTAGTTATCTACTTGATTTCAATTCTACAGAATATTCACCCCCAAGATAGGAGTATCCTAAAGAATAAAATGTAGAGATTACTTGATAATTTCTCAAATTAAAATCTATTTAATCTTCATCCACATGATAAGGGTCTCTGGAAATATAATTATATGACTGCTGTTGGAAAACACATGCTGGCTGTTTATTTGTCAAGAATTGTTTTCAGAATGCTAAGAAAATCAAGATTTATGGATGTTTATGAATAAAAAGGGCCTTTGGTGCTATGTTTGTAGGTGGACAGTCCATATAGTAATGCAACTTGATCAGTATTTGCATGTCTTCCACCGCAAGTTAGATGTTTGAAACATGGCAGCTCAATTCACATTTTCATCCTTTCAATGCAAATCCCAAAAATAACTCTAGAGTAACATCTGGTATTTAGACACACACACTTACTCTCTCTCATTATTTCCCTCGTTTTTGCTGTTTTTATGTGTGCTGCATTGTGCAGCACACATAAAAACAGCAAAACGACATGCATGATTGTTTATGTGCAGGAAGGTGTCCCTTTCTGCGCATAAACAAGCATTTTAAAAATGACGAATTGCAACTTCTATGTGTGCTGCAGAAAGCAGCACACATAGAAGTTACATATCGCCATTTATGATTGTTTATGTGCGGGAAGGGACACCTTCCTGCACATAAACAATCTTTCCTCTCGATGCTGGCACCCTTGCACTATGGTGCAAGGGTGCCTGCGTTGGCGCTAGGCAGCTAAAATGAGCGCCAGCACAGGGGGAATCGCAGGGCTGCGCCATATTGTTGTAAATACGGTGCAGCACTGCGTTTCAGAAGTGGCGGAGCGCGGCATTAAGCCAAGAAGGCTAACGCCGCGCTCCGTCACTTCCTTGTAAATATGCCCCATAGTCCCATGTAATTTATTCATTGCCCCAATATGCAAAGAACAGGTAGAAATGACAGTTATCATACTGTCCCACTTTTTAGTATATTCAGGGGCTTATTTACAAACCCCTTGCGCCGCCGGTACATCACTTTTTCCCATATTAAAAGTGACGCACCAGCAGCGCAAGGGGCTTGTAAATAAGCCCCTCAGTGTCATTGTGGCTTCATCATTGCTCTGAGATCTATGTGCAACTACACATTACCATGCCAGTTTCCTCATTACTCCTGGGTCAGTATGTACAGCACACATTGACATGACAACTTTCTAACTGCTCTGAAATGCAAGGAACACATTACCTTGGCAGCTCCTACAGCACCAGCAGACAAGTATACATTGCCAGAATAGTTTCCAAATTGCCACACTATACGTAGTGATATTGATATATAGGGAATTCAGGACATGGTAGAACACATTTCTGTATTGCGCAGGGTACTCAATGCAAGTACACAAGGTCAAGACAGATTTCGCATTGTCCCAGGACAGTATAAGAACCACAAACTGCCATGCCTTCTTTCATATTTCCTTATTTTGTAAAACATGCCTTGCCAATTTGCCCATATTGCCCAGTATGCAAAGTAAACATTCGTATGCTTGGAAAATTGCATATTGCTAAGACATTTTCTTCATTACCTTTACATGTAAAACAAACTGCCATGCCATTTCAAACTTTGCCCAGTATGTAAAGACACATTACTACGACAATTGTCGTATTCCTAATATAAGTGATGCACACATTGCCACGCCAGTTTTCACATTGCCCAGATAGATCAAATAAATCACAGATTGCTTTATTTTGGCATTGCTGCGTATGTAAAAAACATATTTTGCTTTTTTACTTTCTAGATGACCCATTTATTTTTTGTCAACATTCATACATATTATGATCACATTGCCTTGCCAGTTTTCACCCTGTAGTATTACCTGCAGGTCACACTGCCATTACAGCTTTAATTTTGCCAAAGTATATATAGCAACATTTCTATTCTAATTCAACATTTCTAGTTTGTAAAGCAGACAATCAATGGTAGCTTCCAAACTGCCCTCTATGTAAACAACACATGTGTAGACCATTCTGAAAGCTGTTCACAAGCCTTTACATAAAGCACACGGTAGCATGACACTTTCCTAATTGCACCCCTATGAACAAAAACACACACAGAACCTTGTCAGTTTGCACAGTGCACAATGGTCATATTTAAAAGAGATTAGCCTCTGCTTACTTTTCCTTACATATATCTCTACCTACAGCTATAGACACCTGCTACTATGCGGTGTACTTCAGCGTGCAGACACACAGAGAACCCACATATTTGAGCAGCAACTCAGGCCAATGGAGAGCCCTGGTATTTTGAGCATTAAAGTATCAGCAAATTGAAATAATTAGGGGGTTCCGTTTCAGACCTGCTTGTGTAACCAATAGCTTTTTATCTAATAGAACTCCCTCCCCTATGTGAATGTTAAAATAATTTTGGGTGGGAGTAGGCACTGGTCCACAGGACCACTGCACATTCTCAAACTATAACAAGCATTTGCAATGCAATAGGTCTCACATTTACGCAAGTTTAAACTATTGGCATTGTAATGATCATGCGTTTTATTTATGTTTTAAAACCAAAACATAAATAAAAGGCATTGTCATTTACAATGCCAATAGCTCAAACTCGCGTAAATGCGAGACCTATTGCATTGCAAATGGTAGGCATCACGGGCAACGGGGCGGGGGAGGCACGGAGGGCAGGGGGGTAAAGAAGGCACGTCAATGGGAGGGAGGGCGGGGGTAAAGAAGGCATGGACAACGGGAGGCATGGACAATTTGTACAGAAGGCACCAAAGCACGTCGTGCCTGCAGTAAGAGAAACTGGATAAAGAAAATAGTGCTTAAAGACTAAATAACCGGTACCGTGTAACAACCGAAGGAAAAGGGTCAGTCGCCATGGGAGGTGACAAATGAATAGGAGGCGGTACTAAGGAGGGACTAACAAACCTATTTATGAATCAGAAGCCAGCATTTAGGACGGACAATGACACAAGCCATTGGCAAATATGGGCGGAGAGTGGCTTCTATTCCCAACTCCACTTCAACAAGTCTTGCAGACAGCGCATGCGCGCTGGCTCTAGGCTCAACCTTAAACAATGTAAGTTTTCTTTTTAAACGCAACTCGGTTTCCTTCAAGCTTACTTCACTTAAATGCAAATATAGAGATGGTGCTCTGATCACACCAGCATGCCACCATCCCTGTGATTCTATTGAATCCTAGTCAGTCACAATTTGCAACCTACTTCATTAATATTCATGAGGTAGGACAGATTCTGACCCACTATGATTCTGATTTTTAAGAACCAACCTACTAGTACATAGGTTCTTTAAATTCCATAATGGTCGCAAAAATGCTGGTTGCAAATTCCGATGAGTATTTTGCAATCAGTAAGTAGTACATCTGCCACTGTTCCTATCAGGTAGTCTGCTTTCTACTACATACTACATCTGATTGTCATCAACCAGGCCAACAAAAGGCTAAATGTTCAAACTGCAGCCTCCTCAGCATCTTTCACTGTAGTCGTGGGGCAGCCTCCATTCTGGTCTGGCTGCCTTTATCCCCACCACATTCTCTGCCCACCAACCCCTAGATTGTTCAAATTTGTCCCTAATGACTTCTGGTTCACAATTCCCCAGGTGATTCTCAAATGCCTATACTCTGATTCCTCCTGCCACTCTTCACTCTCTATACCTCTGTTATAACCTTGTACATATTCCCTGCCTGTCTTCACATGAATTCCTATGGTATATGCATAGGGTTTAATGTGAGATAAGTGACTCGCTGCTAGGCAAAGACAATTAATTATCAAACAATCAATCAAGGGTTTGTAAAGCGCAACTACTTACTCGTGAGGGTCTCAAGGCGCTGAGGGGAGGTGGGGAGCAGATCTATCTAAGTGCTGGGGTCTTTGGAAGAACCAGGTCTTGAGGTCCTTCCTGAACTCGGGTAGCGGGAGATAGTCTGAGGTGGAGGGGTAGGGTGATCCAGGTCTTGGCAGCGAGGAAGGAGAAGGGCTTTTCTTTGGTTCTGGTCTTGCGGATCCGTGGGACGGTGGCCAGGGCGAGATGGACGGAGCAGAGGTGTCTTTTGGGTGCGTGTAAGGAGAGGCGGCTGTTCAGGTATGCTGGTCCGGCGCTGTGGATCGCCCTGTAAGCGTGGGTGAGGCGTTTGAAGGTAATTCTTCTGTCTGCCGGGAGCCAATGGAGTTCGTGGAGGTGTTGAGTGATGTTGCTGTGCCGGAGGAGGTCGAAGACCAGTCTGGCTGGGGCGTTCTGGACATTCTGCAGCTTGCAGAGGTTTTTCTGGGTAACGCCGGCGTAGAGTGCATTGCTGTAGTCGAATCTGCGTCTGATGAGCACGAGTGCGGTCTTTCTGGATTCGGTGGGGATCTGTCTGAAGGTCTTTCACAGCAGGTGGAGGGTATTGAAACAGGCCAAGGATACTGAGTTGATCTGGCGGTCCATAGTGAGCGATGTGTCTAGTATGATGCAGAGGTTTACACCAGCAAACACCCAAATTTCTTGTGAAAACAATAACTCCGTTCTCTGCGAGAATCAATCTTGATCTCCTCTGCAGTGGCAGCCCGGCACAGATCGGGGGCGGGTGGGGAGCAGGAGGGGGGGGCAAGGGGGTTTAAAAAAGAATAAAAAGTACCTTACCGGCGCATCTCTCCTCCATCTCTCCATCTCTCCTTTGGGGCCGGAACAGGAAGCACTCAGACTTCCCTGAGCCACTCACAATGTTGCAATGCAGTGTTGTGATTGGTCTGAGCACCGTGGTTCGGCGCTCAGCCAGGTAATAGGAGCCTGGGCATGTTCTCCATGCAGGCTTTAAAGTAGCCTGCATGGAGAACATGCAAAGTGCACATAACAGTTTGGCCGGCCCGAGAGGGCCGGCCGCACTTGGAGTGGTCAAACCACTCCTCCCCCTGCTCCTCTGTCATCGGAGCAGCCCCGTCCACCCACAAACCTGCCGCAGCAAGAAAGCATTACATAATAATAACCTCGAGTTATTATCATTTTATGTTTCCTTTATTTCACTGCTACAAAGCAGTGGGGCAACGCTCGCCACCGCTGCTCCTCTGATATAAATCCCTTCACACAAGTAAAATTAGCCCATGACTGGGAAATGCCTGCCTTAGTCCCTGTAAAAGTACCATTACCAGAGAGTGGTAGCTTGCCTTACACCAAAGATTTTGACCCCACCACAAACAAATGCTACAAGACACTTCTGTCCCCATGGTCCACCAAGGCGTGTGGCGCCTTGCACTGGGAGACTTTCAGTGTGATTGATATCTAATTCTGTCAACTTGATGGTATAATTCTACAGTTAACTTAGACCATTTCTGCTCTGCACTTTAGAGGTCTCCCGGTTGTTGGGTGCAAATCTTCCTGGAAGACCCCAAGTTGTTGAGGTGCGTGCTTCTACTCCACCACAGGCAAAGAAATGGAGAGCAGCAGCAAGGCAGGGGACATCACTAACCAATCCAAAGCTGTGAACATTACTTCAGAGCAACGCTAACATAGAGGCTTGGGAGCACCACTCCCCCTATGCACAGGAGCATGCACCAGCAGATATGGAGCCAGTTCTCACAGGGACTCTGCCACATACTTGCATTAAAGCTGATTCACCCATTGCATCCAACTCACCTTTTTCACACCCTCACTGAACCTGATGGCCACCACATAAGGCCAATGAAAGCCATAGACAAAGGATATATCAGGATTAGTAATAAGCTGCAGCATCAGTAGGCCACCATCATTCCACATGTTTTTTCTAATTATATTCTGATAAAGCAGTTTTGTCATAAAACATTATTTATTGAACAAATAACAAAACAAATCCATGTCTCAGTTAGGACGTGCTTAGCACTGCCTCTTCCACAGTAGAACACGGTACTAGTGCACTGATGCAGTACAGGGTACATTAGTCTATTTCATAGTATTGTGCACATGTTAGAGAAAAAACTTCTTTGCGTTGGTGACCAATCCTCGGGCAATTTTGGAATCCCATCCAAAATCTTTAAACTTGGCAAACTGGAGAACACTCTGGAAAGAAACAAGATCATCATTATTCAGTATACCCTATTTAAACTTGTCTATTGATCTGTTTTAATAGGTATGTTCTAGATATCTTTGTGTATTTAATAAACAAGGTTTCCTGCAGTACGCACCACCAATCAAAACAGTCCTTAATGCTAATTATGAATGATCCTGCATCTAAAGATAAGAGTTTGCTAAATTCAAGGGTATTTTGTGAAAAAAAAACTATTTCATATTTGCATTGACAATACTATTAAACAAAGAAAATTAGTGCTTTCTTTTCATGTATTCCTCATTTGGTCTTTATGAAGCATTTTTTTTCTGGTTAATGTCTTTGCTTATGTATGTTAATTTGCTCATTTGTTCATTGTGATACGTAAACATTTTAATTTTTTTAATTTTTTGCTATTCAAATAAAGTGAGCGGTGCACTGCTCAATTTTAATGTTATTATCCTTTTCGAATTTGGACAGGGGGTTTGGCAGAGTTAATGTTTATGGGCATACGTGCGTGTACTGCATATGATACCTACGCCAGACACCTGTGCACAGGTGGTCTTGGGTGCCAATTTCCAAAGACAGCCAGAAATGTACTCCGATTGACTCGTGCCTATGTTTGGAATAGCTTTCTCACTGTGATGGAAATCACAAAGGATTACAGCACTCCTCCCAGTAATCTCTGCAAGTTGCAAATACCAAGAATTATTTTCATTCTCACACCTGCCCTCAATAATTACTTACTAACCTTGACAACCACATGTTTGTGGGTGTTCAGCAATTGGGACAGCCACCTCAGCCTGCATCACCTGCAACAAGTCCCTTTAAATAGATTTGTCATCATGCAGAAATACAACATACTACTGTTGGTTGTCCCGAGCTGTCTCATCCCAAATCTCTGTAAGGCCTGGCCACAAAGCCAGTAGGTCTGGCTTATAACTGAAAGTTTGAGAGGGGGGGTGTGTGTGTGTCTGTGTGTGGGTGTGTGTGTGTGTGTGTGTGTGTGTGTGTGTGTGTATATTAAGAGAAAAAAGACTGAGACAAGTAGAATCAGAGTTCATTATGCTACTTGATACCAAAATGCCGAATGGCCTCAACAATAGTGATGATTTGCACAATTTTTTATAAAAAATTGAAGACAGTAACATATTAATGATCTCAGAGTGGCTTTTAAACGGTTTTATTTCTTCTCTTTGACCGGGTTTTAGTCTGGGTTCACCTAGATTTTAACTGGTTGTGGTGGAGGATATTGCCGGTTTTAGAGTCCTGAGATGTTTTCTTAATATTGAATATTTATATTAGTATATGCTTTTTAAGATTAATGGCTGCTATATTTATGTTTTATCTTTGTATACCCTATGTGAACGGGTAGGTTGATGATTTTATCCGGTGGTATTTCGATTTTACTTGATTTTACCTGAGGTTTCCTCGGTTTTATTGGGTTGTACGGGACTCTTGCCGGTTATTTCCATTAGAATACCAGGCTGACATTAGCAAATCGGGACATTTCCCCATATCAGGGATAGTGATATGACATTTAGAAGGTTGTTGCTGCTATCTATGTAAAATGTGAGTTGTCATGATTTACAAATTGTGTATATCTTTTTTCATCAGATACATCTAACTGTTAAGTCCGGAGATTGGGACATGATCGTATGCAAATGCATAAAACTGATTAAGAGATTAAAACAACGAGATGATCTAGGGGACATCTGTAAATAAAGCTGCTATGTATATATTTAACTTTGTAACTTTGCACTTTCACGGTAGCACTTTTTTGCACATTTTGCACATTGTTATATATCATTTAGTGATTAGAGAGAATAATTTTGATAGTGCTAGTTTTAACATATTTTGAGGCCAGATATTGTTATTTATATCTTTCATGGGTGACTCAAGCCAACAGAATTCAAATAATAGCACTATGCTAAAAAAAAAAATTTAATTGTATATCCGTATGTTGACAATCCTCCAGCTTGACACCGAATAATTAGGAGCACTATGCTGTTATTTATGAACTGTGTATTACAAATAAGTATACATGAGGTGTTCAATTTCGACATATTGAGGTCGAGTCAGTGGGCCTCTTTCTATGTTTGCACTTTGTTTTTAAACTAATTGGATAAATTGTATCATGTGCTTTTTAAATGTTCACTATATATACACATTGATAGGTCCAGCGTGTCATGTGATCAAGACTGCCGTTGGGCAGTCGAAACACGTCAGGCTGGGCACTTGCCTTTTATAGACTTTGCACTGGCACTTTAAAATCTGCATTAAATAAAGAAGAATGTGTTCTCCACATCTGTGGTCCGTACCTGCTTTGGGATCGAGATCTGATCGGGTTCAGGATTGTGGATACCATATATATATATATATATATATATATATTATCTACTGGCGGTCGCCAGTAGATAGTTATAGTTAGGACCTATTTTCCATAGGAAATCCGCAACATTCTATTTGAAATAACGTTGGCGCTGGTTAACGAATCTTCGCGAAAGTTTCCAACTAGTTGGGGCGCTCCGGTCCGCTCCTATCCTGAAAGTCTCGGGGTGATTCGTCAAGCGGGGCCCGAGAAAAAAGGGGGGTCCCAAAACGTGTTTTCCCCATTCATTTTTCCATAGGAACCTTTAGTCGCAGCTACAGCCCGAACTGCTGAACGGAATTACACCAAATTTGGCAAAGAGGTAGCCCTTGGTTCAGTGTCGTGCCTTTTGCTTAAATGGTGTAAATCCGTTCAGTAGTTCCTGAGAAAATCAAAAGTAAAATCACATATAGATCTGGGCGGAGCCTAACCACACATGTCATCGTGAGATCTGATTGGCTGTCAGCACTTCATCCTGGAATTGCTGGCAGCCATCTTGGGACCAATATAAATGATAGTACCCCATTGAAATGCAATGTAGTGAATCAAAGATTTTGAGGGTTACCAAAAGGAGAACTATAAAGGGTGATAACAGACTTTAGTTACATTAAAATTCATTTGTTGATGGTTCCATACTAATTTCATGAATTGTGGTGTGTTCTAAGGTGATTTTACCCTGTGAAAAACCTTCTGCTGGGATATCATGAATCATGTTTGAGAGAAAACTATTTTCACATGCTTGTCGCATAGAGTTTTGGAAGGTGCTCCAGAAGCTAAAATGAGAGCATATTTTCTGTAAATTCACATTATCTTTCTCAGTCATGTGAGAATGAAGTCTGACATTCTCAGTAAAACATGTACATCCAACAAGGGCAGAGACTGTCAGTTGATTCCTTTGTGTTCTACTGCAGCTTCCCAGAGTGTTCTAAAGAACAACTAGAGTGCTAACAGCCTTACTTATGACAAAAGTATGGCACACCTGAAGCCATCTTGATTGGAATAAACTGGTAACACTTAAAACATTTAATTTAAAAAGGAACAAAATGATGGGGTTCATTTTGTCATAGAAATTATGGTTAGTGCTGTAGAAAGAAAAATTAGGACATGTTTCAAGTGTGATCTCAAATATCTTCCTGTTATATTTCAACAGGAGCAGCCTCTGCCAGTTGATGCCTTTGTGTTCTACTGCAGCTTCCCAGAGTGTTCTAAAGAACAACTAGAGCGCTAACAGCCTTACTTATGACAAAAGTATGGCACACCTGAAGCCATCTTGATTGGAATAAACCGGTAACACTTAAAACATTTAATTTAAAAAGGAACAAAATGAGGGGGTTCTTTTTGAAATAGAAATTATGGTTAGTGCTGCAGAAAGAAAAATTAGGGCATGTTTTAAGTGAGATCTCAAATCCTCTTCTATTTCATTAGAAAATTCTGACATGCAGACTGAAACAATCACTTTCAATACCAGCAGCAGACTTCCAGTTAACTCCCTGGTGAGCAGTAGCTTTACTACAGTGATCTAATGAGCAACTAGAGTGCTAACATTCTGAATTTATGGCAAATGTGAGACACATCTGAATGCCTTCTTGATGGAATCAAAGTAAAAACTGAAAGCATTTCCTACTGAGGAGACTGCAGTAAATGAGGAAATTAGGAAACTTCATAACAAAGAAGTCTTCCAAGATGGCCACCAGTGAAAAAAGAGCCCAAATGTAGCACAAATATTACCCAGATGTAGCCCACTTATAGCCCAATGACAAAAGTGTGCAAAACACTTTTTATTTTTAGTTTTTTTGCAGTTTTATGTAGTGCAGACTGGTCAGGTTTTGGAGCGTTGCATCTTAAAACATGACCCCCTACACTACAAAAACACCACTGCACTACCCTAAACCCTAAAACACTACCCCCAGCACGACCCCCTACACTACACAAGCACCACTGCACTATCCTAAACCCTAAAACACTACCCCCAGCATGACCCCCTACACTACACAAACACCACTGCACTACCCTAAACCCTAAAACACTACCCCCAGCATGACCCCCTACACTACCCAAACACCACTGCACTAACCTAAATCCTAAAACACTACCCCCAGCACGACCCCCTACACTACCCAAACACCACTGCACTACCCTAAAACATGACCCCCTACACTACACAAACACCACTGCACTACCCTAAACCCTAAAACACTACCCCCAGCACGACCCCCTACACTACACAAGCACCACTGCACTACCCTAAACCCTAAAACACTACCCCCAGCACGACCCCCTACACTACACAAACACCACTGCACTACCCTAAACCCTAAAACACTACCCCCAGCACGACCCCTACACTACCCAAACACCACTGCACTAACCTAAATCCTAAAACACTACCCCCAGCACGACCCCCTACACTACCCAAACACCACTGCACTACCCTAAAACATGACCCCTACACTACACAAACACCACTGCACTACCCTAAACCCTAAAACACTACCCCCAGCACGACCCCTACACTACACAAGCACCACTGCACTACCCTAAACCCTAAAACACTACCCCAGCACGATCCCCTACACTGCCCGAACACCACTGCACTGTCCTAAACCCTGAAACACCAGCCCCTGCACGACCCCCTACACTGCCCGAACACCACTGCACTGCCCGAAACCCTGAAACACCACCCCTAGCATGACCCCCTACACTGCCCGAACACCACTGCCCTAAACCCTGAAACACCAGCCCCTTCACGACCCCCTACACTGCCCGAACACCACTGCACTGCCCTAAACCCTGAAACATCACCCCCAGCAAGACCCCCTACACTGCCCGAACACCACTGCCCTAAACCCTGAAACACCACCCCCAGCACGACCCCCTACACTGCCCGAACACCACTGCACTGCCCTAAACCTAGAAACACCAGCCCCAGCACGACCCCCTACACTGCCCGAACACCACTGCTCTGCCAAAAACCATGAAACACCAGCCCCAGCACGACCCCCTACACTGCCCGAACACCACTGCACAGCGCTAAACCTTGAAACACCAGCCCCAGCATGACCCCCTACACTGCCCGAACACCACTGCACTGCCCTAAACCCTGAAACACCACCCCCAGCACGACCCCCTACACTGCCCGAGCACCACTGCACTGCCCTAAACCCTGAAACACCAGCCCCAGCACGACCGCCTACACTGCCCAAACACCACTGCACTGCCCTAAACCCTGAAACACCAGCCCCAGCACGACCCCCTACACTGCCCGAACACCACTGCACTGCCCTAAACCGTGAAACACTAGCCTCAGCACGACCCCCTACACTGCCCGAACACCACTGCACTGCCCTAAACCCTGAAACACCACCCCCAGCAAGACCCCCTACACTGCCCGAACACCACTGCACTGCCCTGAACCCTCAAACACCAGCCCCAGCACGACCGCCTACACTGCACGAACACCAGTGCACTGCCCTAAACCCTGAAACACTACCCCCAGCAAGACCCCCTACACTGCCCGAACACCACTGCCCTAAACCCTGAAACACCACCCCCAGCAAGACCCCCTACACTGCCCGAACACCACTGCACTGCCCTGAACCCTGAAACAGCAGCCCCAGCACAACCCCCTACACTGCCCAAACACCACTGCACTGCCCTAAACACTGAAACACCACCCCCTGCACGACCCCCTACACTGCCCGAACACCACTGCACTGCCCTAAACCCTGAAACACCACCCCCAGCACGACCCCCTACACTGCCCGAACACCACTGCACTGCCCTAAACCCTGAAACACCACCCCCTGCACGATCCCCTACACTGCCCAAACACTACTGCACTGCCCTAAACCCTGAAACACCACCCCCAGCACGACCCCCTACATTGCACGAACACCACTGCACTGCCCTAAACCCTGAAACACTACCCCCAGCAAGACCCCCTACACTGCCCGAACACCACTGCACTGCCCTAAACCCTGAAACATCACCCCCAGCAAGACCTCCTACACTGCCCGAACACCACTGCCCTAAACCCTTAAACACCACCCCCAGCAAGACCCCCTACACTGCCCGAACACCACTGCCCTAAACCCTGAAACACCACCCCCACATGACCCCCTACACTGCCCGAACACCACTGCTCTGCCCAAAACCCTAAAACACCAGCCCCAGCACGACCCCTACACTGCCCGAACACCACTGCACTGCCCTAAACCCTGAAACACCAGCCCCAGCACGACCCCCTACACTGCCCGAACACCACTGCACTGCCCTAAACCCTGAAACACCACCCCCAGCACGACCCCCTACACTGCCCGAACACCACTGCACTGCCCTAAACCCTGAAACACCAGCCCCAGCACAACCCCGTACACTGCCCGAACACCACTGCACTACCCTAAACCCTGAAACACCAGCCCCAGCACGACCACCTACACTGCCCGAAAACCACTGCACTGCCCTAAACCCTGAAACACCAGCCCCAGCACGACCCCCTACACTGCCCGAACACCACTGCACTGCCCTAAACCCTCAAACACCAGCCCCAGCACGACCCCCTACACTGCCCGAACACCACTGCACTGCCCTAAACCCTGAAACACCACCCCCAGCAAGACCCCCTACACTGCCCAAACACCACTGCACTAACCCCTGAAACACCACCCCCAGCAAGACCACCTACACTGGCCGTACACCACTGCACTGCCCTAAACCCTGAAACACCACCCCTGCACGACCCCCTACACTGCCCAAACACCACTGCACTGCCCTAAACCCTGAAACACCTCCCCCTTCACGACCCCCTACACTGCCCTAAACCCTGAAACACCACCCCCAGCATGACCCCTACACTGCCCAAACACCACTGCACTGCCCTAAACCCTGAAACACCACCCCCTGCACAACCCCCTACACTGCCGGAACACCACTGCACTGCCCTAAACCCTGAAACACCACCCCCAGCACGACCCCATAGACTGCCCGAACACCACTGCACTAAACCCTGAAACACCACCCCCAGCAAGACCACCTACACTGGCCGAACACCACTGCACTGCCCTAAACCCTGAAACACCACCCCCTGCACGACCCCCTATACTGCCCGAACACCACTGCACTGCCCTAAACCCTGAAACACCACCCCTCAGCACGACACCCTACACTGCCCGAACTCCACTGCACTGCCCTAAACCCTGAAACACCACCCCCAGCAAGACCCCCTACACTGCCCAAACACCACTGCACTAAACCCTGAAACACCACCCCTGCACGACCCCCTACACTGCCGGAACACCACTGCACTGCCCTAAACCCTGAAACACCACCCCCAGCACGACCCCCTACACTGCCCGAACACCACTGCACTGCCCTAAACCCTGAAACATCACCCCCAGCAAGACCCCCTACACTGCCTGAACACCACTGCCCTAAACCCTGAAACACCACCCCCAGCAAGACCCGCTACACTGCCCGAACACCACTGCACTGCCCTAAACCCTGAAACACCACCTCCAGCACAACCCCCTACACTGCCTGAACACCATTGCTCTGCCCTAAACCCTGAAACACTAGCCCCAGCATGACCCCCTACACTGCCCGAACACCACTGCACTGCCCTAAACCCTGAAACACCACCCCAGCATGACCCCCTACACTGCCCAAACACCACTGCACTGCCCTAAACCCTGAAACACCAGCCCCAGCAAGACCCCCTACACTGCCCGAACACCACTGCACTGCCCTAGACTCTGAAACACCAGCCCCAGCAAGACCCCTACACTGCCCGAACACCACTGCACTGCCCTAAACCCTGAAACACCAGCCCCAGCACGACCCACTACACTGCCCGAACACCACTGTACTGCCCTAAACCCTGAAACACCAGCCCCAGCATGACCCCTACACTGCCCGAACACCACTGCACTGCCCTAAACCCTGAAACACCACCCCTGCACGACCCCCTACAATGCCCGAACACCACTGCACTGCCCTAAACCCTGAAACACCCCCCTGCACCGCACCCTACACTGCCCGAACACCACTGCACTGCCCTAAACCCTGAAACACCACCCCCAGCACGACCCCCTTTACTGCTCGAACACCACTGCACTGCCCCAAACCCTGAAACACCACCCCCAGCACGACCCCCTACACTGCCCGAACACCACTGCCCTAAACCCTGAAACACCACCCCCTGCACGACCCCCTACACTGCCCGAACACCACTGCGCTGCCCTAAACCCTGAAACACCACCCCCTGCACGACCCCCTACACTGCCCGAACACCAATGCACTGCCCTAAACCCTGAAACACCATCCCCAGCACGACCCCCTACACTGCCCGAACACCACTGCACTGCCCGAAACCCTAAAACACCACCCCCAGCACGACCCCCTACACTGCCCGAACACCACTGCACTGCCCTAAACCCTAGAACACTACTCCCAGCACGACCCCCTACACTACCCGAACACCACTGCACTATCCTAAACCCTAAAAACTACCCCCAGCACGAACCCCTACACTACCCAAACACCACTGCACTACCCTAAACCCTAAAACACTACCCCCAGCAGTACTCCCTACACTACCCAAACACCACTGCACTACCCTAAACCCTAAAACACTACCCCCAGCAGTACCCACTACACTACCCAAACACCACTGCACTACCCTAAATTACTACCCCCAGCACGACCCCCTACACTACCCAAACACCACTGCACTACCCTAAACCCTAAAACACTACCCCCAGCACGACCCCCTACACTACCCAAACACCACTGCACTACCCTAAACCCTAAAACACTCCCCCGGCACGACTCCCTATACTACCCAACCACCACTGCACTACCCTAAACCCTAAATCTGCCCCCAGCATGACCCCCTACACTACACAAACACCACTGCACTACCCTAAACCCTAAAACACTACCCCCAGCACGACCCTCTTCACTACATAAACAAAACTGCACAATTTGTTACAGGCGTTGCAACGCAGGCCTGTGGTGCTTACTGGAAGTACCTGGTGGGCTAGTTGGGCCCCAGGGACCCTCAGGATTCAAGGTGACCTAATCCCCCAACTTAAAACGCTCCACGGGCGCGTTTGCACAGTGGTGAAGGGAGGGGCGGGGCCTCAGGTGACATGTGCGCAAACACGCCCTGTGGTGCGTTTTAAGTTGGGGAATTAATTCCCTTTGAATCCTGAGGGACCCTGGGGGCCAACTAGCCCACCAGGTACCTTCAGTAAGCACAACAGAGTTGCGTTGCAGAGAGGTGGAAAAAGGTGCGTGGCCTCGGAACGCCTCTCTGCAACTCAGCTCTGTGGTCCTAACTGTAGGTACCTGGGGGCTAGTTGGGCCCCAGGGACCTTCAGGATTCAAGGGGACTTAATCCCGCAACTTAAAACGCGCCACGGGGCACGTTTGCACACATGTCACCTCAGGCCCCCTCCCTTCACCACTGTGCAAACGCGCCCTGTAGCGCGTTTTAAGAGGTAGTTTTAATCCCCCTGCCCTATTATGTACTAGGGACTTGCAGAGGAGGTCATGCTAATCACAGGGGTACCCCATCGCATAGTGTTCCCTAGTGTATGTAGGTGTTTTCACTGTATTCGAAGTGTCTTTTAGCATAGCACTGGCTCTGGGTAGTCAGAGTCAGTTACCACCAGTACCCGTCTGCAAAAGTTGTGGGCACAGGATGATTTTGCAACAAGGCCTCTTTCTGCTCCTCTGTTGGTTCTTTCTGCACTTGTCTTGCTTCTTCCTGCACTTTTCTTTGTCTTTGTGGACTTCTGTTGCTTCTTTCTGCATTTCTTTTGCTTCTTTCTGTGCGTTTTTTCTTCCTTCTTCACATGTCCTACCTCTGTAGGCATAGTTAGAAATTAGCATTTAAAAAACCTTTGAAATTCACTTAAAAAATCATAGGTTTCAGGCACGTTATAGTTAGAAATTAGCATTTAAAAAACCTTTGAAATTCACTGAAAAAACCATAGGTTTCAGACACGTTATAGTTAGAAATTAGCATTTAAAAAACCTTTGAAATTCACTGAAAAAACCATAGGTTTTAGGGACAGTTATAGTTAGTTGGACATTTCACTCGTACAAAACCATAGAAATTCCCCGTTATAGTTAGTTCAGCTAACTATAACTCGCGCCCCGCAATGCACTGCTGATGACGTCGCATATTACATCACTCATGACATGGTCAGTGACATCACTGATGACATCTCAAATGACATCACTGATGACATCATCCATGTGATAATTTCATGCATCTTCTCACACCCTAATATAACTTTTGATACACCCACTCTAAATTACAGACTGCCATTCTCAAAACCATAGACACTCCAACACCAAAAACTACATACCCACTCACTGATTCTTAGGTCTACACACACATCCACTCACTCACCCGTACAGTCACTCATACTTACAGTCACTCAGTACAGGACTATCATATGCACTCATACACCTATATAAACACTCACACACCGCCACTCATCCATAGAGGTACTCACACACCTAGTCAGTCATGCAAAAATTATTCACACACCCATTTACTCACCTATACAGTTATACACACACCAGCTCACTTACTCATACAAATACTAGCACATTCTTACGCTCTTATACAATAACTAATACAAGCACACACGCATCCATACAGCCACTCTCACTATCACACACTCTCACTTATAGCCATTTAAATACTCTAACACACATATATACTGCCTTTTACATATGTAGTTACTCGCACATGTACCACTGAGATATACATTCACTCACTAACACACCCATACACACACTCACCCACCCAAGCAGTCCATCACAGATGCACTCTTGAAATCATGCACCCAGTGAATCACCCACTCACACATCTATGTACAGAGTCACACACACCCCACCCACACAAACACTCAGGCAGCCATACAGATACTCAGAGAACCAATCAATAACCCATATAGACACTCATGTAGCTATTCGCAAATCCATGCATCCACTTACACACCAACAAACAGACGGATACAGACATTCACACAGTTTAGTCACTAACCCATGCATTCAGTAAGATACGTTTAATCACTCACTTGTAGAGTCAGTCACTCACGTACTAAATCATCCATTCAGACACTTATACACCCACTCATTCTTCAATACGCCTTTCCCTATATATATTAAACATATTTAAACTTTACAGAAACACACAGTCACTGGATGATGTCATCAGTGATGTCATTTGAGATGTCATCAGTGATGTCATCAGTGATGTCACTGACCATGTCATGAGTGATGTAATATGTGACGTCATCAGCAGTGCATTGCGGGGCGCGAGTTATAGTTAGCTGAACTAACTATAACGGGGAATTTCTATGGTTTTGAACGAGTGAAATGTCCAACTAACTATAACTGTCCCTAAAACCTATGGTTTTTTCAGTGAATATATATATATGTATATATATATATATTATCTACTGGCGGTCGCCAGTAGATAGTTATAGTTACAACCTATTATCCATAGGAAATCCGCGACATTCTATTTGAAATAACTCTTGCCGGTTGACGTATCTTCGCAAAATTTTCAAACTTTGTGGCCCGCTCCGGTCCGCTCCTACCCTGAAAGTCTCGGGGATTCGTCAGCGGGGCCGAGAAAAAGGGGGTCCCAAAACGCGTTTTCCCATGCATTTTTCCATAGGAAACTTTAGACACGGCTACAGCCCGAACTGCTGAACGGAATTACACCAAATTTGGCAAAGAGGTAGTTCTTGGTTCAGAAAGAACCCTTTTGTTAAATGGTGTAAATCCGTTCAGTAGTTGCTGAGAAAATGAAAAGTAAAAAAGATAGTGATATCTAGGGCCGCGGATCCTCCCGAGCACGAGCTTTATGTTAATTGGCTGTCAACACTCCAAACCAGGAACTGTTGGCAGCCATTTTGAAATGGCCATTTCAGAAACAAGTGCGCAAAGCGCACAAAGGGGGCAGGGTAGAAACACCCTGACCCCCTAGGTCTGCTCAGGGGGTCCCACAAGGACCCCATGGGCACAATTTTTTTTTTTTTTTTTAAATCGGCAGGATGCGCTCAGGGAGCGCGAACCCTGCCGAAAAAAAATCGAAGCGCAAGTTTCCGCGCTTCGATGTTAATTGGCCCCGGGTGGGCCAAGTCCCGGGGGCATGCTGGGGGGTTAATTTTATGTGTGGGGGCCTCTAAGGGCCCCCAAGCCCGGGGACCACCACCCCCGGGGCCTTATGTATAATGGTGCGGGAGGGCTCTGAGCCCTCCCGCAGCCCCGAGGACCACCACCTCCCCGGGGCTTCTTTTTTTAAATTAAAAACCTGTGTGGGCGGCTCCAGCCCCCACACGCCCAGGGACCACCACCTCCCCGGGGCACTAAGAAAAATTAAAATGGGGGTCCGTTTGGACTCCCAAGCCCCGGGACCACCACCTCCCCGGGGCTTTCAAAATGTAGGGAGGGGGCCGCGCGGCCCCCTCCTGGAGCCCTTGATGGCCCTGGGGACCGCCACCCCCAGGGCCGGCTCCTGCAGTGTCCCGGGGTGCCTACCCCGGGACACTGTAGTTTGCTATGGCAGGACGGGAGCCTCGCGGCTCCCGTCCTGTCATTGCAAACTTGGTTTGGATATTGGAAGAGAGAGCAGGAAACCTGCTCTCTCTTCCAATATCCAAAGCCGACTGCTTTTACACATGGGGAGCAGCATGTTAGCTGCTCCCCATGTGTAAAGCAATGCCGGCTCCCGTAGGACACGGGGAGCCGGCGGGACTGTGGGGGGTTTGGGGACCCCCACAGTCCCTAACGAGAGTCCAGGCCCCGGGGATGGGGTCCCCGGGGCCATAAGTGGCCCGGGAGGGGGCCACGCAGCCCCCCTCCCAAAGTAAATTTTTTTTAAAAAAAGTGCAAGGCCGGCCCGGGGGATGGGGTCCCCGGGGCCTTAAATGGCCTGAGGAGGGGGCCACGCAGCCCCCTCCAAATAAAAAAAAAAGAGGCCATGCCCGGGGGATGGGGTCCCGGGGCCAATACAGGCCCAGGGAAGGGGGCCACGCGGCCCCCTTCCCGTTTTTATTTTTATTTTAATTAAAAAATAGGGTAAGGCCCTGGGGATGGGGTCCCCAGGGCCTAAAAATAGGAAAAAGGAAGGGGGGCCTCACAGCCCCCCTTCAGGGAAAAAATAAAAAATAAAACCATCGGGCCCGTTTGCAGAGGGGGAACGAATTCCCCTTGAATACTGGGGGTCCCTGGGGCCAACTAGCCCACCAGGAACCTCCAGTATGCGCCAGGGGCTGCCTTGCAGAGAGGTGTACAGAGGCCACGCCCTTTTACACCTCTCTGCAACGCAGCTCTTTGGCGCTTTTTGGAGGTATATGGTGGGCTAGATGCACCCCAGGGACCCTCAGGATTCAAGGGAGTTAATCCTCCGACTTAAAACGCGCCACGGGGCGCGTTTGCACAGTGGTGAAGGGAGGGGGCGGGGCTTCAGGTGACATGTGTGCAAACAGGCCCCGTGGCGCGTTTTAAGATGGGGAATTAAATCCTCTTCAATCCTGAGGGTCCCTGGGGGCCAACTAGCCCAACAGGTACATCCAGAAAGCGCCCCGCCCCCTCCCTTCACCATTGTGCAAATATTCCTCTAAAATCAGCCGAAATACGAATTCTGATTTACTCACCTGTTATCAGGAGAGACCTCAGTGCTGCATCTTTCAGCCCAGTACTGGTCCTGAAAAGTAATTTTAACCGTACTTACCAGTAACTTGAATTTCCTTCCATAGGCTAACATTGACTGGTTTCACTTGGAAATTCTTCTAAGTGTGGAGTTTTGGAACTTTAAATTATTCTTCTAAAATCAGCCGAAATACGAATTCCGATTTACTCACCTGTTATCAGGAGAGACCTCAGTGCTGCATCTTTCAGCCCAGTACTGATCCTGAAAAGTAATTTTAACCGTACTTACCGGTAACTTGAATTTCCTTCATAGGCTAACATTGACTGGTTTCACTTGGAAATTCTTCTAAGTGTGGAGTTTTGGAACTTTAAAATATTCCTCTAAAATCAGCCGAAATACGAATTCCGATTTACTCACCTGTTATCAGGAGAGACCTCAGTGCTGCATCTTTCAGCCCAGTACTGATCCTCAAAAGTAATTTTAACCGTACTTACCAGTAACTTGAATTTCCTTCCATAGGATATCATTGCCTGCTTTTTGCTGAAAAAGTTTCTAAGTGTTGATTTTTGAAACATACAAATATTCCTCTAAAATCAGCCGAAATCCGAATTCTGATTTACTCACCTGTTCTCAGGAGAGACCTCAGTGATGCATCTTTCAGCCCAGTACTGGTCCTGAAAAGTAATTTTAACCGTACTTACCAGTAACTTGAATTTCCTTCCATAGGCTAACATTGACTGGTTTCACTTGGAAATTCTTCTAAGTGTGGAGTTTTGGAACTTTAAAATATTCCTCTAAAATCAGCCGAAATCCGAATTCCGATTTACTCACCTGTTATCAGGAGAGACCTCAGTGCTGCATCTTTCAGCCCAGTACTGGTCCTGAAAAGTAATTTTAACCGTACTTACCAGTAACTTGAATTTCCTTCCATAGGATATCATTGTCTGGTTTTCAGCAGAAAAGTTTCAAAGTGTTGATTTTCACAAACTACAAATATTCCTAAAAAATCGCCTGTATGACTTAAACGCATTCTTTCAACTGTTTACAGGAGATGCACCAGTGCTGGATCCAGGATCCAACACTGAGTAAGAAAAAGTAACGATAACAGTTTTTAACTTCTAAGTGAATTTCCTTCCATAGGATAACATTGGTGATTCTATGAGAAAAAGTTTCTAAGTGTGAACTTTTAAAGTACAATAATATTCCTTAAAAATCACGACTGTAACCAAAACGCTTTTACTCAACTGTTTACAGGAGATGTCCCAGGACTGAATCTAGGATCCAGTAATGTGGTTAGAAAAGTAATCCATAAAGTAACTAATTGCATTTAACTAGAAATTCACATTGAGCTCAATGTTGAATTGTGTTTGAAAATGTGTTGCCCATTGCAACAACTGTAACTACTGTACTTAAAAGTCTATTGCCTATGTGCAAAGTAATTAAACTAAAGTAATTCATTCTGAGTAAGTATTTTTTGTAATGTAATGTATAATGTAATTACAATGTAATTTAAAAATAAAATATGTAAAAAAAATTGTTTCTAAAAAATTTGGAAATGAGTATGAAAAAAATTTATATAACAATTAATACATTTAAAAATTGTCATTTACAAAACCTTTGAAATTCACTGAAAAAACTGTAGGTTTCAGACATGTTATAGTTACAAATTAGCATTTAAAAAACCTTTGAAATTCACTGAAAAAACCATAGGTTTCAGGGACGTTATAGTTACAAATTAGCATTTAAAAAACCTTTGAAATTCACTGAAAAAACCATAGGTTTTAGGGACAGTTATAGTTAGTTGGACATTGCACTCGTACAAAACCCGTGAAATTCCCCCGTTATAGTTAGTCCAGCTAACTATAACTCGCGCCCCGCAATGCACTGCTGATGACGTCACATATTACATCACTCATGACATGGTCAGTGACATCACTGATGACATCACTGATGACATCTCAAATGACATCACTGATGACATCATCCACGTGATAATCTGATGCACCTCCTCACACCCTAATATAACCTTTGATACACCCACTCTAAATTACAGACTGCCATTCGCAAAACCATAGACACTCCAACACCAATAACTACATACCCACTCACTGATTCTTAGGTCTACGCACACATCCACTCACTCACCCGTACAGTCACTCATACTTACGGTCACTCAGTACAGGACTATCATATGCACTCATACTCCTATATAGACACTCAAACACCGCCACTCATCCATAAAGGTACTCACACACCTAGTCAGTCATGCAAATAATTAAACACACTACCATTTACTCACCTACACAGTTATACACACACCAGCTCACTTACTCATACAAATAGTAGCACAATCTTACGCTCTTATACAATCACTGATACAAGCACACACTCATCCATACAGCCACTATCACAATCACTCACTCTCGCTTATAGCTATTTATATACTCCAACACACATATATACTGCCTTTCACATATGTAGTTACTCACACATGTACCACTGGGACATACATTCACTCACTAACACACTCTTACACACACTTACCCACCCATACAGTCTATCGCAGTTGCACTCTTGAAACCATCCACCCAGTGAATCACCCACTCACACATCTATGCACAGAGTTGCACACACCCCTCCCACACAAACACTCAGGCACCCATACAGATACTCAGACAAGCATTCAATAACTCATATAGACACTCATGTAGCTACTCACAAACACATGCAGCCACTTACACAGCAACAGACAGACGGATACAGACATTCACCCAGTTTAGTCACTAACCCATGCATTCAGTAAGATACGTTAAATCACTCACTTATAGAGTCAGTCACGCACCTACTAAATCATCCATACAGACACTTACACACCCACTCATTCTTCAATACGTCTTTTCCTATATATATTAAAAATATTTAAACTTTACAGAAACACACAGTCACTGGATGATGTCATCAGTGATGTCATCAGTGATGTCATTTGAGATGTCATCAGTGATGTCATCAGTGATGTCACTGACCATGTCATGAGTGATGTAATATGTGACGTCATCAGCAGTGCATTGCGGGGCGCGAGTTATAGTTAGCTGGACTAACTATAACGGGGGAATTTCACGTGTTTTGTACGAGTGCAATGTCCAACTAACTATAACTGTCCCTAAACCTATGGTTTTTCAGTGAATTTCAAAGGTTTTTTAAATGCTAATTTGTAACTATAACGTCCCTGAAACCTATGAGTTTTTCAGTGAATATATATATATATATATATATATTCACTGAAAAAACATAGGTTTCAGGGACGTTATAGTTCGAAATTAGCATTTCAAAAACCTTAGAAATTCACTGAAAAAATCAAAGGTTACAGGGACGTTATAGTTAGTTGGACATTTCCCACTCATTCTTCAATACACCTTGGCATATATAAATATATATATATATATATTATCTACTGGCGGTCGCCAGTAGATAGTTATAGTTACAACCTATTATCCATAGGAAATCCGCGACATTCTATTTGAAATAACTCTCTTGCCGGTTGACGTATCTTCGCAAAATTTTCAAACTTTGTGGGGCGCTCCGGTCCGCTCCTACCCTGAAAGTCTCGGGGGATTTGTCAAGCGGGGGCCGAGAAAAAAGGGGGGTCCCAAAATGCGTTTTCCCCATGCAATTTTCCATAGGAAACTTTAGACACGGCTACAGCCCGAACTGCTGAACGGAATTACACCAAATTTGGCAAAGAGGTAGTTCTTGGTTCAGAAAGAACCCTTTTTGTTAAATGGTGTAAATCCGTTCAGTAGTTGCTGAGAAAATCAAAAGTAAAAAGATAGATATATCTATGGCCGAGTAGGGTCCGCGTACCCTCAGCGCACCCTGCGCGCACCGTCCCGATCACGAGCTGCATGTTAATTGGCTGTCAGCTGGCTGTCAACATTCCGATTCAGGAAATGTTGGCAGCCATTTTGTCCCTCGGTAGAACCGAGGGACAGAAACAAGTGCGCAAAGCGCACAAAGGGCAGGGTAGAAACACCCTGACCCCCTAGGTTTGCTCAGGGGTCCCACAAGGACCCCTGGGCAAAAAAATAAAAAAATTTTTAAAATCGGCAGGATGCGCTCAGGGTGCGCGAATCCTGCCGAAAAAATCGAAGCGCGGTCTCCCGCGCTTCGATTGCATTTTGCCCCCGGGTGCCCGCCCACGTCCCGGGGGCATGGTGGGGTGGGTATATTGTTTGTATGGGGGCCTCAAAGGGCCCCCAAGCCCCGGGGACCGCCACCCCCGGGGCTTTATAAAAATGGTGCGGGAGGGCTCTCTTGCCCTCCCGCAGCCCCGGGGACCGCCACCCCCGGGGCTTCTTTTTTAAATAAATAAGGTGTGGGGGGCTCCAGCCCCCACACGCCCGGGACCACCACCTCCCGGGGCACATACAAAATAAATGTGGGGTCCATTACGGACCCCCAGAGCCCCGGGACCACCACCTCCCGGGGCTGTGCAATTTAAGGGAGGGGGCCGCGCGGCCCCCTCCTGGAGCCCTTGATGGCCCTGGGGACCGCCACCCCCAGGGCCGGCTCCCTGCAGTGTCCCGGGAAGCCTACCCCCGGGACACTGTAGTTTGCTATGGCAGGACGGGAGCCTCGCGGCTCCCGTCCTGCCATAGCAAACTGCTTTGGATATTGGAAGAGAGAGCAGGGAAACCTGCTCTCTCTTCCAATATCCAAGCCGATTGCTTTTCCACATGGGGAGCTGCATCTTAGCAGCTCCCCATGTGGAAAAGCAATGCCGGCTCCCAAGGGACGCGGGGAGCCGGCGGGACCGTGGGGGGATTGGGGACCCCCCCACGGTCCCCAATGGAGAGGGCCAGCCCCGGGGGATGGGGTCCCCGGGGCAAGTAGTGGCCCGGGAGGGGGGCCACGCGGCCCCCCTCCCCAAAAAATAAAACATTTTTTTTTTTTAAACGGAAAGGCCGGCCCCGGGGGATGGGGTCCCCGGGGCCTTAAATGGCCTGAGGAGGGGGCCACGCAGCCCCCTCCAAAGAAAAAAAATCGAGGCCATGCCCCGGGGATGGGGTCCCCGGGGCCAATACAGGCCCAGGGAAGGGGGCCACGCGGCCCCCTTCCCGTTTTTTAAAATTTAATTTAATTTAAAAAAGGGGTAAGGCCCTGGGGGATGGGGTCCCCAGGGCCCAAAAACTGGAAAAAGGAAGGGGGCCACACAGCCCCCCTTCAGAGGACAAAAAAAAAAAAAACGATCGGGCCCGCAGGCCCCGCCCCTTCCTTCACCACTCTGCAAACGCGCCCTGGCGCGTTTGCAGAGGGGAACGATTCCCCTTGAATACTGGGGGTCCCTGGGGGCCAACTAGCCCACCAGGAACCTCCAGTATGCGCCAGGGGCTGCGTTGCAGAGAGGTGTACAGAGGCCACGCCCCTTTTACACCTCTCTGCAACGCAGCTCTGTGGCGCTTTTGGATATACCTGTTGGGCTAGTTGGCCCCCAGGGACCCTCAGGATTCAAGGGAGTTAATCCCCGACTTAAAACGCGCCACGCGGCGCGTTTGCACAGTGGTGAAGGGAGGGGGCGGGGCTTCAGGTGACATCTGTGCAAACGCGCCCCGTGGCGCGTTTTAAGTTGGGGGATTAAATCCCCTTCAATCCTGAGGGTCCCTGGGGGCCAACTAGCCCAACAGGTACATCCAGAAAGCGCCACAGAGCTGCGTTGCAGAGAGGTGTAAAAAGGGGTGTGGCCTCTCTACACGTCTCTGCAACGCAGCCCCCTGGCGCATATTGGAGGTTCCTGGTGGGCTAGTTGGCCCCTAGGGACCCTCAGGATTCAAGGGGACTTAATCCCCCAACTTAAAACGCGCCACGGGGCGCGTTTGCACAGATGTCACCTCAGGCCCCGCCCCTCCCTTCACCATTGTGCAAATATTCTTCTAAAATCATCCGAAATACGAATTCCGATTTACTCACCTGTTATAAGGAGAGACCTCAGTGCTGTATCTTTCAGCCCAGTACTGGTCCTGAAAAGTAATTTTAACCGTACTTACCAGTAACTTGAATTTCCTTCCATAGGCTAACATTGACTGGTTTCACTTGGAAATTCTTCTAAGTGTGGAGTTTTGGAACTTTAAATTATTCTTCTAAAATCAGCCGAAATACGAATTCCGATTTACTCACCTGTTATCAGGAGAGAACCCAGTGCTGCATCTTTTAGCCCAGCACTGACCCTGAAAAGTAATTTTAACCGTACTTACCAGTAACTTATCTTTTCTTCCATAGGAATCCATTGTCTGGTTTTCAGCAGAAAAGTTTCAAAGTGTCGATTTTCACAAACTACAAATATTCCTTAAAAATCGCCTGTATGACTTAAACGCATTTTTTCAACTGTTTACAGGAGATGCACCAGTGCTGGATCCAGGATCCAACACTGAGTAAGAAAAAGTAACGATAACAGTTTTTACCTGCTAAGTGAATTTCCTTCCATAGGATAACATTGGTGATTCTATGAGGAAAAGTTTCTAAGTGTCAACTTTTAAAATACAATAATATTCCTTAAAAATCACGACTGTAACCAAAACGCTTTTACTCAACTGTTTACAGGAGATGTCCCAGGACTGAATCTAGGATCCAGTCCTGTGGTTAGAAAAAGTAATCCATAAAGTAACTAATTGCATTTAACTAGAAATTCACATTGAGCTGAATGTTGCATTGTGTTTGAAAATGTGTTGCCCATTGCAACAACTGTAACTACTGTACTTAAAAGTCTATTGCCTATGTGCTAAGTATTTAAACTAAAGTAATTCATTCTGAGAAAGTATTTTTTGTAATGTAATGTATAATGTAATTACAATGTAATTTAAAAAATAAAATATGTAAAAGAAATTGTTTCTAAAAATGTAGTAAATCAGTATGAAAAAATTAATATAAAAATTAATACATTTAAAAAATGTCATTTAAAAACCTTTGAAATTCACTGAAAAAACCGTAGGTTTCAGGCACGTTATAGTTACAAATTAGCATTTAAAAAACCTTTGAAATTCACTGAAAAAACCACAGGTTTCAAACACGTTATAGTTAGAAATTAGCATTTAAAAAACCTTTGAAATTCACTGAAAAAACCATAGGTTTCAGATATGTTATAGTTACAAATTAGCATTTAAAAAACCTTTGAAATTCACTGAAAAAACCATAGGTTTCAGATATGTTATAGTTACAAATTAGCATTTAAAAAACCTTTGAAATTCACTGAAAAAACCATAGGTTTTAGGGACAGTTATAGTTAGTTGGACATTTCACTCGTACAAAACCCGTGAAATTCCCTCGTTATAGTTAGTTCAGCTAACTATAACTCGCGCCCCGCAATGCACTGCTGATGACGTCACATATTACATCACTCATGACATGGTCAGTGACATCACTGATGACATCACTGATGACATCTCAAATGACATCACTGATGACATCATCCACGTGATAATCTGATGCAGCTCCTCACACCCTAATATAACCTTTGATACACCCAATCTAAATTACAGACTGCCATTCGCAAAACTATAGACACTCCAACACCAATAACTACATACCCACTCACTGATTCTTAGGTCTACACACACACATCCACTCACTCACCCGTACAGTCACTCATACTTATGGTCACTCAGTACAGGACTATCATATGCACTCTTACTCCTATATAGACACTCAAACACCGCCACTCATCCATAGAGGTACTCACACACCTAGTCAGTCATGCAAATAATTAAACACACTGCCATTTACTCACCTATACAGTTATACACACACCAGCTCACTTAATCATACAAATACTAGCACATTGTTACGCTCTTATACAATCACTGATACAAGCACACACTCATCCATACAGCCACTATCACAATCACTCACTCTGCTTATAGCTATTTATATACTCCAACACACATATATACTGGCTTTCACATATGTAGTTACTCACACATGTGGGACATACATTCACTCACTAACACACTCTTACACACACTTACCCACCCATACAGTCTATCACAGATGCACTCTTGAAACCATCCACCCAGTGAATCACCCACTCACACATCTATGCACAGAGTCGCACACACCCCACCCACACAAACACTCAGGCACCCATACAGATACTCAGACAACCAATCAATAACTCATATAGACACTCATGTAGCTATTCACAAACCCATGCAGCCACTTACACAGCAACAGACAGACGGATACAGACATTCACCCAGTTTAGTCACTAACCCATGCATTCAGTAAGATACGTTAAATCACTCACTTATAGAGTCAGTCACGCACCTACTAAATCATCCATACAGACACTTACACACCCACTCATTCTTCAATACGTCTTTTCCTATATATATTAAAAATATTTAAACTTTACAGAAACACACAGTCACTGGATGATGTCATCAGTGATGTCATTTGAGATGTCATCAGTGATGTCATCAGTGATGTCACTGACCATGTCATGAGTGATGTAATATGTGACGTCATCAGCAGTGCATTGCGGGGCGCGAGTTATAGTTAGCTGAACTAACTATAACGGGGAATTTCACGGGTTTTGTACGAGTGAAATGTCCAACTAACTATAACTGTCCCTAAAACCTATGGTTTTTCAGTGAATTTCAAAGGTTTTTTAAATGCTAATTTGTAACTATAACATATCTGAAACCTATGGTTTTTTCAGTGAATATATATATATATATATATATATATATATATATATATATATATATATATATAAAGCATATTTAAACTTTACAGAAACACACAGTCACTGGATGATGTCATCAGTGATGTCATTTGAGATGTCATCAGTGATGTCATCAGTGATATCACTGACCATTTCATGAATGATGTAATATGTGACGTGATCAGCAGTGCATTGCGGGAGCGCGAGTTATAGTTAGCTCAACTAACTATAATGGCCGAATTTCTCTGGTTTTGTACGAGTGAAATGTCCAACTAACTATAACGTCCCTGTAACCTTTGTTTTTTTTCAGTGAATTTCAAAGGATTTTTAAATGCTAATTTCTAACTATAACGTCTCTGAAACCCATGGTTTTTTCAGTGAATATATATATATATATATATATATAATTCACTGAAAAAACCATAGGTTTCAGATATGTTATAGTTACAAATTAGCATTTAAAAACCTTTGAAATTCACTGAAAAAACCATAGGTTTTAGGGACAGTTATAGTTAGTTGGACATTTCACTCGTACAAAACCCGTGAAATTCCCCGTTATAGTTAGTTCAGCTAACTATAACTCGCGCCCCGCAATGCACTGCTGATGACGTCACATATTACATCACTCATGACATGGTCAGTGACATCACTGATGACATCACTGATGACATCTCAAATGACATCACTGATGACATCATCCAGTGACTGTGTGTTTCTGTAAAGTTTAAATATTTTTAATATATATAGGAAAAGACGTATTGAAGAATGAGTGGGTGTGTAAGTGTCTGTATGGATGATTTAGTAGGTGCGTGACTGACTCTATAAGTGAGTGATTTAACGTATCTTACTGAATGCATGGGTTAGTGACTAAACTGGGTGAATGTCTGTATCCGTCTGTCTGTTGCTGTGTAAGTGGCTGCATGGGTTTGTGAATAGCTACATGAGTGTCTATATGAGTTATTGATTGGTTGTCTGAGTATCTGTATGGGTGCCTGAGTGTTTGTGTGGGTGGGGTGTGTGCGACTCTGTGCATAGATGTGTGAGTGGGTGATTCACTGGGTGGATGGTTTCAAGAGTGCATCAGTGATAGACTGTATGGGTGGGTAAGTGTGTGTAAGAGTGTGTTAGTGAGTGAATGTATGTCCCAGTGGTACATGTGTGAGTAACTACATATGTGAAAGCCAGTATATATGTGTGTTGGAGTATATAAATAGCTATAGCTGAGAGTGAGTGATTGTGATAGTGGCTGTATGGATGAGTGTGTGCTTGTATCAGTGATTGTATAAGAGCGTAACAATGTGCTAGTATTTCTATGATTTAGTGAGCTGGTGTGTGTATAACTGTATAGGTGAGTAAATGGCAGTGTGTTTAATTATTTGCATGACTGACTAGGTGTGTGAGTACCTCTTTGGATGATTGGCGGTGTTTGAGTGTCTATATAGGAGTAAGAGTGCATATGATAGTCCTGTACTGAGTGACCATAAGTATGAGTGACTGTACGGGTGAGTGAGTGGATGTGTGTGTGTAGACCTAAGAATCAGTGAGTGGGTATGTAGTTATTGGTGTTGGAGTGTCTATAGTTTTGCGAATGGCAGTCTGTAATTTAGATTGGGTGTATCAAAGGTTATATTAGGGTGTGAGGAGCTGCATCAGATTATCACGTGGATGATGTCATCAGTGATGTCATTTGAGATGTCATCAGTGATGTCATCAGTGATGTCACTGACCATGTCATGAGTGATGTAATATGTGACGTCATCAGCAGTGCATTGCGGGGGCGCGAGTTATAGTTAGCTGAACTAACTATAACGGGGGAATTTCACGGGTTTTGTACGAGTGAAATGTCCAACTAACTATAACTGTCCCTAAAACCTATGGTTTTTTCAGTGAATTTCAAAGGTTTTTTAAATGCTAATTTGTAACTATAACATATCTGAAACCTATGGTTTTTTCAGTGAATTTCAAAGGTTTTTTAAATGCTAATTTGTAACTATAACTGTCCCTAAAACCTATGGTTTTTCAGTGAATTTCAAAGGTTTTTTAAATGCTAATTTCTAACTATAACGTGTCTGAAACCTATGGTTTTTTCAGTGAATTTCAAAGGTTTTTTAAATGCTAATTTGTAACTATAACGTGCCTGAAACCTACGGTTTTTTCAGTGAATTTCAAAGGTTTTTTAAATGTATTAATTTTTATATTATTTTTTTTCATACTGATTTACTACATTTTTAGAAACAATTTCTTTTACATATTTTATTTTTTAAATTACATTGTAATTACATTATACATTACATTACAAAAAATACTTTCTCAGAATGAATTACTTTAGTTTAAATACTTAGCACATAGGCAATAGACTTTTAAGTACAGTAGTTACAGTTGTTGCAATGGGCAACACATTTTCAAACACAATGCAACATTAAGCTCAATGTGAATTTCTAGTTAAATGCAATTAGTTACTTTATGGATTACTTTTCTAACCACAGGACTGGATCCTAGATTCAGTCCTGGGACATCTCCTGTAAACAGTTGAGTAAAAGCGTTTTGGTTACAGTCGTGATTTTTAAGGAATATTATTGTATTTTAAAAGTTGACACTTAGAAACTTTTCCTCATAGAATCACCAATGTTATCCTATGGAAGGAAATTCACGTAGCAGGTAAAAACTGTTATCGTTACTTTTTCTTACTCAGTGTTGGATCCTGGATCCAGCACTGGTGCATCTCCTGTAAACAGTTGAAAAAATGCTTTTAAGTCATACAGGCGATTTTTAAGGAATATTTGTAGTTTGTGAAAATCGACACTTTGAAACTTTTCTGCTGAAAACCAGACAATGGATTCCTATGGAAGAAAAGATAAGTTACTGGTAAGTACGGTTAAAATTACTTTTCAGGGTCAGTGCTGGGCTAAAAGATGCAGCACTGGGTTCTCTCCTGATAACAGGTGAGTAAATCGGAATTCGTATTTCGGCTGATTTTAGAGGAATATTTTAAAGTTCCAAAACTCAACACTTAGAAGAATTTCCAAGTGAAACCAGTCAATGTTAGCCTATGGAAGGAAATTCAAGTTACTGGTAAGTACGGTTAAAATTACTTTTCAGGACCAGTACTGGGCTGAAAGATACAGCACTGAGGTCTCTCCTTATAACAGGTGAGTAAATCGGAATTCGTATTTCGGCTGATTTTAGAGGAATATTTGTATGTTTCAAAAATCAACACTTAGAAACTTTTTCAGCAAAAAGCAGGCAATTATATACTATGGAAGGAAATTCAAGTTACTGGTAAGTACGGTTAAAATTACTTTTGAGGATCAGTACTGGGCTGAAAGATGCAGCACTGAGGTCTCTCCTGATAACAGGTGAGTAAATCGGAATTCGTATTTCGGCTGATTTTAGAGGAATATTTTAAAGTTCCAAAACTCCACACTTAGAAGAATTTCCAAGTGAAACCAGTCAATGTTAGCCTATGGAAGGAAATTCAAGTTACTGGTAAGTACGGTTAAAATTACTTTTCAGGACCAGTACTGGGCTGAAAGATACAGCACTGAGGTCTCTCCTGATAACAGGTGAGTAAATCGGAATTCGTATTTCGGCTGATTTTAGAGGAATATTTTAAAGTTCCAAAACTCCACACTTAGAAGAATTTCCAAGTGAAACCAGTCAATGTTAGCCTATGGAAGGAAATTCAAGTTACTGGTAAGTACGGTTAAAATTACTTTTCAGGATTAGTACTGGGCTGAAAGATGCAGCACTGAGGTCTCTCCTGATAACAGGTGAGTAAATCAGAATTCGTATTTCGGCTGATTTTAGAGAAATATTTGCACAATGGTGAAGGGAGGGGCGGGGCCTGAGGTGACATCTGTGCAAACGCGCCCCGTGGCGCGTTTTAAGTAGGGGATTAAGTCCCCTTGAATCATGAGGGTCCCTACGGGCCAACTAGCCCACCAGGAACCTCCAGTATGCGCCAGGGGCTGCGTTGCAGAGACATGTACAGAGGCCACACCCCTTTTACACCTCTCTGCAACGCAGCTCTGTGGCGCTTTCTGGACGTACCTGTTGGGCTAGTTGGCCCCAGGGACCCTCAGGATTGAAGGGATTTAATTCCCCATCTTAAAACGCGCCACGGGGCCTGTTTGCACACATGTCACCTGAAGCCCCGCCCCTCCCTTCACCACTGTGCAAACGCGCCCCGTGGCGCGTTTTAAGTCGGGGATTAACTCCCTTGAATCCTGAGGGTCCCTGGGGTGCAACTAGCCCACCATATACCTCCAAAAGCGCCACAGAGCTGCGTTGCAGAGAGGTGTAAAAAGGGGCGTGGCCTCTGTACACCTCTCTGCAAGGCAGCCCCTGGCGCATACTGGAGGTTCCTGGTGGGCTAGTTGGCCCCAGGGACCCCCAGTATTCAAGGGGAATTGTCCCCCTCTGCAAACGCGCCAGGGGCGCGTTTGCAGAGTGGTGAAGGAAGGGGCGGGGCCTGCGGGCCCGATCGTTTCCCTCTGAAGGGGGGCTGTGTGGCCCCCTTCCTTTTTCCTATTTTTAGGCCCTGGGGACCCCATCCCCCAGGGCCTTACCCCCTTTTTAAATTAAAATTAAAAAAAAAACACGGGAAGGGGGCCGCGTGGCCCCCTTCCCTGGGCCTGTATTGGCCCCGGGGACCCCATCCCCGGGGCATGGCCTCTTTTTTTTATTTGGAGGGGGCTGCGTGGCCCCCTCCTCAGGCCATTTAAGGCCCCGGGGACCCCATCCCCGGGGCCGGCCTAGCACTTTTTTTTTTTTTCCTTTTTTTTTCCTTTGGGGAGGGGGCTGCGTGGCCCCCTCCGTGGCCACTTATGGCCCCGGGGACCCCATCCCCGGGGCCTGGCCTCTCGTTGGGGACTGTGGGGGTCCCCAAACCCCCACAGTCCCGCCGGCTCCCCGTGTCCTACGGGAGCCGGCATTAGCTTTACACATGGGGAGCAGCTAACATGCTGCTCCCCATGTGGAAAGCAATCAGCTTTGGATATTGGAAGAGAGAGCAGGTTTCCTGCTCTCTCTTCCAATATCCAAAGCAGTTTGCAATGACAGGACGGGAGCCGCGAGGCTCCCGTCCTGTCATTGCAGAACAGCAGTGTCCCGGGGTAGGCACCCCGGGACACTGCAGGAGCCGGCCCTGGGGGGTGGCGGTCCCCAGGGCCACCACAGGCTCCAGGAGGGGGCCGCGCGGCCCCCTTCTTACATTTTGAAAGCCCCGGGGAGGTGGTGGTCCTCGGGGCTTGGGGGTCCAAAACAGACCCCCATTGTAATTTTCTTAGTGCCCCGGGAGCTGGTGGTCCCGGGGCGTGTGGGGGCTGGAGCCCCCCCACACAGGTTAATCAAAAATAAAAAAAGAAGCCCCGGGGAGGTGGCGGTCCCCGGGCTGCGGGAGGGCTCAGAGCCCTCCCGCACCATTACACATAAAGCCCCGGGGGGTGGTGGTCCCCGGGGCTTGGGGGGCCCTTAGAGGCCCCCCACACATAAAATTAACCCCCCCCAGCATGCCCCCGGGACTTGGCCCACCCGGGGGCCAATTAACATCGAAGCGCGGGAGACTTGCGCTTCGATTTTTTTTTTTTTCGGCAGGATTCGCGCAACCTGAGCGCATCCTGCCGATTTTTTTTTTTTTTTTAATTTTTTTTTGCCCAGGGGGTCCTTGTGGGACCCCTGAGCAAACCTAGGGGGTCAGGGTGTTTCTACCCACCCCCTTTGTGCGTTTGCGCACTTAGTTTCTGTCCCTCGGTTCTACCGAGGGACAAAATGGCTGCCAACATTTCCTGAATCGGAATGTTGACAGCCAGCTGACAGCCAATTAACATGCAGCTCGTGATCGGGACGGTGCGCGCAGGGTGCGCTGAGGGTACGCGGACCCTACTCGGCCATAGATATCACTATCTTTTTACTTTTGATTTTCTCAGCAACTACTGAACGGATTTACACCATTTAACAAAAAGGGTTCTTTCTGAACCAAGAACTACCTCTTTGCCAAATTTGGTGTAATTCCGTTCAGCAGTTCGGGCTGTAGCTGTGTCTAAAGTTTCCTATGGAAAATTGCATGGGGAAAACGCGTTTTGGGACCCCCCTTTTTTCTCGGCCCCCGCTTGACGAATCCCCCCGAGACTTTCAGGGTAGGAGCGGACCGGAGCGCCCCACAAAGTTTGAAAATTTTGCGAAGATACGTCAACCGGCAAGAGAGTTATTTCAAATAGAATGTCGCGGATTTCCTATGGATAATAGGTTGTAACTATAACTATCTACTGGCGACCGCCAGTAGATATATATATATATATATATATATATATATATATATTCCAATCGAACTCGCTCACACATTGAAGACACCACTCCTAACGCTGTTTTTCACCATCTTTATTTCGGCCGGCAGTAGCAAGCGGACACCAGTTCACCCAGCGATTCTTTTAGCCTTGGTCGCCATACGCGTTTCGGGGAAGGATTCCCCTTGCTCACTGGCTTGGCTTCGGGGAAAGGAACAGCTTGGCAAGTGTATGCAGGTGATTTAAGTTCTTGATACTGCCCCCATGGGCATGTCTGCACTCGGCATTGTGGTTACCGTAGTCCATAATCATACCATAGTGGTGTTGCAGTCCCTCATCCTCCATAAATAAATTCCAGTCAGGTGGCTGACTTAAACTGGACCAGTTTGCTACTTGCTTTGCGCCGATCCGAACAGGTTAGTTGCTCCTTGTGTGTGTCATGTTTTCGGGGACACACGGACCCGCTCTTCTTGCGGTGGGGTGTCTTCGTGGCCAGAGCAGGCCACCTATATTCCAATTGAACTCGCTCACACATTGAAGACACCACTCCCAACGCTGTTTTTCACCATCTTTATTTCGGCCGGCAGTAGCAAGCTGACACCAGTTCACCCAGCGATTCTTTTAGCCTTGGTCGCCATACGCATTTTGGGGAAGGATTCCCCTTGCTCACTGGCTTGGCTTCGGGGAAAGGAACAGCTTGGCAAGTGTATGCAGGTGATTTAAGTTCTTGATACCGCCCCCATGGGCGTGTCTGCACTCGGCATTGTGGTTACCGTAGTCCATAATCATACCATAGTGGTGCTGCAGTCCCTCATCCTCCATAAATAAATTCCAGTCAGGTGGTTGTCTTAAACTGGACCAGGAGGGTGAGGGACTGCAGCACCACTATGGTATGATTATGGACTACGGTAACCACAATGCCGAGTGCAAAAGAATCGCTGGGTGAACTGGTGTCAGCTTGCTACTGCCGGCCGAAATAAAGATGGTGAAAAACAGCGTTGGGAGTGGTGTCTTCAATGTGTGAGCGAGTTCGATTGGAATCTAGGTGGCCTGCTCTGGCCACGAAGACACCCCACCGCAAGAAGAGCGGGTCTGTGTGTCCCCGAAAACGTGACACACACAAGGAGCAACGTACCTGTTCGGATCGGCGCAAAGCAAGTAGCAAACTGGTCCAGTTTAAGTCAGCCAGTTCTATTGGCTTTATCAATTGCAGGTAAGTGTAATATAGACTGATGTGTGTGCAAACTGCACACCAAGCAGCTAAGGTGCATATAGAGTTAATAAGTACGTCCTGCCCCTCCCAGTATGAACAGTCACAGGAGATAAAATGGCAGTGACATTTTAAAGGCGAATTTGTCAACCACAAACATGAATGACCGACATATTACTACTGCATATAAAATCAACACAAATAACCTACATCTTGATCCTGCTGAAGAGGATTGTATTTTACCCAAGTCCTAGAGGAAGGACTTTGACCCAGCACCTGGCTGTTTTTTTCTTCTTCTTGGTAACCGATGGCTCCTCTTGTGGTGGAACAAAGTATTGCAAGATGCTACAAAAATACGTGTATACCCCCTTAAGGGACCTCTAGTAATGACCTGAGATAGTGTAGACTCCATCAATAAACTACTGAATGCTGTTTTTGAAGGACATACGAATGTGAATTGCATTACAGCAGGACCCAACAGTTCTGACAATGCTTGTTTGGCTCTGGCGTAGCAAAAGACGTTTTTATAAAATAATAACAAATACACAGAAAGTAGACTTTGAGTATGCCCACTTAAGGTGTTGTCTTCTTTGGCTAAGTTCTATTTGAAGCTAGATTGTTTACCAACTTAAGCAATGTGACTTTGTGCAGATCCTCTCTTTTGGCAATATTATCATATTTCATGCTTCTGGGGAAAATCTGGATACCACCCAGGTCAACATGCAGGATTTTTGTAATCAATACAGATGGAAACATTAGGACTTACTGTGATCTGTAGTTTTCTTGAAACTCACATGGATTGGTTTTCAGTACAAGGGATTCCAGGCCCGTGCACCTCAAGTCTGAAATTCCATTCAGTGTCTCAATGTTATTTTCAGCCAATGTCAGGTGCTGAATTTGCGGCATCTTTGGCAGCTGTTTAAAGGACGTGAAGTGATTTTTGCTGATGTTTAATTCTCTGCATCTGTAGAGTTTAAAGAGATGTCAAAAATAACATACAAAAATTTTGATTTTTTTCCAATCAGCATTAAATTAGGGTGTCAAACGATTTAGAAGGTTTGTATAGTCCACAGGATGAGCAAACAAACTAAGGGCTTATCCCTGAAATCTATGTGACCTCCATGTTGCGAGTTTGAATACCGTCTCAGCCAACTCATTCTTTCATTCTTTCTGGGTTGTTATACTGAATAGTGTTAAATTGCCTCTTAGTAACATAAGAAATTGTGTTATTAGTTGTGGAGGATGTGTGGTCTGGGCAAGTAATAGGTCCACAATTGTCTCCTAACTGGGAACCTGGCACCACTTTGTAGCTCTTATCTCTCTCATGGTAACAAAACAGAGCTGTACTAGGACTACTCACGGGAGGTGGTGTGGGCTTGTAATCACCATTTATTGGCACGCAATAATAGCACTCAATAAATGATTGTCCAGTCAGTGCTATGTCTTTGAAAAAGAAAAGCACCTTTATATATTACACACATATATATATATTCACTGAAAAAACCATAGGTTTCAGGCACGTCTAGTTAGAAATTAGCATTTAAAAAACCTTAGAAATTCACTGAAAAAAACCATAGGTTTTAGGGACAGTTCTAGTTAGTTGGACATTTCACTCGTACAAAACCAGTGAAATTCCCCCGTTATAGTTAGTTCAGCTAACTATAACTCGCGCCCCCGCAATGCACTGCTGATGACGTCACATATTACATCACTCATGACATGGTCAGTGACATCACTGATGACATCTCAAATGTCTAACTATGCCTACAGAGGTAGGACATGTGAAGAAAGAAGACAAAACGCACAGAAAGAAGCAAAAGAAATGCAGAAAGAAGCAACAGAAGTCCACAAAGACGAAGAAAAGAGCAGGAAGAAGCAAGACATGTGCAGAAAGAACCAACAGAGGAGCAGAAAGAGGCCTTGTTGCAAAATCATCCTGTGCCCACAACTTTTTCAGACGGGTACTGGTGGTAACTGACTCGGACTAACCAGGCCTAGAGCCAGTGCTATGCTAAAAGACACTTAGAATACAGTGAAAACACCTCCATACACTAGGGAACACTATGCGTTGGGGTACCCCTGTCATTAGCATGACCTCCTCTGTAAGGCCCTAGTACATAATAGGGCAGGGGGATTAAAACTTCCTCTTAAAACGCGCCCCGGGGCGCGTTTGCACAGTGGTGAAGGGAGGGGGGGGGCCTGAGGTGACGTGTGCAAACAAGCCCTGTGGCTGTTTTAAGTTGGGAGATTAAGTCCCCTTGAATCCTGAGGGTCCCTGGGGTCCAACTAGCCCACTAGGTACCTCCAGTAAGCGCCACACAGCTGCGTTGCACAGAGGTGTAAAAAGGGGCGTGGCCTGGACCACCTCTCTGCAACGCAGCCCTATGGCGCACTCTGGAGGTACCTGGTGGGCTAGTTGGCCCCCAGGGTCCCTCAGGATTCAAGGGGAATTAATTCCCCAACTTAAAATGCGCCACAGGGCGTGTTTGCACACATGTCACCTGAGGCCCCGCCCCCTCCCTTCACCACTGTGCAAACGCGCCCCGGGCGCGCTTATAAGTTGGGGGATAAAGTCCCCTTGAATCCTGAGGGTCCCTGGGGTCCAACTAGCCCACCATGTACCTCCAGTAAGTGCCACAGAGCTGCGTTGCAGAGAGCTGTAAAAAGGGGCGTGGCCTGCACCACCTCTCTGCAACGCAGCCCTGTGGCACGCACTGGAGGTACCTGGTGGGCTAGTTGGCCCCCAGGGACCCCCAGTATTCAAGGAGAATTAATGCCCCAATTTAAAACGCGCCACAGGGCGCGTTTGCAGAGTGGTGAAGGGAGGGGGCGGGGCCTGAGGCACGATCGCGTCTTTTTTTTTGTATGTTTTTTTAGAAGGGGGGCGGTGTGGCCCCCCTTCTTTTTTCCTTTTTTGGTCCCTGGGGACCCCATCCCCCAGGGCCTGACCCCTTTTTTTAATATAAAAAAAACAAAAAACTGAACGGGAAGGGGGCCGCGTGGCCCCCCTCCCGTGGCCAATTCCGGCCCCGGGGACCCCATCCCCTGAGGCATGGCCACATTTTTTAAATTTTGTAAGGAGGGGGGCTGCGTGGCCCCCCTCCTGAGGCCTCTATTGCCCCGGGGACCCCATCACCCGGGGCCGGCCTTTTTTTTTTGTTTTGTTTTTTTGTTTTTAATTTGGGGCGGGGGCCGCGTGGCCCCCCTCCCGGGCCACTGCTAGCCCCGGGGACCCCATCCCCCGGGGCAGGCCCTATCCGTTGGGGACCGTGGGGGGAGCCCCAATGCCCCCACGGTCCCGCCGGCTCCCCGCGTCCTGCGGGAGCCGGCATTGCTTTTCCATATGGGGAGCTGCTAACATGCAGCTCCCCGTGTGGAAAAGCAATCTGCTTTAGATTTTGGAAGAGAGAGCAGGTTTCCTGCTCTCTCTTCCAAAATCCAAAGCAAGTTTGATATGGCAGGACGGGAGCCGCGAGGCTCCCGTCCTGCCATAGCAAACAGCAGTGTCCCAGGGGTGGGCACCCCGGGACACTGCAGGAGCCGGCCCTGGGGGTGGCGGTCCCCAGGGCCATCACAGGCTCCAGGAGGGGGGCCGTGCGGCCCCCTCCCATCATTTTCAAAGCCCCGGGGAGGTGGTGGTCCCCGGGGCTCTGGGGGTCCGTTACGGACCCCCATATTTAACTATTTAGTGCCCCGGGGATGTGGTGGTCCCCGGGGCGTGTGGGGGGGCTCAAGCCCCCCCACACAGGTAAATTTTTTTTTTTTTTAAAACAAGCCCCGGGGGGTGGCGGTCCCCGGGGCTGCGGGGGGCTGTGTGCCCCCGCAAATATTTGACAAAAGCCCCGGGGGGTGGCGGTCCCCGGGGCTTGGGGGGGCTTGGAGGCCCCCCAACATTAACAAAACAAAGCCGTGGGGGGTGGCGGTCCCCCCGCAAATATTTATGGAAAGCCCCGGGGTGGCGGTCCCCGGGGCTGCGGGGGCGTCCCTGGGCCCCCGCTATTAAATTTGCGCATGCCCCCGGGACTTGGCCCACCCGGGGGCTAAATATTAACGAAGCACTTCGTTTTTTTTTTCTTCACGGCGGGATTCGCGGATCCTACGCGAATTTCGCCGTTTTTAGAAAGAAATAAATGCTTTTTTGGGCCCTGGGGGTCCTTGTGGGACCCCGAGCAGGCCTAGGGGGTCAGGGTGTTTCTACCCTGCCCCCTTTTCTTGTTTTGCGCCTTCGTTTTTCTGTTTTCTTGTGCCTCGGTTCTACCTAGGCACAAGATGGCTGCCAACACTTCCTGGTTTGGAGTGTTGACAGCCAATTAGCATGAAGCTCGTGGTCGGGAGGGTCCGCGGACCCTCCGTGCCTCTAAATATCGAAACGTTATTTTTGATTTTCTCAGCAACTACTGAACGGATTTACACCATTTTTAAAAAGGTCGCTTTCTGAGCCAAGCAGTACCTTTTTGCCAAATCCGTTCAGTAGTTTCGGCTGTAGCCTTGCATAAAGTTTCCTATGGGAAATTGATTTTTTGACTCTTATTTTTTGAATTTCTCTGAAATTACTTTACGGATTTACACCATTTTAAAAAAAGGGCGCTTTCTGAACCAAGCACTACCTTTTTGCCAAATTTGGTGTAATTCCGTTCAGCAGTTTGGGCTGTAGCCATGGCTAAAGTTTCCTATGGGAATTAACATGGAGAAAACACGTTTTGGGACCCCCTTTTTTCTCGGCCCCCGCTTGCCGAATCACCCCGAAACTTTCAAAATAGGAGCTGACCAGAGCGGGCCATAAGTTTTGAAAATTTCGCGAAGATTCGTCAACCGGCGCCAAAGTTATTGGGAAAAGAATGTTACGAATTTCCTATGGATAATAGGTCCTAACTATAACTACCTACTGGCGACCGCCAGTAGGTAATATATACACACATATATACACACACACACTCCTTTATATTACACACAGACACACACACACCCTACATACTACGCATTAATTTACTAATATCTACATCAAAGAGTTTGAAACTATCTTTGGTGACATTCTGAAATCATATTAGACCTCCAAAAGTTACAATGCCCTCACTCATACCAGATGACACAGCACAATATAGGGGGTATCACTTTAAATAACGCAGGCCTATTGGCTTGGTCAAGGGTTCACCACATTATAAGACCAATCACCACATGTTAAAAATCACAACTATTTTAATGAAATCAGTAACCATGTTTAAATGCAGTCATTGTTGTCAATAAAGAAGGGTAATATTTCACTGTCTGCAATATATTGTCAATAAAGCATTCAAGAACAATATATCATGTCTGAATCTTTTTTTATACACCTATAGGCAAAATAACCAACCACTAGAGGCCCCTGCACTCCCAGGCTATTAAACAACAGTGCCAATTTCAGGAATTTCATCACCCCAAACACGTAGGGTCACTTTCAAAAAGTACTTCTGGGGGGCTGCTGTAACTCATGCAGCCTCCAACAAACCTCCTTAAATGTGTTGGTGGTGCCCCTGCACCTCCTTGGCCACCACAATCAGAGGTAACTATTCAAATCAAGGCCCACAGGGCATTATGGGACGATCCCTTCCATGAAGCAATAAATATTTTTTAGTGACTCTCCCGCTGTTTTAGGGAGAGCCGAATTGTCCTCCTTTCACTTTGTTTTTGAACAGCGGTGCCCGGTCCCATATGGGACATCCCAAAGGCAGGTTTTATGGTAGTGGCTGGAGGGAGAGCAACAAGGCCCCTGAGACCCCAGCTGGCTACCCACACACAACTCTGTGCTGGGCAGGAGCCGCAACATCTTTTCTCATGCTCCCGCCGTGTCGGAGCACTTTATTTGTGCACCTGCGGCACGGAGCAATGTAATTCTTCTGGGTCCCGCAGATGGGTTGCCGGGACTTGGTCTCTCCTTTGGGGTCCCAGGGATGGGGTCCCGAGTCCCCATTCAATGTGGCATCAGCCTGGAGGGTAGTACCAGGCCAAAAGTGAGTCTGTGGAGCGGTCCCCATGCAAGCCTCTCCCTGGGAAAAATAAAAATAAGCCCTGGGGCAAGGTTAAAAACAGTGGCAGGGCTCCACGCGCTCTGTTCATGTTTAGGTATGTTAAAATGGGCATCCTTAAAGGTGGATAACATGGGCCCAGCTAGGCCAATTTCAAAGATCTTGGGCTCATTTTACTCCTGGTGGTGAGCTCTAGGAACATTTTCAGCAGGCTTCTTGGCTTCACAAGATGCATATTTTGCAGGGAGCTGGTTTCACTGGCTCCTTGTGTCAGCTTTTCTACTGTGTTGTGCACTCTACAGACCCCCATGGCGTCCTGGCCATCTTGCAGCGCATCCTGTAGGCAGTGGAGTCCAATGCTTTCCCCAGCTGGTCCTCCTGGGGGTGTAAGGGAGCCAGCATCACTGGCCCTGGAGAGACCCACTAATCACGAGGCCAGCTGTAGACAGAGTTCATAAAGGCATCCGGGGGCTTGTCATTCCAGCTGTCCATGGTGTTGCTGCTGTCTCAGTCCTAGTCCAAAATCTTGCTCTCCTTCATGTTCTGAGGTGCCACATTTATGCCCAGTTCCGCTTGTGGGTGGGGGATTCCCCTTTTGTCTAACCTTTCCCTTTTCCTGGGTTTGACTCCAGGCCTGGCCCGTAACACAAAAGGCTGGTGTCAGGTCTATTTGTGTGTCCTGGGAAAAATCCCTTTGAAGTGTAATCAGAGCAGGGCCCAAGTCTGCCACAGCCATCCTTCCAGGAAGACTCACTCCCCACTACACCCAGGCCCCATTTTGCACTGTCTGGCTTCAATATACATTTCCCAATGGGAGGGCCATCGCCAACTCAGGCAGATGGAAACTCCCGGAAACTTTAAGCAGGAAAATGCCAACTTCTTAAAAAGTGGCATTTTCTAAAATAATAATTTAAAATCCAACCTCACCGTTAAAGAGGATTTTAAATTACAATTCAAAAGAGTGTATTAAGTATTTTACTAGCTGCTACCAATCCGAATTTAGGATTTAATAAATGTAACTATGTAGCCCAATGTTTCCATTTGGCAGCAGCCAGCCTTGCTACAGTGAAAATCGTTTTCAGGTATATTTCATTGTAGGGACAGGTTAAACATTAATTTCTAGATGCCCTACTTTTAAATATCTGCATCCTGCCTTTATGGGCAATAAGGCCAATATATGGGTGACTTATTAATATTTAGAAAGAATGTTTAGGCCTGTCAAAAGCGATATTTTGACAGGTCAAATTTACAGTATAAAATTGCCACAGGCAAGCTACCTGTGCGGAGCTACCAGACTGCGCACAACTTTAGCCTTTCACGTGCAGCCTGTACCCATGCCCACACGTGTGTGATCACATGTAACCAGCCCAGTGCCCCTTACCCCATCTGCCTTGCAGCAGCCTTATTTTAAAAGGTAAACACTGGCTGTAAACACACGCAGTGCAATATACCATGAAATTACTCGGAGTGAGATTCCAGTAAGGAGACTCACCCAGAATAAAGGTCCAAAGACCGGGTCATCGAAAAGATTTACAAGGTTTTAGAAAGGCAAAACTCTGATATTAACCATTAGAAAAAGAAATATCTTTTTTTCTTAATTTTATTTCTTAATACATATCCTTGACACGTACAAAGAACAGAAGCAAATCAACATTTTATCATGAATAAAACATATATGGATTGCAAAGCCTCACTTCAGCAATCACTAAAACAAATTATATTTTTCTTTACTAATTGTTACTACTCTTCACAACAAAGATGAAAAAGAAACTGAAAAGCATGAAAGAGTGAAAGAAAAAAGTAAGAAAACTGCACGTTAAGTTCGTGTTAATCACCTCCTCGCCTGATGGTTGATAAATTAACTTGAGATGTAACTTTGTGCATAAGAAGTAAAGAAACACAAGAGCCGCCAATACTGCACTTCAAACAAATGGAGTTTTGTGCAAGCTCTACAGGACTGACAGGAGTAGAGATAAAAGACATATCACTTATCACGAGGAAGCTCCCGCCTTTCTTCAAGTTCTTGTAGCAGTGTTGGTGGAACCTTTTGATACGTAGCCGGTGTTGAATTTAGGAGCACACTCTCACGAATATACTACTTAGGCATGGTCTGGTAGCATACTAGGTTTTTCAGACAGCACATTTTTTATTTAAATGACCACAACATTTGTTATGAAGTTAGGAAAGCCCGAAGGACTGTCATCTATTGAGTCAATGTTATTAATCTCATCGATCTCTGTGTGTAGTGCATTGAGAATATGCGATGTTACATCGCATGCGCTACAACGCATGCGATTACAACGCGGTCATTACAACGACCACGTTGTTACAACGCAAACCATTACATCGCAAGTCGTTTCTACGACTTGCTGTAGGGGGCACGCTGGACTTAGGAATAGTATAATTTACTATTCCAACTCCAGCATGTGCAACAGTAGGGAAGGTGTTGGAATAGTAAATTATACTATTCCTTAGTTTCGTGCGCCCCCTACAGCAAGTCGTATTAACGACTTGCGATGCAATGGCTTGCGTTGTAACAACACGGTCGTTGTAACGACCGCGTTGTAATCGCATGCGTTGTAGCGCTTGCGATGTAAACGCTGTTTCCCGTGCATTGACAGAGTGAGTGGCCAAGAACGTGTTTTAGATAGCTCCTACCTTATTTTGAAAGAAGATGGCTAATGTGCTACAAAATTCTTCACTGGCCGACTTATTTTTAGGCTCAGGAACCTTACTTAATTTTTATACTATAGCAAAAAGTTATTTGGAGCATTCAAAGAGGATTTAATTTTCACCGTAAAATAGCTGGATTTGGCTTTAGAAATCAAGTTTTTGTAAGTTCCTAGAGCCTGTTATAAGCCACCTTATCAATAAGGTCACAATTAGAGCGCCATTTCCGTTTAAGCCTTCTACAGGCTTGTTTATGAACTCTAAGATTATTATCGAACCAAGGTTTAGAGAGGGAGTTTCTGCTGTTTTTATTTATTTTTAGGTGTAGCCAGCAAGGAAATGCTGGAGTCAATCCACCTACGATAATTTCCGGTGGCTTGATAAAGGCCTGAGGTGATTTCTGCCCTAAACATAAATTAAATGCATCCGAGGTGATTTCATGCCAGGGATGGGAGGAGGCTGACCCTGTTGCTGGTGAATAAAGGGATCTTTTTCTTCCAGTTTCAGGCGAAACATGACCGAATAGTGGTCGCACCAGAGCAATGGAAGAAAGGATGTCACTTGGAGAAAAGTATTGTCAGAAAAAATCCCATCTAAAGAATGGCCAGATGAATGTGTGGGCATGTTGACCAGTTGCGGAAGGCCTAAGCTAGATATCAGGTCCAGGAACTGAGAAGTATCTTTATGTAAAAGTTCTTGAGCTGAAAATTAAAATCACCAAGAATGGTGAAATCAGAGTGGTTGGCTTTGCTATCCCACAACTGATAGCCATTATGTATAAAGGTTGATCTGGGGCCCGGAGGCCTATAAATAAGAACTCCTTTGAAGGAGTACTGGTGGGTGAGTGATATTTTAAATCAAAGTGCTTCGCAGTCGGGGTCGCTGATAGCAGCGCAAAGGATACCTTGAAGTAGTCCCGATAAAAAAAAATCGCTGGACCTCCGCCTAAAAATGGCATATCCAGGCAGAGAGGCAGAAATAATATCCAGGTCTGAAGCTGCATTTCCCCAGGTTTTATTAACAAAATCCAAATTCACCATGTGCGCTTCTAGGAAGTCTCTAAAATCCATGGCGTTCTTGGTAAGGGAACTTGCATTTTTCAGCACACACCTGAATTGCCTATAAGGAGTAGAGAATTTGGGGAATAAGTGCCCTAAAGAACTAAGCGCATTAACCTTATCACTGGTTAAAGAAAGCTTACAAATCGGGCAAGCCCTCGTCTTGATTAAATCAGGCGGAGAGAAAATGGGCCCAGAGCAACTTTTACCTGTGGGTTTGAGGCTTAACAACTCTGCCCGTGAGTAGCGGATAGGAGTCTCCTGATGGGGGGACCAAACCGGCAGGGGGGGGCAGGCGCTGAGCGCAGTCCGAGCGCAGGCGGGCTTGCCTTATGCATGCCTTTGGCGCGGCAATGGCGCAGGTGCACTGTAGAACTGGCTTTGAAGCCTGGCATGGGGGTGTGCCAGGAAGCACAGTTCAACGCGGAAAACTATAATTCAAAGTAATAACATGCCAGCAAGGTAAAACACTAAACTGGGGTCCAGCAACCCCTGCTGTCCTTCACAAGCTCCCTTGTGAAGGACTAGCTACTCGTAACCAAGGAAGAAATTAAAACAATGGTGAGAAATCCTAGGAAAACATAAAATCTGTTAATATCTAAAGAAGTCAAGCCACCTAAATATGGTAACCAGGGAGCCAGGCACCTCCCAAACTGCACGCTCGTGCATACAAGGAAATGAATTACTCACTTGTTCGAGGTTTGCAGCAGAAGGGTGAAGGCTCCTCCTGAGAGCTGTGTGGACACACTGTAGAGCCGGCTTTGAAGGCCGGCATGGGGGCGTGTCGGGGTTGTGCCAGGATGCGCAGTTCATCGCAGAAAACTACAATTAAAAGTAATAACGTGGGGGCAAAGTAAAACACTACTCTGTTCCTCAAGCTGCTGCCATAGGAAGCCCAGAAGAATATAGTGCAGACCTTAATCCTGTCTAGACTTGACTATGTCAACGTCCTCTATCTGGGTATCCCAGATTACCTTATGCAGAGGCTACAAAAGGATCAAAGCATGGCAGTTTGTCTGCTGTTCAATCTCCCTAGACATTCCTCAATCCCCTATACCTAAGCCAGCTACACTGGCTCCCATTGGAGGCAAGAGTCTCCTTTAAAGCACTGACAATTGCACACTCAGCCTTTTATAAGACCAGCCCAAGTTACCTTCTCAACAGGTATAAAAAGGGTGCTTTGATGGGTATTTGGCGCTACGAGACTTATCCCACTACATTATAATAAAAACTTGATATGATCTTTATATGCGGTGCTTAAAGAGGAGGAAGTGAATCACCCAACTTCCCCTAACCTGATTTAAAAACCGTTTTCAGGTCGGGCTAGTCCTTTCTTCACACATTGACCCGGAAGTTCTTACTCTCGGGTCTTGATGTACTGTCGGGAGTGAGGAACGCTGCTGATACCTGTCGCATACTCGTGCTTGCTCTACTGAGGATTGACTACACTTTTGGATTATGATATTATGAAGATACGGTAATCCAGGGATTTTACACACGATAATTTGGGAGCGGAGATAGTACCGCTGGGAATGCTAGTTGGCTTGTACACCAATTTATTGGTAGATGACACTTGGATATTAAGGTTGCGGAGACTGTTTTGCTGAAGGGACTACTTTCACACGATTACGGACATATTTTGAATTGATTGTATGGGACACGATTTTCACGCCAATAGTCACGCCGGCCGGGTTGGAATTAGAACCGCTGAGCAGGTTATTTTGGACTAATTTAGCACTTTTTTATGTAACCATGAAGAAGTGATGAGGTATTTCCCTCACTGACGAAACACGTGTTCGCTAGCTATAGAAACAAAAGAAGAGGCTAATAAACCCAAAACAATAAAAGAGATTGAAGAGGAACAAAAAGAAAATAACTGTTGTGTTTTCTATTACTGGACTGTAATTTATATCATTGAACCACGATTGCATGTGCTAGATCTGTGTATGTACCTTCTCAACAGGATGACCCCCTACCTCCCCAAAAGAGCCATTTCGGTCACAGTCGGCCCATTTACTAGCCCTTCCATTCACCAATAGAAAGAAAAGGGGCAGCTCTGCCAGCTCGGTGATGGAAGCTAAACTTTGAAACAAACTTCCCTTCGCTCTCAGATGCATTCCGGATAAAAAATGATTTCGCAAACAATTGAAAACCCACCTGTTTAAAGGATAAGAGGCCTCCGACCCTCCCTTCTGGCTGTGCCAAGCGCCGGGACAATCTCGTAGTATCTGTGCACTCTAAAAATCCTGTCATTCATTCATTCAGTCATTCATTTTCAAAGAAATACAGTGAAATATTTGAATAACAGTAAGTATGAGCCCCGAACTCTACAATGTTATCCTATGGGAGGAAAAACACACATAGCAAACAGGTACTTGAAGTCGGAGTTCAGGGGTGCCCTTTGGGACTTGAGGTGCTAGTGGGCAACGGTCCAAAGTACCACCAGCACTTTCCATTTACCTGATCTGGTGTGTCCCGGTGCAGAGGTGCTGGTCGGGATGGTAGCCATGAGCACTACACCGGTAAAGGCAAGGAGACCTGAAACAAAGAAGCTGCAATGGGGGACTTGGGGACAAGTCCGGCTGAACCTAAAGAGGAGCTCAGGTCATCGGGACCCCTAGGCCTCGGAGACACAGTCAGGAGTTGTGATCCCGGACTGGGAGAACTCGGTGCAGAGGTGTTTGGCTGGCAGGCCACTTGAGGTCAAGGCTTTCACGGTTGTCGGTCGCCTTTAGAGGAGGGAAAAACAAGACAGCAGGGCCACTCTGGTCATGGGTCTCATCAGTCTTGAAGTCCCCCGATGTGTAGGAATGCTTCCAAGGTGGTGGTGTCCAGGTTGGACATTGGACAAGCATTGGCTGGTGCACGTGCCCCGGAACTCGGGGTATTGGTGCAGGGGGATTCCTGGAGTGACTGGCATCTCGAAACTCAGCAGAGAGGTGGGACTGACCTCCTAGAGTCATGACAACCTCCTCCTGAAGTGCTGCTCCCTCTGTGGGCCCGATGGCCAAAAACACAGTGAACCGGGCAGATGTGGTTGGTGCCTGCAGATGCAGGTAGATGGCTCCTCTACTCCAGGGGAGATGCTAGATAGTTGTCAAAGTGCTGGGCAGTCCTCCAAGTGTTGGGGAGGTTGCACAGCCCCAGGACAAGTTGGGTCTTTGCAATCTTTAAGGAGAAAGCAGCAAGGCAGAGTTTGGCACCAGTTTCTGTGCAGGTCCTTGATTCTCGCGGTGTTGTCTCTTATTTTTCCTTCTTCTATTCCCAGGTAGTCAAATCTGTCTGTCTGGTTTTGGGTGGTCCCCTAAATACTCAATTTTGGGGCATTAAGGGGAGTATGGGGTAGTAACCAATAGGCTACCTAACACCCTATATGACCACTTCCTGTGGAGAGTAGGCATAACCCTGACACAGAAGTCTCTATTTTCACCAAAAACAAGATGGTGAAACCCTTCTTTGGCTGGTCACTTCAGGTAGCCCACCTTAGGAGTGTGACTAAACTATGAATGAAACAGGCCTCCTGAATATCTAATTTCCTACCTGCTCTGGCGTCAAATGGGCCCCAGAGCAGGTGGTGGTGTTCCCCAGGTCTGGAGGGGAAGTCTGGGTTGCATTTCAAAGGTAGCAGAGGCTTTGAAGCCTTTGGCCTTGATATACAAAATAGCTAGCCATCCTGCTGGAAGAGGTGAGAAAACTTTCTGTCATTCAGGCATTGTTCCTAAGAATGTGGGCTCTCCCTTGCAGGATTCAGAAACCCGTCTGTGGTGGCAGGCTAGAAGATACCAGTCACCCAACACACTAAGTGACTAGTACGGTTACAGGGGGCACCTCTAAGGTGCCCTCTGGGTGCATTTTAAACCTCTCTAACCCAGCTGTCGTAGAAAGCAAAGGCCTCCAGTGCTCTTGTGAGCGCTGATAGAGGCTGCTCCCACCAATCCTAGCGCTGCTCTCACTGTATGAAAGCAGAGCCAAGATTGGCTTGGGAGTTGGGAGCCTGCCTGCCTCGAGGAGAGAAGGATCGAGGAGGATGTTGTGCTCGTAGAAAAGGTAAGTGCCTTTTATTTTTTATGTGCCCCCCGGCCCGTGACAGCCGCCACTGGCCTGGTTAGAAGGTACCTGGTGCACTTCCAATCAAGAGCATCAGTACCAGTGGGCAAAAAGTGGGGGATGACCATGTCGAAAAGAGGCACTTTCCTACAGTTCACTTTACAAAATCCTGTAACTTTACAGTCAGAGAAAGAAAAGTAAACGCCAATCTCCATGTTAAAAGAATAAGTAACAATTTGTCAGAAGACACAGCTTGACATTTAACATCTGTCTTTGAACAAACAGTAATGTGACAAGATAAAAACAACATTTAAAGGCATCTTTATTGTTTATTCACCTTCTGAACTCCAGAATGGTTATTTTGGGGATGCTGCAGCACCCTTTGCAACCTTACCTCCAGCGCCTATGGGTGGGAGGGGCATACTTCAGCTAACGGTGCTAACCAGAGAACAACAACACAAGTCTCAAAAGGGCATACAGAGTATCCTGATCCAGAACCCAATCTCCAGAGGAAATATGCCCAAGGACGCCGGCTGCATGAGGTATTGGCAAGGGGTATGTTTGGATCAGCTATGATAGAGCTTCCATCCAACCCTGACCCCACAGATAAAATAATGTGTATGCTAGTTTACGGAAGAGCCGATTCCAGAGTTGGACTATGACAGAAAATAGGCCTCGTGTTGGAAATGACCATCTTTTGTGTGGTATTCCTCCAGATTTTTGCCTTCTTTAGCTTAATTCATTTTTTGGGCCATAGGACTCTGCGCACTTTACTCTTGCTAACTAGTGGTACAGTGCTAGTGGTCTCCCTTTTAAACATGATACAATTGGCAAATACCTAATTGGCACCCTTAATTTACTTGTAAGCCCCTAGTATATGGTACAACATGTACCCAGAACCTGTACTTGAATGCTACTAATGGACTGCAGCACTCATTGTGCCACCCACCAAAGAAGCACTGTAAAACATGTCTACTGGTCTGCAATTGTGGCCTGCGTTTAGTAGTTTTAAACTGTCATTTCGACTTTGGTAAATAAACATTTTGCCAGGCCTAAACCTTCCTTTTCAATACGTATACTTATATGTCACCGCTAAGGTAGGCCCTAAATGCCCTTAGGCCAGAGTGCATGGTATTCAAAAAGTAGGACATGCATATTTAAAGTTTTCCATGTCCTGGCGGTGAAAACCCTCTAAAGTTGTTTTTCACTGTAGCAAGGCTCACTCTCCCATAGAGAAACACTGGGTAAACATTACAACTTAAAATGCATCATTTTGGTTTTGGGAGCAGCTAGAAAAATGATTCAAGGACTTATTTTAATACAAATTTAAAATCAAACATAATGGTAAAGTGAGATTTTAAATCACTATTTTGAAAATTACACATTTAGAAAGTTATAATTTTCATGCCTAAACCAACTGTCCAGTGACAACTGACTGCTGAATGGTGAGATGTGGATTGCTCCCAGACAGTGGACAAAAGGATTGGGAGTGGAGAGGTGCTTTTCTTCCTTGAGCAGAATGGCCTGAGATGTGTTGCCCAGCAGCTTCCTAAGCTTCAAAAGGTGCCTATCCTGTCACTGGCAGATGTAGCTCACTCCTAGACCTGCCTCCCTTTGTCTTGCTGGTTATCTTGGCTCCAAACCCAGAACTGGCTTGCAGTGACCAAAAGGGAGGGATTGACCATTATCATAGAAAACAACTCTTGGAGTTCTGAAAAGGGAAAGACGGGTTCTGCCATGTTGGTCAGTCCTTGACCTATGAAGATCAGAAGAACTGCCCTGCTGTCTGAATCCTGAAGTAAGACTGGACGAGCTTGCCTTGAACCCAGGACCCCAGAAGTGACTCCAAAAGTCAGTTGGCTCAACTCCTGTTTGAGCTATAGCATGGTTCTCCAACGTTGGTCCTGGAGGGCCGGATCCATGCTAGATTTTTACGATAACTACATTTATCCAAATAGGGATATGCTAAAAATCTGGCATGGATCCGGCCCTCCAGTACCGACTTTTGAGAACCCTAAGTAACAGGGACACAACAAGCTGACCAGTTCCAACTGGACCTGCCCTGGACCTGGCCGATGGCCTCTGTTGGAGTAAGTTGTAAGACCCAAATAAGGCCTCCCTTCAGATCATAATGCCCTCACACACCTGTTAGGGTGTCATGCTTCATCATAGGGCGCTCCTCTTCAGACCGGCGCTGCAATGTCTGACAGGCCTGGTGGCTTCTTTGGCGGAGATCTTCTGATCTGAGGATGCCGTATGTGAAGTCAGTATGAGGGCAAAATGCAGTGATTGTGAGGATGTGAAAAAGTGATTAAAATTGATATCGGATCCCAAGGAAAAACTAATTTATTAGGGTGTGTGGGACCGAGACTAAGTAAAAACAGTGACGCTATCTAGAGGTTCTAAGGTACCAATATAGCGTTATTGGTGCGCGCACACCAATAACGCTATATTGGTACCTTAGGACCTCTAGATAGCGTCACTGTTTTTACTTAGTCTCGGTCCGAAGCCACCAGGCCCGTCAGACATTGCAGCGCCGGTCTGACGAGGAGCGCCCTATGATGAAGCATGACACCCTAACAGGTGTGTGAGGGCATTATGATCTGAAATTCAGATCCCCCAGCGACATAACTTTCAGACAGGTAGCACTCACTAGTGCACTGACTTATTAGAGGAACTAACTCCTTCCTGTGTTATATTTGCAATCATCACCTTGAGGAGCGCAGGAGTAGGACCTCGTTAAATAACTTGCTCTCCCGTCCCCCTTCTTTGATTTAAGGCATAAATGGTTTACACATTGAGTCCACGCAAGCCTGACTGCTTTTTGCCAAGCTATCAGAGAGTTAAGCACAGGTTTAATTAGTGATTTTAGTGGTTCATCCTGACAAGGGATGTGATTATCATCTGAGGTGGGTTCTCAACCCCCTCAACTAATACTTCAATTTCTTACACCTGGGCACCAAAGCAAAAGTTGCCACAATTAGCGAATAAGACCCTAAAAAGTGGCATGTGTTTGCAAATTGGGGTGATTTTAAACTTGCAAAGACATGATCTATGAGTGTTTTGCATTGTATGGGAGACAGTATGGATTTAAACTTGCCATAGGAAATGTTTGTTTTAATATCAGGAAAATCAACAGTAAAACCACGCCCCGCAGACCATAAAACAGGTCCACAAACAGCCCAAAAATACAGCCAACACACCAACTTGTCAGACCAGCCAATTGGGCACTATCTTATTGTCCTATAAGCCAATCCCACACGTGGTGATCCTCCCAACCTCAGGAACATTGAAAGGTGTCCTATAGTAGCACTGGATCTGCAATTTAATAGGTCTTTTGGGACCAAGGGCCCTGTAATCTGTGACAAAAAGAGGAGCAAAGCAGAGGAGCCTCTGTAGGGGAAAACAACGCGAAGATGGAAATACTGCCCCGATGGTAGTGGATTTTTTGTCCTTAGAGGAAGGGTAATAGAATGCAAACGAGACAAGAGAAGCAAAAGAACAGACTCAGCTGGACTTTGTTACAAAGACAATGATCCGTGGAAGCCTCATGTACATTTATGCATCCGTGCAACATATGTTCAGATGGACGTCTCACTTCTTCACATCTAGCTATAGCAACCTCACAAGAAGTACTAGGGAGAGATGTACACCCCCTCAAAAAGCATATCACGGTCATCCAGAAAGGAATTAGATATCAGTTCAGCAGAAAAGACCTGAGAACGTAGATGGGGAAGAGAGAGGTCTTGGGGTCGGCCATCGCCTGTTGCACTGAAAGAACCGGAATGTACTTTAAGACACTAAAGTACGGAGAGTGGTGAATTTAGTGTGTAGTGATAAATGGATGGACTCTTTCGTTCAACCATCAATATACAACTATTTAAAAATCAAGTTGCCACTTGGGCTTTATTTTTGTGGTAAATAATTTTCTTTTCGGTACAGTTCAAAATCTTCCAATATGAACAACACAATCCATGTTTTACAATTATCACGTTTGGTTTCACAATTATCACTTCTTGTATCATTTTTGCTGCTTTGTGACAATGTATTATAAGCCACCACCAAGTGGCTGCAAGGTAATTCAACATATTGTGGGATGATCTCCAGCTGTGGTATGCCCCACTCACAAAGCACAGGGTAGCCTGTGGCTTGGTATGGCCATATGAGTTTGTGATGGTGCAAGGGGTGGCAGCTGGGGAGTGAGGGAAGTCTCTTGCTTTGGGATAGTGCAGGGTCAGCGTAGAAGAAAGGGACTTTGCCAGTGGCAGAGAAAGAGCTTACAGTGCAGGACTCTACCTCTGGCAAGGGGATGTCTTCGAAGAGGTTCATCCGACAGGGCACAGCCAGTAAGCAGTAGTCCACCTCTCGCCCACGACAGCAGCAAGAATGGTTCACTGCAACCACGAAAGTCCCCTCAACACCCAATCAGATAGAGAGGTTAGTGCATACAACGTTCTATCATATAAAACGTATCTATTTTATGTACCCAAGCTAAATATCATGTATCATGAATATCATATTCATGGCGTACAATGACCACCTATTCAATATCACCCCGCAACTTTCAATTCACTGTATTGAGGGTTTGACTCTATATGTACCAGATTTCTTGTAGGTGTGCCAAAAAGAAATACAAATGAAAATACTGTGTCTGCTTCATGGAAACTACTGTTATAAAACCTACCTTGGCAATCGTATGGCACTCAAGTCTGTCAAAGAATTGTCTACGAGCCAAAGTCTTTCCACTCGAATTAATCTGCGAAGTATGCAGTAAAAGTTTTTTTGCTGATAAGGATCCCCCAAGTCCTGAAATGAAAGGTTCACAATCTAAAAGGAAACAGAAAATAAATAAATGCAATTTAGATGTATTTACTCATTAAAGTAATCTTTTCCCGTCAGCTGCAGCAATAAAAATTATAATTGAAATCAAGTCCCACAGACCCTAATGTGAGCAATGAAATGCCCGATCCCTTGGTTGGCAACAAAAACAGTGCTATAACTGGGGTACAGCGGGTCCTTCACAACCTTGGATCCTAGTGCCACTGCACCTGCTGCACTACTGGTAGCTCTGATTATTGGTAACGGACTGCTCAACTCCTCCAAGGTCTGAGTGTCATGTTGTATCGTGCACTATAGCAAAGTAGTGCTTCGATGACTAGCATATCTAAAAACATGCAGTTTTGTAGCTGGGAGCCAGGGTCCCCATACAGGAGTATGGAGCCAATCAGGGAGGAGGTACGTTCTCTATTCCATGTTAGGCCCTTAGTTCACAGCAACAACCTGATAGGTCCAGCCAGGGCTCCACTCGCCTCCCACTGCCCCTGCCTCCCAGCTTCCAACCCAGGCCAGACAGCAACATTCTTTTTACAAATGGTGGCGTGAACACCCTGCCTGTGTCAGGATTGTTGTTCTTCTTCAGTAGAGATTAACAAGTGAAATTTGGGGATGCTGGCAATGCTCCTCACAGTCTTCTCAGGTTTCTGTACCAAGCCCAGAGTGCAGGTGCATCCCAGTGCTCATGCTAAATGCAGTGCATGATAACACTAAGGACAACAATCCTGATACATGTGTCTAGAGATAGACAGCACTGGCTGCACCAACAATGGTGAATACGAAAGACTTTCAACTGAAGTGAGTGTTATGATGCACTGCATTTACAAAAATGCATCTGGGCTAGTCATGTGCTGGTATGCCAGGCAGGGTGCTGCCCCCTCCTTTTGTGATTGGCTACTTGTTGAGCTGACGAGCTCCGGGATTCACCTGTGCTCTGTGAGTGGTACACAAACCTGAGAAGACTGGGAACAGCATTGGCAGCACCTCCAAATTCCACTTGTTACTCTCTAATGAAGAAAAACAACAATCCTGAAACACGTGCCTAGAGATACACAGCACTGACTGCACCAACAAGGGTGACTACTAAAAACTTTCAACTAAAGTGAGTGTCATCACGCACTGCATTTACCACAATGCATCTGGGCTAATTGTGTGCTGGTATGCCAGGCGGTGTGCTCCCTACTCCTTTTGTGATTAGCAACATTCTGTTGCACGATTCACTCTCAGCATTCCAGACACCAGCTCAGATATACAGAGAATGGGGACACACAGTATACCTCATGAAGCATCCCAAAACATGACTGGCATTTCAAACTGATTTGAAAATAGAAGATTGAAAAGGTTTAGGTCATATATTCTTGCAGGTAGTCAGCACAAAGGCAGTGGGTGGTCTATGTTTATTTACAACAACTCTAGACCTAATTAATTTCTGATCAACAGATAACATCAACTTTGAACTTTGGGAAAAATCAGCAAGCCATCTTCTACTTTGTTGCACTTTGTTTTGTTAACCGTGTAAAAGGGAATTGCGTACCACACAGCGATATGTTCAATGAAACGCATTGAGAGCTACTAATATTATTAGTGTTGTATAATCTCCATTTATTCATATGTATATTCATTCAACCAAGCAAAAGCTTTTTTAATTTAATTAGCTGGGCTGCACACAGGTGAGCTACTCAGAGGTAGCTGGAGAGCTACAGTTGCTCATGAGCTACTGGTTGGAGACCCCAGTTAGGCCAATGTTTACAACTAAAAACGGAGCCAGGTGAATATGGTCTGTTTTTGCCGCATTTTAATTCTAAGAAATGGTACACAAGCGAACTAGATACCTGAAGTGTTGATATGTACAAACACAGATGCAAGGAGGTGAGAGGGAAAAAAACTATTGCAAGTCCCAAATGTTTCTATGTGGCATTCTTGAATGCCACATAGAAAAATTTCAATTGAAGAAACTAAGGCATGGTTAAAAGGTGATTTGACCAAGGTCACACAGTGGGTAAAAGGATTAAAGAAAGGCTTAAACTTACGAGTTACTACCACAAATTACAGACCACATAACTCACGCTTTGCTCGGCCGCACTTTATGGCTTTTTTTTTTTTAATAATACAAATAAAGTATTACACCCTGGACATGCTTTGGAGGACAACAGATATTGTTTTCCTATAATGTGGCTGTGGATAAACCACTTTCAGAGAGAAGTTTAATGTACACAAGTTTAAATCCTCACCACACAGTTCTCCCAGTTTTCCTGTAGTCTCTGTAGCCATATTTCTTGTTCTGTTAACTTTCTTTTTCTTTTCACTGTCTGTTCTTCTCCCCTCAGAAACAGTTCTTCGTCTGAAGGCCCTGTTAAGCCAATGAAGATAGTTAAAGGACAAAAGCCAAGGTGTGCTCCTTTCAAATCTTTATTTTCCAGTCAACATGAGGGTTGACTGAAAAAACACATTCTACACACAGTGGAATTTGATGGGTTTGTCCGAAATAAACTGCATACACCTATACCGCCAGGCAAACAACATCCAAAGATCCATCTCTGTGGTCAACACAGAGATGGACCTTTGGAAGCGGCAAGAGCAGAGCAAGGCCTGTCTGACGCACAAAAGAGATACGCTGGGCGCTGCACTCGCCATCACTCTTCCTGCCACATTACACGTCTGGGCGTGGCCCTGGACCAATGCAGAGGAAGGTACAATGTAGACAGGGGACAAATAGGTTCTCCGCATAGAATGAGTAACCGTATTCAACAACTTTCATGCAGGGCTTTGGTGGTAACGTGATCAGTTCTACCCCTAAATTAGTGATGGAAATTGATTTTATGCTATTTACTCATATACTTCCTATATATTTCCTCAGAAGACCTTTTAATGCCCGTCAATGATGCCAGAAGCACATGGGTTGACGGCCGAGGCCATGTTGAAGTCAGGAGGCACCTGTTTTTACCCCCAGGTGTCTCATGGGGTTCAATCCATACCAAAGCATTGGGTCCCAATGATTGATTTTCTCATGCATGCAGACCCACACTAGCAATGCTTGCGTTGACGTTTAGGCCTTTCTCTTGCCTGACTCGCCTATACGCCACCTTCATGCTTGCTTACTAATCTAGTAGGATCAAACTGCACTTCGCGAATCTGAGGCAGCATTTATATGCCAAGCATTGGCAAAGACAAAAGGCCTTCTTTTTGCCAATGTTTGTTTGCTCGAAGTATTGACTTGACAATGCCCATAGATGTTCGTCAAAAGCACAGGAAAAGCTAATACCAGCATCCAGCCAGCGTCCACTGTTTTTTAATACCTGCAAGATGGCCAAAACATTTGCTAAAAACGCAACATGATGGCCAACTTGCTGCCCCTTTCCAAAATATAACATCCTAGCCACCCATACATTTAATGTATTTCATCTAAAAACCTATACATGCTGAGGTCTAATGGAAGACTTGTGGCAATGGGGAAAAAAGTAGTTGTATTATTTGTAAAGTCACATAATTTTGTGAAACATGATTTTTTTGTAGTGGATGGATTTGACCTTTTAGCTTGAAACATGTGTTCCGAATCTATTGTGCCACATGGCTGAGGTTTCAATGCTACTGAGATGGAACCTTTTGAATTAAAGGAAAGAGAAGTAAAATTCAAAAAGGCAATCATTATGAAATATCCATGTTCTAAAATAGGAATGCTTTTAATTTTACCTTCTCTGACTCTTGGACAACGAAGCTGAGTTCCTTGTACATCATGTTCCTTTAATTTGTGCCAGGTGAGATATTTGAATGTATCGCAAGGAAGCTGAAAGCAATACCAAGAAGATTTTTTTTTTTTTTAAATCAGACACATACGAACAACAGTCAGAATGCAATATTAAAACTTAAAAAGTGGAAAATATATGCCTACTGTCCAGAAAAACAATGCAACGCAAAATATGTTTAAGAGATTATGGGGCCTATTTACGAGATGGTTTGCACCACACAGCGTGATACATGAGCACCCCAAACCTTAAGTAAGATTTATGAACACAAAAAACTGGGAGACTGGGGCTTGAACAAGGTCCAGCATATGTGTCCCTATGTTAGGCTAGCAAGACAAGGAGTATGCAGTTCCTAAGAGGGAGTCTAGGTCTACCAGAAATGAGGGTTTGAGAGGTTCATCATATCCTGCTCTTACCTTGACTTTTGTTTTTTAATCATACAAAGGAACCCGGTGAATAAAGAGTCTTTTGGATTCCTTTAGTTATTTTTTATTGGCACACCCTTTTCCACTTCTACTCAGATTCAACCACTACATGCCCCACCACACCTCATAACTCACATCGGCAAAAAAAAGAACACTGGCAAAGAGTCCCCCTGGGGGGCCCGTGGGCACTGCAGCACCGGCCCAACGCAGAGCTGCTCGATGATGAAGCATGACACCCCTTGGGGTGTGTGAGGGCCCTTGCTCCTAAAAGGAGAAACCCCCCTTCCTGGTAGACCTAGACTCCCCATTAGGAATTGCATAATATTTGTCTTGCTAGTAAGATTTATGAAGCCATGCAAGGGCACTTTGTGTGGCCCTGGGTGGCTCCATAATACTGGAGTAAGGCAACGTAGCACAAATCGCTGTGTTGTCTTACTCTGCCCTGCAAAGCCATTCAATGGGCAATGTGTGGGTGTTCCCACACAACTCCCATGGCTTTTGATGCATTCCCAAATTTAACAGAACTTGTAGACCTGGGAATGCATCAAAAAGATATGGCTTCCCAGGAGAGGCGTAAGGAGGAGAAATATTTTTATTTCGCCTCGTTACTTCCTATTTCTATGTGTGCTGCATAGAAAGAGGAAAATGCCTCTTAGGATTGTTTTTGTGCAGGAAGGTGCCCATTCCTGCACACAAACAATCCTGCATGCAACACAGGCACACTTGGACCATAGTGCAGGGGGGCCTAAATTGGCGCTAAGCTGCCAAAAGGGTGCCACCTCTGGGGAAAACGGAGGAATATGCTGTATTGCCCTAACCACTGCACATTCCTGCCCTTTCCATGTCACGCAGTGCAGCACAGCAAGGTGACTTGCTGCGTTGCATGTTGCACAGTGTGACTTATCGTAAATAGGCCCCACTGGGGCCGATTTAAAGTTTGCCAGTCTGCTGCAAAATGCCGGTGATGTAATAGCATCACCTCCGAAATACTGGGCGTGGTCACAAAATCTGGATATTCCTGCTAGTGCAGTTCTCAATGGTAATTGCTAAGGTTTGCTGCCCTCAATAGTTGTAAACATCTAAAGCAACACAAAACGGGGAAAAAGACAATGGCACCTACAACTGTCTAGAGCACATGCAAGAAAATGGGTGTGAGTCTTGGATTTTGTGCGACCTTGTGAACATTAGGGAGGTGCTTAGCAAGGAGAAGGGGGCAATAAAAAAAAATCACAAATATGATGAAAAGAGGCATGCACTCATCACGTGGAGTCACTACTGTCTCATTTTCACTCACTTATTGCAGTCTATGTCTGGGGGAACCCACCTTTGTTGCTAATGTGTGGTACAAGTGGTTTACTCAATGCTTGCATGCATTTTGTGTTGAATCACAAGAAACCTGCTTCAGTCTCGTGTTGAGGGGCAGACAGGGAACAGGCTCTTTTCAGAAAAACAGAACACCTTGGGCTGGCTGCGGGCTTCAGTGAGGGAAGGTCAGCAGGGCAGGGATTCAAAGCTACCACTCCATTGGGCTGCTTGTTGCCTCCACACTCTAGAGTACACCTTCACCAAAGAGGTCCATGCAGGTTCTCAGCTGTCACCAGCTAGGGCTTGGTACAGGGCACTATAGGGTACCACCCCCTTTGGAATAGGTTTGGGGAGACTAATTAAGGTCTACCCTTTGTGGTCTCTCCCAACAGGTGAATATAAGGAGCACCAACATATGTTTATGAGATGCAAGGCCTCACAAACGGTTGTTAAAAAGCAATAATAACAGTGGGATCTTTGGGGACAAAGGAAAAAATGAAGGAATGCCAGGCACATGTTGACAGAGACATTCATCATTACTTGGAGATACTGGGTGGCTGAAACCAGGAGAGAGAGAAAAATCAACATGAAACAGTAGGAGTCTTCTTTCATGGCGTGGGGTCACTTTCACAGATTTCTGTTTGAGACCATCACAGTTTCAACAGTAGGTATACACAGAAGAACCAAGATATCCAGCAGGCTGCCATAATGGCTGCTTCATGTGGTGTAGTCTACAGAGGCCCTGCCATCAGGCACACCGCATTCTGTTGCACTGAGAAGAACGCAGACCTTTTGTCTTTTTGGTGGAGGTCCTGTTACCACACTCCTCTATGTCAGGACCACCCATCCCTACGGCATACCGTAATTGTTTTCTGAGTATTTGTTAAATATATGAAATAGCTAAAGTAATTAACTTCATTCCAATACTGGAAATTCCATTATTAGAATGGTAATGTAGCTTCTGCAATCCAGGGTGTTGGCTAGTTGATGGTACCACAGCGTTTCACTCTTTTGTGCTTTGATAGTCACTTCTGACTATTGGTGCCTTTGAAAACAAAAAACCCACAGAGAACGGAGAGCCTTCAAGGGGGGTAGAATTCTACCCGAGACAGGGAGCATGGTTAAAGAACTGGTAGAAAAGCTCCAGTTGGTTTTGCTAGATAGAGGAAGAGCTGTGTGTCTTCGTTCTATTTCTCTTCTTCACTGACTCTAGTAGCTTGCTCTCCCACGCTCATCCATCACATGGAGAGACATAGGGTGTTAGAAATGGGATTCCTGGTTGGCTGAGGTATGCACCCAAGCCAGGCAGGAACTACCACTCTAGTCAGGGTAAGCTTGATACACAACAAGATAACCTGTACTCACACTCTGGTAGATTGGCACAGAGCAGTCAGGCTTATCGATAAAGGCAATGTGTAAAGTATTTGTGCAACATACACACACAGTAACACAATGAATACACCACACAAAAATACTCCACACAGATATAACCAGCCAGGGCCAAGGCAAATGGTAGCAGAGTGTATTTCATTGTCATGGGCATTGGTCTTTTAACCTGTACATCTGTGGAGCGCCACCTAGAGGCACACCCTCGTAAAGTTTTGTTCAGTCCCCATAACTGGGGATACTGACTTTATCATTTATGGGACATGTGTGGTTGGCGTCTGTGTTCAGTGTAAAGGCTGCTGGATTACACGGAGTGCTGGAGTCCGATGGTCACTAGACTAGAGCCCAAATCATCTGCTCCAGTAGAATACATATCTATTGGTCAGCCCTGTTGACATGCAATCCAAACTATTAGTCACATTTTACAAAAAGTGATGAATGTTTCAACAGCTCGAATCCTAAATTGCTTGCCACGTCCTTTCTTAGTCTTTTTACAGGAACGGAATCCTCCATAGCCACAATGCAGTCATATTGCACCAATTCCTCAACGTTTAAATGTAAAGAGGCATACTGAGGGAAACATACTGATGTTGTTTTTTGTATGCATTGCAGCCATTAAAGTACATATTATTAACATATCTGCCCAGACAAGAAGTAAAGTTGTGCCAAACATCCCTTTTACTCTGTCACTACAAACAAATAGGACCTTTCATGCAGGAAAAATGGTCCGCGTGTCATTGCACTGAAGCAAAAACAATGTTACACTCTAATGGTAACTTTTGTTATAAAAATGTTCCAGGCTACACATTTGCAAAGCAGGTATACATTTTACTCATTTTACTCAATTTACTGATACTTTATTTATCCACTTAGGAATTAATTATTTCTTGTGACTTGCATGTCACATTAGATGTCAGTGGGAATATCTTTACCTACTGAGCCATCTTGCTAGCATATACATGATGATAAGGATATTATTAACACATTTACAACATTCTACCCAGTAGAGAGAACAAATTGCATGGTGTATAACTCTTACAACACAAACAAGCCACACAAGCTTCAACTTAATATTAGACTTCAATGTGGCACCTATCATTGTTATAACAAATGAAAATACTGTAACTCAAATATAAATGTTGCTTTTTCATTTTTCATATATGAAGTACTGTTGAGTCACTCAAACGTATACGTTAAGAGACCCATTGCCTTGGGCTATTATCAGTGCAAATATATGTTGGAGGGAAGGGAACTCTGTTGGCAGGGAGGAAACTCCGTCGCCACTGAAACATAGCGGTCCATCCACCCAATCTATATGCAGGCGGACCTTCAGTTTGGCCACGGCGGAGATATCTTCATCTACTCTGTGGTCAAGCTACTCCAATGGCCCTAGGGAGTAAGGGCCATATGAGAAATAGCTATATATCTGCCCACCCAATTTAGATGGGCAGACATGTAGCCATTTTTTTATTCTCCTCCACCGCTAGGTAAATCCTGGCGGAGAGAGACAGTAACATTTTAATAATGCTCGTCTCGACATGGGAGATAACTCCCATGGCAAAGGGAGCATTATTTTTTTTAGTTTGAGAAAGAAAATCCAGTTTTGGGATTTTTTTTCAAAATAAAAAAAATAAAACTGTTTGGTGCATGTCACAATTCACTCCCTGTGCTCTCGTTCCCACCACCAGGGGGCCAAATTGTGGGGCTTCCCAGTATTTTACTATGCTTCCAGACACTCCCCTGTATGCATATCCTGACTTCCAGGCATTTGGACATCATTTAGGAATTGACATTCATTCCCAATCCATGGGGGGTTTGTGGAAGCCAGTCTGCTCATGCTGGAAACTCCATTACCTATAATCCCCTGCTCACTGCTTTGTCTCCACCCCTGCAGGCCAAGGATGGGTGGAGGAATTCAGTTCACCTGTGGCTGGCTGCTGCTAGCCTGCTTACACCTGATGCACATGAGTACTGTGAGCTCTTTTAAGCCCCAGCTCCCTTCAGCCCAGTGTTGGTCATTGTAGCTGTATACCGGTGAGGCCGATCCTTGTTTCCAGTGTTTCCTGAGTGCCTGAGCTATAGCTATTCCTCGTGCCTGAATTAGCACTGCCTGCAGTGCTACCTTGTTTCCGGAGTTCCTGAGCTATAGTTATTCTTTGGTCCTGTTCCTGGGCTTCAGCTATTTCTTGTTCCTGATTTGCACTGCTTGCAGTGCTCTCTTGACTCCTTGTTTCCGGAGCTGTAGCTATTTCTTGTTTCCTTGAACCAGTACTGCCTGCAGTGCTACCTTGACTCCTGAAGCTTTAGTAATTTCCCTGTTCCTGAACCAGCACTGCCTGCAGTGCTACCTTGACTCCTGAAGCTTTTGTAATTTCCCTGTTCCTGAACTAGCACTGCCTGCAGTGCTACCTTGACTCCTGAAGCTTTAGTAATTTCCCTGTTCCTGAACCAGCACTGCCTGCAGTGCTACCTTGACTCCTGAAGCTTTAGTAATTTCCCTGTTCCTGAACCAGCACTGCCTGCAGTGCTACCTTGACTCCTGAAGCTTTAGTAATTCCCTGTTCCTGAACCAGCACTGCCTGCAGTGCTACCTTGACTCCTGAAGCTTTAGTAATTCCCTGTTCCTGAACCAGCACTGCCTGCAGTGCTACCTTGACTCCTGAGCCTTAGCTCAATTCTTGTCCCTGCCCCAGCACTGCCTGCAGTGCTACCTTGACTCCTGAGCCTTAGCTCAATTCTTGTTCCTGCCCCAGCACTGCCTTCTATGCTACTTTGTTTTCTTGATTCCTGAACCTGCACTATTCTAGTATACCCTTGTAGCCTCCCCTTCTGTATATCCTTTTCCAGTCCCTGCATTTCTTCCCATTTCCTTGGTTCCAGTTCTAGTTTGCTGTCTTTCTATTTCCGCTGTCTTGCTTCTGTTACCTTGTATGTTTGTTACCTGCTTTCTGTCAAGTGTGCCCTGTGATTTCCTTCCTTTCCTGTTAAGCACTCCTCCTTGCTAGCTCCTTGTCTATTGTGCTTGTGTTTAGTTCTACTCCTTTGCTGTTACTGCCTTGCGTGTTCCTGTTTGATCGCCAGGATCCGTGGGCACAGCTGACTACCTAGGTGGTGTTTCTTGTTCACTGTGAGTATTGTCTTTGAGTTAGTGTTATAACATCACCATAGGTATAAGCTCCACAGACCCTGCCTTTGCATACATATCCTATATGTGGGTATTTTCAGTCAGTATCTGTAACAGCAATTGTGGGTGAGGAACTTACTGAGCTTCAGTCTTACCGTGTGGAGCTCCTGAGTGCTTTACCCCACATTCCCTTTATTGTTAATGTTGTATTATATATATGTCTTGCACGTCCGTCCTGGGTGTAGTTAGTCTGAATGCTAAATTGCCTTGTGAGTGCCCTTCCTTTCTGAGTCTTAGCCATCTTGTACAGGCTTCCCTTTCGATCCCTTTTTCTCCTCTGACTCCTTGTGTGATCCTGGGCAGCGCTGTACTACTCTTTCTGTGCACGGTACGTTTTCTACCCAGTCCCCAGTCCTTGCTCAAGTCCCTGACTGTGTTCCCGACATAGTCCCGGACAGTCCCTGACAGAATGACCAACCCACATTTCCAGGGTCACTTGTGAGGTTTCTTTGCATTCAGTAAGCTACCACTTTTTTTCTCCAAGCTCACCAAGTCAGTCCTTGTCAAGATGTTTAGCATCAGAACCAGAAATTCTGCGTATGATGGCAGACATCCATTGCCAAGGCAGCACAGTTCCGTACAACCTATTAGAAAGTCCTTAGACTCTAGAGATCGATTCATGGAACAAAACAGACTCTTACGTGCTGAATATTATTTCCTGTGGTTGGCTGATCCTTCTATGTTAGATTTTCATTCGATCTGTAACCCTGATCCTCACCTGATGTCAGCCTGTGACCTACAGGATGAAAACGAATTTCTGCAAACCTTGTTCGCAGCAGAAAGACAAAATGGTAATTTAGAGAGTGGTACTATTAGGGGAAATTTTTCTGACGTTTGTAACTCAGAGACCCCCTGTCAAGACAATGTTTTCTTTGAAGACAATTTCCAGACACAGTATTTATCAGCATCTTACCAAACTGGTAGTTCAATGACCCCAGTTAAAGCATGTTTAACCACACAACAGACAAAGAAAGAGCAGATGCATTATATAACCTCTGTTTTCCATACAAACGATATACCTCAGTCTTGTGACCCAGTGAAGATCACAGTCCCTGATACTAAAGAGACAATGTTTAATGCTACATTCAAAGTAAACTATCAGATTAACAAAAAAAGAAAACACCTACTAGAACACAGACAGCTAATAGCCACTTTGAACAAAATCCAAGGTATAGCTCTGTTGTTTGTTGTGAAGTTGCCAAGTCTACCACTGTCCTTGTAGAGAAAGATCTGCAGTCTTCACAGGATATGAGTACATCTCAGATTCTTGAATTACAACAAGAGAATAAAATGTTTCAGACTCTGTTAAAAAATTATAACCCACAGTTCAAGTGGGAATCTAAAACCCCTATAGAAAAAACTTTTCCACCTCTATGTTCGCCTCCTTAGAAATGGAGAATGAAGCCTTGCGCTCTCTTTTGCGTTCCCCTCAGAGCTGGTCCAGCGATTGTGTGAACAATATAGTGGCTGATCCCTCAGATTCCATTCAGAAAAACCATAGTACCTTATCTCACAGTCCAGTTAATGAAAGTATTTGTTTGAATTCTGAAATTTCTACCTCCTCTGATGTGTTGTCTTCTAGTGATAAACTGTGTATAGGCACTACATCTGAGATGTGTCCCTCCACTTCTAAGAAACCCCAGATGCCAGGAAAGACACTAAATACTTGTTTGCTTTCTCTTCCTGGTAGTGAGGTCAGTTCCACCCCGGGGTATCACATACACTGGCCATTGACATACAGACAAAACCTGAACCAGTGCCCAACATAATCCCTGATGTGACAACACCCTCTGACTCAGTCTATGCTCTTGGTCTAACTTCTGCGACTGAAGCCAACCTCCTCACTGAGAAGGAACAAAATCCTGACCCCTTGTTTGCTCCCTTGCCTTCAAGCACAACACAAATTGAAAAGTCAGGAAATGATAATGCTTTATGCTCCGATGCATTTGTACCACCTTGTAATGCTGAAGAAAATGAAAAGATCTCCCATGACCAAGTAATCTCTGGCCTATTTCCTCTGACTAAGAGTTGTGAACTTTCAAATGGTAAAGGAAGTCTGGTCATCAGAGACTCTAAGAAAAGCACTATTCTGAGCCATCCCGAAGAAAGAACGTCAGTGTGTTTTAATGAGCCAAGGAACTGTGAAGATTTTACTATTGACAACAGGGAATCTACTGTTCATGGGCAATCGCCATTCCCAGAATTTAAAGTCTGTCATCCTTGTGCCTCTCTGCCATCAGCTAGTCTTCTTGCAGAGTCTCCAGAGTCCTCAGCCGGCCTGCTGCTTTCAGAGTCTCCAGAGTCCTCAGCCGGCCTGCTGCTTTCAGAGTCTCCAGAGTCCTCAGCCGGCCTGCTGCCTTCTGAACTTCAGTCTGCAGCCTGCCTGCCATCTGAGCCTGAGCCTGCAGCTTGCCTGCCATCTGAGCCCGAGCCTGCAGCCTGCCTGCCATCTGAGCCCGAGCCTGCAGCCTGCCTGCCATCTGAGCACGAGCCTGCAGCCTGCCTGCCATTAGTACTGGAGCCTCCAGACTGCCTACATTCAGAGCCCAAGCCCACAGCTCACCTGCCTACTAAGTCAGAGCTTCCAGCCTGTCTGACTTCCGAGCCAGAGCTTCCAGCCTGTCTGACTTCCGAGCCAGAGCTTCCAGCCTGTCTGACTTCCGAGCCAGAGCTTCCAGCCTGTCTGACTTCCGAGCCAGAGCTTCCAGCCTGTCTGACTTCCGAGCCAGAACTTCCAGCCTGTCTGACTTCAGAGCCAGAGCTTCCAGCCTGTCTGACTTCAGAGCCAGAACTTCCAGCCTGTCTGACTTCCGAGCCAGAACTTCCAGCAGGTCTGACTTCCGAGCCAGAACTTCCAGCCTGTCTGACTTCAGAGCCAGAGCTTCCAGCCTGTCTGATTTCAGAGCCCGAGCTTCCAGCCTGCCTGCCTTCAGCACCAGAGCTTCCAGGCTCCCTGCCTTCTGGCCTTGAGCCTCTATCTTGCCTACTTTTTGACCCTGTGCTTCCAGTTTGCCAGCCTTCAAAGGTCTCAGTACGTATACATTCAGAGACTGAATCTCCAGCATCAGAGACAAAACTCTCAACATGTAAGCCTCAAGGGCCTGGGTCTCCTGCATACCTGCTTCCAGAGTCACCTGCATGTGAGACTTCTGTATGCTTTCATCCAGGGCCAGAGCCTCAGGTCTGCTTCTTGTTGTCTCCTTTGTCTTCAGCCAGTTTGCCGTTGACCTCTGTGCCTCCTGCCAATCCGTTATATGCTTTTGACCCTACAGTAAATCTTCCTTTGTTTTCAGAGTGCTACTCTAGCCTGCCATCATCAGGACTTCAAACACCTTTAATTCAGGCTTCAAAGCCCCCGTTACTGGATTTGGACTCTTCAGGTTCTGCCTTCAAAACTGCTGTTAATTTACAGCCTATTATCCTACCCTCCAGAACATCACATTATTCCTGTAGTCCTCTGGTATCTTGCACTACATCTCTGATGGGAATGGACTTATTTCATAGCAGCAAAGGCTTTAAATCGAGTCCCAGATTCTGGGAGCCGGTCGTTGGAGGGGGTCTACTGTCACGATTCACTCCCTGTGCTCTCGTTCCCACCACCAGGGGGCCAAATTGTGGGGCTTTCCAGTATTCTACTATGCTTCCAGACACTCCCCTGTATGCATATCCTGACTTCCAGGCATTTGGACATCATTTAGGAATTGACATCCATTCCCAATCCATGCCGGGTTTTGTGGAAGCCAGTCTGCTCATGCTGGAAACTCCATTACCTATAATCCCCTGCTCACTGCTTTGTCTCCACCCCTGCAGCCCAAGGATGGGTGGAGGAATTCAGTTCACCTGTGGCTGGCTGCTGCTAGCCTGCTCACACCTGAAGCACGTGAGTACTGTGAGCTCTTATAAGGCCCAGCTCCCTTCAGCCCAGTGTTGGTCATTGTAGCTGTATACCGGTGAGGCCGATCCTTGTTTCCAGTGTTTCCTGAGCTATAGCTATTCCTTGTGCCTGAATTAGCACTGCCTGCAGTGCTACCTTGTTTCCTGAGTTCCTGAGCTATAGCTATTCCTTGTTCCTGAATTAGCACTGCCTTCAGTGCTACCTTGTTTCCTGAGTTCCTGACCTATAGTTATTCTTTGTTCCTGTTCCTGGGCTTCAGCTATTTCTTGTTCCTGATTTGCACTGCTTGCAGTGCTCTCTTGACTCCTTGTTTCCGGAGCTGTAGCTATTTCCTGTTTCCTTGAACCAGTACTGCCTGCCGTGCTACCTTGACTCCTGAAGCTTTAGTAATTTCCCTGTTCCTGAACCAGCACTTCCTGCAGTGCTACCTTGACTCCTGAACCTTTAGTAATTTCCCTGTTCCTGAACTAGCACTGCCTGCAGTGCTACCTTGACACCTGAAGCTTTAGTAATTCCCTGTTCCTGAACTAGCACTGCCTGCAGTGCTACCTTGACTCCTGAAGCTTTAGTAATTCCCTGTTCCTGAACTAGCACTGCCTGCAGTGCTACCTTGACTCCTGAAGCTTTAGTAATTCCCTGTTCCTGAACCAGCACTGCCTGCAGTGCCACCTTGACTCCTGAGCCTTAGCTCAATTCTTGTCCCTGCCCCAGCACTGCCTGCAGTGCTACCTTGACTCCTGAGCCTTAGCTCAATTCTTGTTCCTGCCCCAGCACTGCCTTCTATGCTACTTTGTTTTCTTGATTCCTGAACCTGCACTATTCTAGTATACCCTTGTAGCCTCCCCTTCTGTATATCCTTTTCCAGTCCCTGAATTCTTCCCATTTCCTTGGTTCCAGTTCTAGTTTGCTGTCTTTCTATTTCCGCTGTCTTGCTTCTGTTACCTTGTATGTTTGTTACCTGCTTTCTGTCAAGTGTGCCCTGTGATTTCCTTCCTTTCCTGTTAAGCACTCCTCCTTGCTAGCTCCTTGTCTATTGTGCTTGTGTTTAGTTCTACTCCTTTGCTGTTACTGCCTTGCGTGTTCCTGTTTGATCGCCAGGATCCGTGGGCACAGCTGACTACCTAGGTGGTGTTTCTTGTTCACTGTGAGTATTGTCTTTGAGTTACTGTTATAACATCACCATAGGTATAAGCTCCACAGACCCTGCCTTTGCATACATATCCTATATGTGGGTATTTTCAGTCAGTATCTGTAACAGCAATTGTGGGTGAGGAACTTACTGAGCTTCAGTCTTACCGTGTGGAGCTCCTGAGTGCTTTACCCCACATTCCCTTTATTGTTAATGTTGTATTATATATATGTCTTGCACGTCCGTCCTGGGTGTAGTTAGTCTGAATGCTAAATTGCCTTGTGAGTGCCCTTCCTTTCTGAGTCTTAGCCATCTTGTACAGGCTTTCCCTTTCGACCCCTTTTTCTCCTCTGACTCCTTGTGTGATCCTGGGCAGCGCTGTACTACTCTTTCTGTGCACGGTACGTTTTCTACCCAGTCCCCAGTCCTTGCTCAAGTCCCTGACTGTGTTCCCGACATAGTCCCGGACAGTCCCTGACAGAATGACCAACCCACATTTCCAGGGTCACTTGTGAGGTTTCTTTGCATTCAGTTAGCTACCACTTTTTTTTCTCCAAGCTCACCAAGTCAGTCCTTGTCAAGATGTTTAGCATCAGAACCAGAAATTCTGCGTATGATGGCAGACATCCATTGCCAAGGCAGCGCAGTTCCGTACAACCTATTAGAAAGTCCTTAGACTCTAGAGATCGATTCATGGAACAAAACAGACTCTTACGTGCTGAATATTATTTCCTGTGGTTGGCTGATCCTTCTATGTTAGATTTTCATTCCATCTGTAACCCTGATCCTCACCTGATGTCAGCCTGTGACCTACAGGATGAAAACGAATTTCTGCAAACCTTGTTAGCAGCAGAAAGACAAAATGGTAATTTAGAGAGTGGTACTATTAGGGGAAATTTTTCTGACGTTTGTAACTCAGAGACCCCCTGTCAAGACAATGTTTTCTTTGAAGACAATTTCCAGACACAGTATTTATCAGCATCTTACCAAACTGGTAGTTCAATGACCCCAGTTAAAGCATGTTTAACCACACAACAGACAAAGAAAGAGCAGATGCATTATATAACCTCTGTTTTCCATACCAACGATATACCTCAGTCTTGTGACCCAGTGAAGATCACAGTCCCTGATACTAAAGAGACAATGTTTAATGCTACATTCAAAGTAAACTATCAGATTAACAAAAGAAAGAAAACACCTACTAGAACACAGACAGCTAATAGCCACTTTGAACAAAATCCAAGGTATAGCTCTGTTGTTTGTTGTGAAGTTGCCAAGTCTACCACTGTCCTTGTAGAGAAAGATCTGCAGTCTTCACAGGATATGAGTACATCTAAAATTCTTGAATTACAACGAGAGAATAAAATGTTTCAGACTCTGTTAAAAAATTATAACCCACAGTTCAAGTGGGAATCTAAAACCCCTATAGAAAAACGTTTCCACCTCTATGTTAGCCTCCTTAGAAATGGAGAATGAAGCCTTGCGCTCTCTTTTGCGTTCCCTCAGAGCTGGTCCAGCGATTGTGTGAACAATATAGTGGCTGATCCCTCAGATTCCATTCAGAAAAACCATAGTACCTTATCTCACAGTCCAGTTAATGAAAGTATTTGTTTGAATTCTGAAATTTCTACCTCCTCTGATGTGTTGTCTTCTAGTGCTAAACTGTGTATAGGCACTACATCTGAGATGTGTCCCTCCACTTCTAAGAAACCCCAGATGCCAGGAAAGACACTAAATACTTGTTTGCTTTCTCTTCCTGGTAGTGAGGTCAGTTCCACCCCGGGGGTATCACATACACTGGCCATTGACATACAGACAAAACCTGAACCAGTACCCAACATAATCCCTGATGTGACAACACCCTCTGACTCAGTCTATGCTCTTGGTCTAACTTCTGCGACTGAAGCCAACCTCCTCACTGAGAAGGAACAAAATCCTGACCCCTTGTTTGCTCCCTTGCCTTCAAGCACAACACAAATTGAAAAGTCAGGAAATGATAATGCTTTATGCTCCGATGCATTTGTACCACCTTGTAATGCTGAAGAAAATGAAAAGATCTCCCATGACCAAGTAATCTCTGGCCTATTTCCTCTGACTAAGAGTTGTGAACTTTCAAATGGTAAAGGAAGTCTGGTCATCAGAGACTCTAAGAAAAGCACTATTCTGAGCCATCCCGAAGAAAAAACGTCAGTGTGTTTTAATGAGCCAAGGAACTGTGAAGATTTTACTATTGACAACAGGGAATCTACTGTTCATGGGCAATCGCCATTCCCAGAATTTAAAGTCTGTCATCCTTGTGCCTCTCTGCCATCAGCTAGTCTTCTTGCAGAGTCTCCAGAGTCCTCAGCCGGCCTGCTGCTTTCAGAGTCTCCAGAGTCCTCAGCTGGCCTACTGCTTTCACAGTCTCCAGAGTCCTCAGCCGGCCTGCTGCCTTCTGAACTTCAGTCTGCAGCCTGCCTGCCATCTGAGCCCGAGCCTGCAGCTTGCCTGCCATCTGAGCCCGAGCCTGCAGCCTGCCTGCCATCTGAGCCCGAGCCTGCAGCCTGCCTGCCATCTGAGCACGAGCCTGCAGCCTGCCTGCCATTAGTACCGGAGCCTCCAGACTGCCTGCATTCAGAGCCCAAGCCCACAGCTCACCTGCCTACTAAGTCAGAGCTTCCAGCCTGTCTGTCTTCCGAGCCAGAGCTTCCAGCCTGTCTGACTTCCGAGCCAGAGCTTCCAGCCTGTCTGACTTCCGAGCCAGAGCTTCCAGCCTGTCTGACTTCCGAGCCAGAGCTTCCAGCCTGTCTGACTTCCGAGCCAGAACTTCCAGCCTGTCTGACTTCCGAGCCAGAACTTCCAGCCTGTCTGACTTCAGAGCCAGAACTTCCAGCCTGTCTGACTTCAGAGCCAGAGCTTTCAGCCTGTCTGACTTCCGAGCCAGAGCTTCCAGCCTGTCTGACTTCCGAGCCAGAGCTTCCAGCCTGTCTGACTTCCGAGCCAGAGCTTCCAGCCTGTCTGACTTCCGAGCCAGAACTTCCAGCCTGTCTGACTTCAGAGCCAGAACTTCCAGCCTGCCTGCCTTCAGCACCAGAGCTTCCAGCCTGCCTGCCTTCAGCACCAGAGCTTCCAGCCTGCCTGCCTTCAGCACCAGAGCTTCCAGCCTGCCTGCCTTCAGCACCAGAGCTTCCAGGCTGCCTGCCTTCAGCACCAGAGCTTCCAGGCTGCCTGCCTTCAGCACCAGAGCTTCCAGGCTCCCTGCCTTCTGGCCTTGAGCCTCTATCTTGCCTACTTTTTGACCCTGTGCTTCCAGTTTGCCAGCCTTCAGAGGTCTCAGTACGTATACATTCAGAGACTGAATCTCTAGCATCAGAGACAAAACTCTCAACATGTAAGCCTCAAGGGCCTGGGTCTCCTGCATACCTGCTTCCAGAGTCGCCTGCATGTGAGACTTCTGTATGCTTTCATCCAGGGCCAGAGCCTCAGGTCTGCTTCTTGTTGTCTCCTTTGTCTTCAGCCAGTTTGCTGTTGACCTCTGTGCCTCCTGCCAATCCGTTATATGCTTTTGACCCTACAGTAAATCTTCCTTTGTGTTCAGAGTGCTACTCTAGCCTGCCATCATCAGGACTTCAAACACCTTTAATTCAGGCTTCAAAGCCCCCGTTACTGGATTTGGACTCTTCAGGTTCTGCCTTCAAAACTGCTGTTAATTTACAGCCTATTATCCTACCCTCCAGAACATCACATTATTCCTGTAGTCCTCTGGTACCTTGCACTACATCTCTGATGGGAATGGACTTATTTCATAGCAGCAAAGGCTTTAAATCGAGTCCCAGATTCTGGGAGCCGGTCGTTGGAGGGGGTCTACTGTCACGATTCACTCCCTGTGCTCTCGTTCCCACCACCAGGGGGCCAAATTGTGGGGCTTTCCAGTATTCTACTATGCTTCCAGACACTCCCCTGTATGCATATCCTGACTTCCAGGCATTTGGACATCATTTAGGAATTGACATCCATTCCCAATCCATGCCGGGTTTTGTGGAAGCCAGTCTGCTCATGCTGGAAACTCCATTACCTATAATCCCCTGCTCACTGCTTTGTCTCCACCCCTGCAGGCCAAGGATGGGTGGAGGAATTCAGTTCACCTGTGGCTGGCTGCTGCTAGCCTGCTCACACCTGATGCACGTGAGTACTGTGAGCTCTTATAAGCCCCAGCTCCCTTCAGCCCAGTGTTGGTCATTGTAGCTGTATACCGGTGAGGCCGATCCTTGTTTCCAGTGTTTCCTGAGCTATAGCTATTCCTTGTGCCTGAATTAGCACTGCCTGCAGTGCTACCTTGTTTCCTGAGTTCCTGAGCTATAGCTATTCCTTGTGCCTGAATTAGCACTGCCTGCAGTGCTACCTTGTTTCCTGAGTTCCTGAGCTATAGTTATTCTTTGTTCCTGTTCCTGGACTTCAGCTATTTCTTGTTCCTGATTTGCACTGCTTGCAGTGCTCTCTTGACTCCTTGTTTCCGGAGCTGTAGCTATTTCCTGTTTCCTTGAACCAGTACTGCCTGCCGTGCTACCTTGACTCCTGAAGCTTTAGTAATTTCC